>JAXCLR010000073.1:29892753-29928755 GCA_035584095.1 Annona squamosa | reverse complement strand
AGTAATACAAATTCCTTTGTTCCTAAGTGCTCTCCTCTTTTGTCCACCACTTCTACCATCACTTTCTCAAGTGTTTGTAGTGTTGCTCTATCTACGGCGGAAGCCAAATACATTGCCGCCGGGAGCTGTTGTGCCCAATTACTTTGGATGAAACAACAACTTAGGGACTATGACATGAATTTTAAAGATATACTCATTAGATGTGATAATACTAGTGTCATATGTCTAACCAAGAATCCAGTCTTGCATTCTAGGACCAAACATATAGACCTTAGACATTATTTTATTATAGAACATGTGGAAAATCATGACATATGTTTGGTGTATGTAAGAACAGAGGATCAAGTTGCAGACATATTCACTAAGCCTCTAGCCAAAGAAGTATTTTATAAGATTAGAAATGACATGAGAATGATTGAGTTAGGCTCGCACAAACTTAGGGGGAGTACCTGTTTAGGGGGAGCAATCCCACCTATCTCTTTCTTTACCCTCTAACTTTTTGATATATTGACAAAAAGGGGGAGAAGAGTAGGATTCGAGGGGGAGAAGAGTAGGATATGTTTGGGGAGAAGAGTAGGATATGTTTGTTGAATGTTTTTTTTTCAACTTGAAAGTTTGCATGAGCATAAGTATGATAAAATTTCAAAATGAGCATGTTATTTTAAGGTATACACTCAAATCGGTTTTGTCAATCATCAAAAAGGGGGAGATTATTGGAATATGTGGAAAACTAGTTAAATCTATGTTTTGATGATTAACAAATCAATTTGAGTAAGTCTTGGCTACTAACATGTTTGTGGAAGTGTTTAAGGCATATACATTTGAAGAAAATAAAGCATGAAAGGCCAAGTCGTTCTCCAAGTCGACCCCAAGATCGACTTCAAGAAGCCAAATCTGTCCAGAGTTGAAAATGGAAGAAGTGCAGGTGAAGTCGCAGGCCAAGTCGACTCCACTTGCGACTTGGGAAGCCAAATCGCAAACGAAGTCGACTCTAGAATCGACTTCAGTCGGGAAATTCACTCCAGAGCTGAAATTGGAGACGGAAAAATGCCGAAGTCGCAAACGAAGTCGACTCCAGTTGCGACTTGGGTGAAGTCGCAGACGAAGTCGACCCCAAGTGCGACTTGAGGTCTTCAAAGATCAAAGATGCAGTTTCAAGCTCATTCCAAGAATCCACTTGAACTTTCACTAATCCAAATCAAGATGCAAACACATTTATCTCAAGTTCAAAGCAAGGATTCAAGTTCAAGATCAAATCAAGTCTATCAAGTCCAAGGCAAAGATTCAAATATGCTTCAAGATGAAGAGATAATCAAGTCATGAAGACCAAATGAGTCCAATGCAAAGCAAGGTGCATGAATCAATCATGCAAGGATCAAACTCTCCAAAGATTCATGAGGTTTAAGCCTATCCAAGATAAACCAAAGTCAAGCTCTTTAAGAATCACAAGATCTACAAGTATGAGGAGCCATTCCAAAATCAAAAGGACTAAAGGAAGAAAGCCAAGCAAGATTGAAGCGAATCAAGACTGAACTTTTGCAAAGGCCGAGTCAAGTCGCAACCCAATTCGACTACATGATCGACTTGAGTTGAAGTCTGAAGCCAAAGTCGACTTAAGACTCAGACTTGGAACTTGAAGAGGTGAAGTCGCACTCGAAGTCGACTCCACCTGCGACTTGGGTCAAGTCGATACCCAAGTCGACCCGACTAGGAACTTGAAGTTGCGAACAGAAGGCGAAGTCGCACCCGAAGTCGACTCCATCTGCGACTTGGGCGAAGTCGCATCCGAAGTCGACTCCGCATGCGACTTGGGTGGCAACAGTCGGAATTTATTCGAACGTTGGCGCATTTAATGCGTGCCAACCACCTTCAAATGTTCGGATTCCCTCCACAATTATAAAAGGGAGTTATTGTGGACGAGGGAAAAAGCTAAAAATCATTAAGTGAGCATAACTCCTATCTTCAAGAGCTTCAAAGAGATCAAGCCATTCAAAGAGGAAGAACTTTGCTTCAAACTGCAAGAGCTCTATTTCAGATTCTTCAAAGCCTACATTACAAGTTCTTCTCTGCGCCAAATCGTTTCTACACACCTGTAAAGTGTAGAATTCTTTTGTTATTTCGTTTGTTTGTGTTAAACTTGATTTAGTTTGTAGAACTAAGATCAAGTAAGCAAAGTAGTGTGTGATTGGAGTGAAACTCATCACCTACTTGTGCTGTGTGTTGTTGAAGCCCCCTAGAGCTGGAATCTAGAAGAGAGCAGTGGCTCTAATTGTATTGAGAGAATACAATAGTGGAACCCAAGTCACAAGGAGTGTGAGCTTGGAAGAGTGGAGTAGGGAGGTTGCTCGAACCACTATAAAAATTCTTGTCTGCTTGATTTACATTTCTGCTCTCTATATTACATTGTTTTCCATTTTGTTTCTTCATTCAAGGGAATTGAACTTACAAGGGGTTAAGTTTTTAAGTTACCAAAGAAATTTTTAAGAACCTAATTCACTCCTCATCTCTTGGGTTTTGCCATTAACTCGGGGCCAACAAATCCATCTCACAAATACGAAAAATTAGGACTAACATGAAAGAAATGTATCTTTACTAGATATTAGAATACTACACAAAGTATATGTCCATTGATGAACATGAAGATAGAAGTGTGAGAAAAATTAAATCAAGAGATGTCATATTCTTTAAGAATAATTTTTCTATTTAGGTTGAAGTTGAAAAGGGTGCTTCTCTTTATGAGATGGACAAATGTAAAGATAGTGGCTCTAAAAATCAATTGATTGAGAACAATATTGAAACGCCTCAACTTTTTGAGCTAATTGGGAGTAATACACCTAAAAAGGATCCTCATCCTCCTCGTAGAAATAGTTGTAAAAGTATCCTATATTGTTGATTTGAGATTAAGGGGGAAGCTTTTGCGATTATACCAAAACTTAGGAGGAAGTTTTTACACGTATGCCTTAACACGATGAGGAATCTAAATCAATTAGTGAAGCTCTCTCAAGCTTAGCTAGGAAAGAATAGAGAAAAGTAATTAAAGAAGAGATAGAATCAATGAGGATTAATCAAGTTTGGGATTTGATTGACCTTCCATCTTGACAAAAAGTAATTGCAAATAAAGAGATTCTTAAAATTAAATATAAAGTAGATGAATCAATTGAAAGACACAGGCTTACTAAGTTGCAAAAGGATATACCGAACATGATGGTATAAATTATGGGAAAACTTTCTCTCAAATCGTAAGATTTACCTCTGTTTGACTTATTCTTCCAATTGTTGCACATTTAAGTTTAGAATTACACAAGAGGAATGCTAAAATTGCATTTCTCAATGGAGAATTAGATAGAAAATTTTACGCAAAATAGCTAATAGGCTTTATAAAGAAGGCAAAAAGTGCAAAATTTGCAAACTCTAATGATTTATTTATGATCTTAAACAATTATCCAAGTGGTATTTAAGATTTTATTGAGCTATATTATCTTATATATTTATGATGATCGATGAAAATTACTGTGTTTATGTAAAAAGGTTTAAAATTGATTTTGTAATTCCGCCTTTTTATGTTTATAGCATTTTATTCGCAAAAATAACAAAGAACTCCTAGTAACCACTAAAGAATGGTTGTTTTCCAATTTTGATATATAGGATATGGGTGAAGTAACTTTCATAGTTGGAGTTAAATTAACAGAGATCATTCAAAAACATAACTTAGTCTATCACAAAAACTATATATATAAATAAAATTCTTGAACAATTCAAAATGCAAAGTTGCAAATATATTGACAATCATATAACAAAAGTAAAAGTTTAAACCTTAAGATATAGTTAAGGCTCCAGTAGAAAGAGACAAGATGAAAAATATCCCTTATGTTAGTCTTGTTGGGAGTTTGATATATGTTATAATATATGCTTGCCACTGTGTTTGTTATACTGTAGGTTTAGTAAACTAATATTAGTCGAATCTGGGACAAGCATATTGAAACGCTGTTTTGAGATATCTCAAAGGCACTATGAATTATTCAATATGTTATCAAGGACATAATTTACAGCTAGTGCGTCATTCGATGCTAACTAGAGAGGAGACTTGAATGAAGGTAAAATAATATCAGATTATGTAGTCTTACTAAATAATGGTGCCATATCATGGAGTGGTAAGAAGCAAACTTGTGTAGCTTTCTTTAAAAGAAATGCAAAAAGTAATTTGGCTTATCAAGTTCTTGCAATATTTGGAAATAATAGAAGATACATCTGAACTAATATCAATAAATTGCAATAGTCAGCGGCTATTGCGTATACTAAAGATCCTAAATATCTAAGCACATTGACAGCAAATATCATTATGTTAGAGATGTTAAGTCACGAAAAGAAGTGATTCCAAAATACGTATCTACACATTAAATGGTTGCTAATCCATTAACAAAACTAATTTACAAAGATGTATTTTTATCACTCATTAAATTCCTAAGTTTACATAGATTATGATATACATTAGAATACTTATTTTGAAACACTAAGAATATTTTTTATTCATGAAATACTAGCATAAAAGAAAGAAAGAAAAGCATGTCAACAAACTCATAGATTGGCAAGTGGGCGCTACCCCACTAGTGGGGGCTACTGGCACAGCAGTCAGTGGTCCTCAATTTGACTCTCATAAAGTGAGTCTGAACCTAACATATTTGGGAGCAATGTGTTGCCTTAAATAGAATGAGAACAGTGTGTCTCCTAAAAAATAGATGGGAGTCATGTATCTCCTACAAATATTTGTAAGAATATCTCAAAACTCCAATGTAATAGAAATTGAGATGATCGTGTATATATATATATATATATATATATATATAAAACAAAGTCATAGATTGGACTTCTCTTATGAGCAATTACCTCTAATGTTTTAGAAATATGCAGAGATGAGACAACTTAAGTATTATAGATGTTCTGTGTGAATATATAACTTAATAGATTCTATGTGAATAATAACTTAAGAATTTTTATCACCTTCTAAAAGTATCAAGATGAGGTCTTACTAAACTATGTAATAACTGTATTGAGAACCTCACATCCCATTGAATTTTATTAAAGTTAAACATAAGATCTCGGTTGGTGCCTATAAGGCTAAAACTTTGAGCACAAGGGTTAGATGCTTGATAGTGATTGAATTAAAATTTATATTGTATTGAAAATTACTATCCTATACTCTTTTCGTGTTAGGAGATATTCTTTCGTAGTATGTGTTTCATACCACATGTGCTAACAACCTATAAATGCAGTACTTGATAGCCAACGAGAGCCGTCGAAGTGAAAATAGTTTCATTTTATGCCCTATACGACTTTAGACTATGTTTTGATATGATAGTTTAATGTTTGCTACTTTAACATATTGCTGATACATCATGAATGATACGACTTTGTGAGACATATCTAAGAAAGTAGTTAGTCTATACTGGAAAAAATATATATAGAAAAGGAAGACTATTTTGTTTAAATCACTTACTTGTATTCACTAGTTGATCAATTATGTTGGTTTACGTGATCTATTTGAGGAAATGGACATAATTGTAATTACAATGCAATAAAATAGATGATTAAGTATACCCACATAAGGAATTAGATATATTTGAACTAGCATAATAAAATAAATCTAGGACATAACGGTAAATAGATATTACTTTTTGTGTTATAACTACTATGTTATCCGTAACAGGCGCATAGTCTTGAGCTCCAATCTTACAGGTTTGCTTTCTAGTGACATAATCTATTTAACTATATGAACAAGTAAACGGAAATGATGAGACTTCACTTCAGTTAGAGGATATGAATCCCATTATGTGCAATTGAGAGATGTTAACGTAACTTCCATTGTACACTAATTACGAGGTTTATGCAACCAATAAAGTGGTGGTTTTAATAACCATCATCCCATCCTCTTTATAAATATCCTATCCTACCTGTAAGTTATATGAGATTTTTCTATAAATTATTCCTTTTATGTTTAAAGGTACTTAAGTTATGAGAAAAATTTGGATTCCTTCATAATTACATTCCCAATTAGTGTGAAGATTTTGAGATGTCATGTAATTCTCCTTCCATAGGAGTATGTATAAATTAATTTATGCAACGTAAGTTTACATTACTAATCAATGTGATAAGAAGGACAAAAAAGATTGATGTCATGCTAATACGATCAAATCAATGTAGAATGTTCAAGATAATACTTTTATACAAACTCAACTATTTGAAGTCTCACTCGAAGTCAACCTTATTCCATGACTTTCAAGAAGCAAAGGAATAATGAAGCTACTATAAGAAAAACCAACTTGAAGTCTCGCTTGAAGTTGACCTCATATGTGACTTAAGTAAAGTCGTATCCAAATTTGACCATGTGCAACTTGAAAGACAACAATTTGAAGATCAAATTTGCTGTGAAAAATTTCAAGATGAAGTTGATGTCCAAATTAACCACATACGCCACTTTGATCATAATAGTAAAAATTTTGAATGTTGGTGCATTAACTGTACGCGATGCCCACAAACATTCAAAAACTTCTCAAGATTAAAAATAATCCATCAAGTGAAGTAAATGAGGTTAGCTAGAACATTTATTATGCTCTATTTACTAGCATTCAAATCTCTGTTAAAGAAAACCAAAAGACAAGCTATCAAGTTCTCTACAAAAGCCTCAAAGTTCAACTCGCTTCTTTCTCTACTTGAAGAGCTTGCTATTCTGGGACGATCTATGTATATTGTAAAGTATAGTTCTTTCTATTTAATCATTTATTGTATAAACTAATACTTGGTTTAGAATTAAAGACCAAGGTCAAGTTTTGCATACAAGCAGAAGTTTGGTTGGAGTAGTACTTACTAACTTTTTGCGTTCTTCAATAAAAAGTCCTTTAGAGTTAGAATCTAGAAGAGAGCAGAGACTCTAAATTATATTTGAAAAGTAATTAATGGAACTCAATATGCAAGAAATGTGTGCTTGGAAGAATGAAGCAAGGAAGTTGTCTGAACTATTATAAAAATTCCCAGTCGCCTCTTATGCTTTTCATTTTCATTACTATTGTTCTCTATATATTTTATTCGAGGGGATTTGATATAAATAAGAGTTAATATTCTCTGTAGAAATTATTTATACAACTAATTTATCCCTCTTCTCTCAAGCAAAGTCATCTATTTGGGACCAACATCTTGTAGTGGCGAAAAGAGTGAGGCAAGAAATATAGTAGTTTGGATATTTTTGTGTACACATTCATAGATATTAAATGCAAAATAAGATAAAATGTATGAGAATCATTTGTACAATAGAAGAAATCTATGAACTTGGTAGTATTATTGTGTGCTTTCTAATGGAGGAGAAGGTGAGGGAGGATTTAACAAAATTGGCTCAAGAAGTAGAGGATTGGTTTCTAGATATAGATAAGCAAAAGACCTATCCAAACTAGGAGTGTTAATGATCATATTCAACCTGTTAATCCACCCGTCCAACTGATTTATAAATATATTTGGGTTCAGATTTTTTAGTAAATGGTATATTCCTTGATCTCTTATGTAATTGGCATCTCATCTATACAAAAGTTCACCAAGTCTCATGCTATTTATAAATGTTATCTAAATCAAATCTTCACAAATTACCTCCAATGCTTCAAATCGCCAAATTTATAGTTTTGAATCTTCTTCAATGATGTTCAAATACTTTCCAAACTAGTTAAGCATCTCACCTATGCTTACAAAGCCTCAGCCAAGTTGATTTCCAAAATACACCTCTCTTTCAATTTTTATTCACTTATATGAATTACATTATAAATACTAGCTAGACCAATGACTCTCATGTATCTCAAGTCACTTAAAAAAATATATAGAATTCAATCTTATGCTTTTGCAAAGCTCTTCAACAAAAATTGCGACTTAAACCTTTTCTAACTCAGATCTTCATATTGCTCTAATTCGTCTAATTTTTACCTATTCAACATTCATTTTCAAAATTTACTATTGTATAGCATCAAAGGCCATGTTTTACATGATTTGTCTCATATATTCACCATCTCAAATACTCCAGTTATCACAATTTAATATATTTGTTTAATGAATAAATGTTAGATCACAGTGTAGTAGTGTATGCATTGAATTAACAACAAAACGTTCCACTATTATCCTAATTCTCATTTCTTTTCCATAATATTATTTTTGAAGTCTAGTTGATCATATATTTTATTATTTCTAATTTGATTTGTTCCAATTCTGTTTCGAAGTTGTGATCAGGTCTATTCATTAAAAAGAATTAATTTGATATATTTCTTATATCGCTATATTAGATTTGAATGAAATTTAGGATCAATATGTATTGATTGAATATCTCAGTTAAACAAATGATACATACCCCTGCATTTCACTTCTTCCCACCTTACAATTAGAGCTGCAATTCGGGCTCATGAAACTTAAGTTCATATCAACTCTAATCCTAACCCTATTGATAAAACTTCAACCCTAACCTTAACCCTAACTCTATTTGTAAACTTAAGCCCTAACCTTATTTTTAAAATTTTGGCTCAGGTCGAGTTTCTTTTATAAATATGTATTTGTTATTCACCTTATATTTATTCAATCATAAATCCATCACTTAAAAAAAATCTAAATTGACAAATTATTATATGAAAGTAAGAAAAATTCAAAGACCACTTAAAGAATAGAATGAAGGTGACCTGATTTAAACCCCTCTTTGCAATAAGTATAATAGTAACCCTGTTTTGAAGAACGAAGATGTATGACCTTTTTCTATAATGCAATTTAACATCAATATCACAAGTCACAACCATATACATAAATATTAACATTTAGCTAGAAGAGAAATCTTATGATGTTAATTACATTGAAAGAAAATCATCCAACAAGCACAATAAATCAAGTCAAATAAGGTTTCAACAAGTTCAATTGTCCAAGTTACAGCAACCATTTTTGGTCCAATTCTACACATTTCAAGTTCAAAAAACTAGATTACAACATTCAATTGACATCCTTAAATTACAATAAAATAAAATAAAACATTCCAAGTTTCCAAAATTTTCATTCTTCTTGTCTTGTTACTATCACCAAGCCAAATCTTTTTTCCCTAAAAAAATTAATTAAATTTAAAGAGGAATTGATCACCCAAATATCATTTTTTTTTATAATATATAAATACAATTAGAAATTGTCCATGTAAATCCCAATAGTTCTACCTGTATTAGAGGCTTAGAGCAACGGCAAACTAATTCAAAATATTAACCAATGCATATCAACAGTCAACACAAACACAGACAATGACGTAAGTTTTTGAAATTGCAAGCAATTGTCTAATGAATAAATGGGATGATTTATTGATTATTGCCTTGCCTGAAATAAACAAAGGGTGGCTGTCCGCAACACTAAAGAGTAGAGAGGGTGGCTTAGACGCTCAGACTCAATGGTTGCCGGCAAACCTAGTAGCAGGGAGGGTGGTTGCTATGGTGCCGCCAGCAGGCAGATTTACGGCTTGCACTCAAAAAAAAAAAAGTCAAAAAAAAGAATATTAACAGCCTGCGCAAAAGGGAAGATTGGCATTCGGCACTACAACTTGCAAATCAAAGATCGACAGCCCACGCCACCAGCTGCAAATAAAATGTCGACCAGTAAATGACGTTGTCGAGCTTGAAGACCGGTAAATGACGCCGTGGAGATTGCATACCTGTAAATGATTTTCCAGCTTGTAGACGCTGTGAAGCGCGAAGACACCGCTGCTATTGATGTTGGATAAGACGGAACGGGCGACTCCACTACTGGGAAATCAGAGCAGTTGGAGAAGAAGGAGCATATCTATGAGGAGGAAGCCTTCCGTCGGCACAGAAGAAGACGAGTAAGAGGCGTGCGACGATCGTGGGATGCAGGGGGATTGGCTGCCGTGTCGGCTGCCAACACTTGGGGCTCAGGGCGAATTTGAAGATGGGTCTATACGGTAATAATTTAATATTATTCAAACACAATTCGGGTTCTGGTTGGTCCAACCAAGGTCCTTATCAACTCAAAACCGAACCAAATTCATTTCAGGCTCAAGTTCAACCCGAAAATTCAGGCTCAGTCTCAGCATCAAAGAGTTCCAGCACTGGCTACATCAGGTTCGGGCCGATTCCGGATTGAGTTGCACCCCTAATTACAAGTGAAAGGAAAAATTTTAAGGTTCCTATTAGACACCCACTCAAGACTTACTATATCCATGTGAATGATGTTCTCTATTTTTGTGAATATGAAAACATCCATTACTGATCATTAATCCTAGTGTTGGTTCATGTATGCAACCCTTTAATGCTTAGCAAGAGAGGCCAAGGGTCCAAGCATTACACCCTAATGTCTTTTTATTTGGATACTAAGCTTATTGGTTAAATAGATGATTCTAAATGGTAGGAGGATTAGATTTTGATTCATCAGCAAATGTACGTTTGAAATGAGGGGTATGTCACTACTTCCATGCCCAAGCGGCTAACGTAGATATGTGTAGATAGTGTGAGTGGAAGGTCCAAGAAAAATATTGGGCAGAGATAGTTATCTTATTACCTTGCCATTGAAGTATAATTCCATTATGTGTCTAATCATCTAATTTGAGTGATGGAAAAAAAATAGGGTGACATATTGAAATCTTAAGTGGTATCTATATTATTTCCCAATGTTTTTGAATATTTATCTTATATGTACACCAATGGTATGTTTGGAAAGTGATAAAATTTTTTATCAAAATTTTTTGAAGTAATAGATTTTGAAATGAGAGAAAACTATGTAACATAGTAAGGATAATAATGAAGATTAAATAGAACAAAGTTAAAACATATAAGTTAGATATACGAGTAATTGTGTAGAAATAATTGAAAAGTATAGTAGTTATATAGAAAGAAATCAATAAATAATTAAAAATTGGGTAGTTTTGGAGAATTGTTACCTTAATTCTTAATCATTAGTTAACTCTTCATTTATTCTTTCCATGTTTAGTTACCTTAAATCTTAATTGTTATATTTAGTGTTGCTCACATATATAATTAACTTAAGAATAACTATGTATCATGAGGTCAGACGTAAAATGCAACTTTTTTATTTTAAAGAATTTTTATCTCATTGCGGGGCCCATTTATATCTTTTTTTTTGTGGAATTCAAAAAGTTTTGGAATCTATTTTATATTTTATTTTTGATTAAAAAATTAACATGTGTGTGAGGATGTTTCTATGAAATCATTTTTCTATGTAATCCATCCAATTTCGATATCTAGATGTCTGATGAAAAATTCACTCCATCTATTATGTTTAACATTACTTGTATTATTATGGAAATCTTTTTATTTTTCTGATATCAGTGTATATGGACCCCATTTACAAACATATATAATCAACGTAGTAAAATATTTTAATACTAAATATCAATTTTAAGTAGTATTTCAATATCTAAACTTTCTAAAATATCATTACTATATGAATAAATAATTTTATAAAGTATTACTATATTTCAATACATATATTGATGAATTTAAGCATTTTCTCTAATTTACACATAAATGCACCTATTTTTAAGCAAATGTAGCCTATACATATATTAAATTTGAATAAAACTTGGTTTCATAACTAAACAAATGATATTAAATATAATGAATGGATTGTATTTTCTATCAATATTAAAATTTTAAAATTTGAGGAGTTTCATAGAAGCAAGCATGGTAACTGTGCTTGCATATAAATAAAAAAATTTTAAAAATAAAAGCATGTTTTATGGCTGGCTGTATTTCATGGTCGAACGCAATTTCTTCACATAAATGATGATGACCTATAACTACATATGTAAAGAGGCATTATGTTATTAGTTTTTTCATAAACTTATACGTATAAGTGTATTTAATAAACAAATGAAGTTTCACTATTTTGAAGATGTGTGTATTTTTTAGATTATTAAATACAATATTATTTTAGTAATTTTGAATCATTAAAAATAGCTAAAATACCTCTATTAGGTTTAAAAATATAAAGAAATAGATACATATATTTACAAATGGTAAACTTTATTTTTTACATTAAATATATCTAGATTAACAAATTTTTGAAAAAAGTAAAATAAAAAATAAAAAATAAGTTTATTCGAGTAGGCTAATTAAACCACGAATTTATTGTCTTAATAACAAAAAAATTTTGTTATCATTAGATAAAAAATCGTTATTAGCAAGTAAAGCCGGACCTTAACTATATACAACCCAATGTTTGGTTGCCTTTAAGGATTAGTGGCGACAAATAACTGCATTATTTGCAAAGGAACATGGCATTTTGCTTATGATAAACATTCAATTTGCATCTAAATCAAAATTTAGTTACCTAAGCATAAAATAAATGAATTATTGGAACCGGAAATTTCTCCCAGACGTACACGCTAGTGGAAATCAAAATTTTCTTTAGCAACTAAATTTTGGTCGCCGAAAATCAAATCCTTTGAATGACTGATTATTGGGTATTTTCTATTCAGAATTAGCAAAGGTGCATAAGAATCATTTATTATCCATTGAACCCTGAAAGAAAGAGGTTGAATAAGCCGTCGAAACTTTTCTTTAATTTTTTCTAAAATAAAAAAATGCTTCCCCAACATTGATTTCTAATAACGACTGGTCCGACATGGGAAGGAGGCAAGAGTACCAAGAAGACAGTGAAGTCCAGGAACGATAGCAAGAAGCAAATGAAAAATATATATTATATACAGTTTATCTATAATATTTAAATTATTTATTGCATTTTCGAGTTAAAATTTAATAATACATTATAAAATTTGATCATTTAGTTGAGTTTTTAAAACTATACATTAAATTATTTATTTTTAAATTTATATTAGTTCCGCGAATATTGTATCATCCTTATTCTTTGAAATAAATTTATTTTATTGTGTTGAATGTAATATATAAATTTGATTTAAAAATAAGTAATTAATACTATAAAAATAGTATATGCGCATTTAACACTTTAAATTTCGTGGTACAGAAGATTATATATTTAATAAATTTAATTTTTAGTATAGTAAGTTTAAAATGAAAATTATGATTAATAGACATTGGAGAGAGGACACCGCTTTTCAGAATTGAGGTTGCAAAAACGTTGGTGCACGTCGATTGCATTAGCAATTAGTAGGGAAAAAGCGCTATGTTGGGTCCGCCAGGACAGATGGAGCGTAAATTAGCCTATTACGAGCACAAATCGGCGTATTCTATTAATACGTGCGTTGGCACCAGCTATACAAGCTTTTATGCATGCATGCCCCCGTTTTCCATCCGCCAAACCGTGTGCGTTCCTGCGTTGGCTGCGTCGTCATATCATCCCATACGCGAAAAATCCCCACGCTTTCCCCTCTTTAAATCCCCAAACGCGCCTAATGCCCCGTTTTCATTCCCCATTTTCCATTCCTTTCTTTCCTTCCCTGTCTATCGATCCGCGTATCACAAATTCACAACATCACACATATGGCCAAGGGAGACCAACCAGGCCCACCTTCGCACGTGCATCAACGGCCAACGGCCCCAGTAGCGCATGTGCCGCACCTCGAAACGCCCCCCTCTTCCCACGATCCTACGTGTAAAGACACCGATTCGCCGCCGCCGCCTCAGCCACGTCTTCCGCCTACCGCCGCGTCCCCCTCCGGACCCGGGAAACACCCATTCTACCGCGGCATCCGCTGCCGGAGCGGGAAATGGGTGTCAGAAATCAGGGAGCCGCGTAAGAGCACGCGTATCTGGCTCGGCACGTACCCGACGGCCGAGATGGCGGCGAGGGCGTACGACGTGGCCACTCTCGCCCTCAAAGGCTCCGACGCCGCCATCAATTTCCCCGACAACGCAGCCGCCTATCCCGTTCCAGCCTCCGTCTCGCCGCCCGACATCCGGGCCGCCGCGGCTTCAGCAGCCGCAGGTTCCACTCCGGAGGAACGCGAAAAATACGCGGAAACTCCGCGGAAGAAGGAAAACGTGGGCCCCAGCCCTGCCAACGCGGGCCAGCCGGATCCCGGCGGCGGAGGGGAGTTCATGGACGAGGAGGCGCTGTTCGACATGCCGAAGCTGTTGGTGAACATGGCGGAGGGGATGCTGGTGAGCCCGCCGAGGATAGAGGCGCCGACTTCTGACGAGGACTCCCCGCCGAGTAGTTCTGATGTGGACAGCCTCTGGAGCTACCATTGAGGGAGTGGGCCCCACGAACGATATACATTATAGAGGGTTGGGATTGATTTTGGGGATCGGAGGGGTTCTAAGCTGACATGAAAACTTCAAAGGAAAGAAAATGGTGGGAATTGCTCCAACTTTTCTGGACGACTATTGGCTTCTGTAATATACATGCATGCCTACTGATCAGTTCCTTTCTTTAAATAGAAACCAGGCTGTTAGTTGGACGGGAGTGCCTTTTCTTCTTCTTCTTCTTCGTTTTTTCCACTCCCCTTTTTGGGTTGTCTTTAATTACGTTGGTTTTTCTTGTGAAGACGGTTTGGTGGGAGATAACTTCCTCGACACGGATGGGACGTGTGGGGGACCGGCATTCTTTAGGGCTAAAGTGCACGATGCAATACCACCAAATATTTGATACACCTTATAAATGCAAGTGTAAATTTTTCATGATCAAGGTCAAGTGACAAAAAAGGTGAGTTTCTTTTACCAAGCGTAGACAACTTTTTTTTTATTATTAATTTTTCAAATTGCAAAGTTCAAATTAAGTTTTGCAACTTGTTAGTTGTTTCGACTTTTCAAATTTATATTCCATTAAAAAAATTTTCAAATCTATATTATATAATAATTGGGCAACGATTAAAAACAAGTTGGACAATAGGGTTGTATTTATTATTTTAAATTATAAACTATTCAATCCATCTATCTCCATGTATTTAGTTATTATGCAAAACTTAACAATATGGAATTTTTGAAAAATAGGATTGTTAAATAGTTCAAATATCAAATAACATCTAAAAGGACGAAGAAGGGGGCGGATTTTTTTTTTTTTTTTTCTTTTCCTTAGTAAAAAAGGGACATAGAATAGGTACAATAGCAAGCATTAAGTGCTTTCAAATGGTGGCTAACTGAGGTTTTACCTATGGGTTCGAAATATCCAAAGTCCTAGGATTAAACTAGATAGGACTGGCTCCAAGATAGACATTCATTTCAATCCACCCACGTTGACAATTACTGGTATTAAAGAGTGCAACAAGGTATCAGCAAATCTGAACTGATGAACCTGTATATACGTATCCAGACTTAGCATTGTTTTAGTTGAATTTTTATTTTTTATTTTTTATTTTAGCACATCTAAGGCAGCTGACAAAGGACAACTTTGTGAGAGGAGTAAACATGACAAGTATTTATATGCAACTTGAAACCCTCTATCTCCTACTCTACATACCTTTAATATAAATCACATCAGCCAGTTAAAACTTTTTAAGCTGAATTTTTAAGATCTGGATTGAAATTGAAAAATACTATTGCGCGCTGCGAAAATTTTAAATCCGACTTTTCATTAGTTGAATAAAACATATGTACCTGGAAGTTCTTCTTCACGTCATGAAGTTTGAAATTTTTATGAATTTGAATAAACGTACAGTATTGAAAATTATTTTCTTAAAGAAGAAAGTTTGAGGGTCAACACATTGAAAAGTAGTACATGTGGTCAATTTTTGTAGCCAAGTTGTTAATTTGGTTATATTTAGTCAAATGCAACTAAAGATTGGACTATATTTGATCAAATGGATATTTAATTCCTATTTTAATTGTAGTTAAAGTTTTATTCCAGCCAAATTTTGATAGTTGTATTAAGTGTTAGTTTTGGTTGCATTCAATATAAAAATGATTACATTTAACCTTACATTAAAAAAAATATCATCACTCAAAAGCAACCAATTATTTATTCCAAAATATTTAATTGTAGTCAAAATATATTTAATGCAACTAAATACATATTATATGCAAAGAAAAATAGCTATGTTGCCACACAATCGTTGGCCCAATGATAGAGATGCTAGCTGCATATAGAGGAATAGGGTTCTAATTTCATCCTTGCAAGTGAGAGCTAGCTTTTGGTCTTCCTCTTAATAATAGAGAGCAAGTGGTCTTGTCTATAGATAAATGAGAGCTTTTTTGTATCCCATATGAATTGGTGGAAGCTTATTGTCTCCCATCTAAGATTTGAACTTGATAGGATTTGAAATTGATTGTAATGTAAAATATAATGTAATATTATACAAAAACTTATCAAAAAATTGAATACGTTGAGTGAAATATGTTGTAGTAGATATATAAAGTAAAAGTATTGGAATTGAATGTAGATTAGGACTTCATTATATTTTTATTTTTGATCAATTGTTTTAAGGTAGAAATTAATCTATTTGAAATATTTTCAAAGAACAAAAAAGTTGAAAAATAAATCTAATGACTCATATGGCTCTTTTATTCTCATTATAATGATATTTGCTTCTAGTGACAAAAAAAATTGCTAATAAAGTTCAAGGTTTTAGTAATGATATTATGGTTCAATGTAGAAAGATAGCAATGACATTCTAAATTAATGATATCATGGTTCCGGGTAGAAAGGTAGCTATTTTTAGCAATGAAATTCTAAATTATTGTGAATAACTAACTATTTCATTGCTGAGGGATAATAATGAATTTTTTTCAATGGTCTAGGCTTATAGAAAAAATTTATAATAAATTTGTGTTGTTTTGCAACCATAGATAATCTTTATCAATAAAATTATTTTTTTGATGAAATAAAATTGATTATTTAAAACAAGAAAATTTTCTTATAGTGTGGCTTTGATTAAGAATTTTATTATTAATTTATTACAGTTGTGTTTGGCAACTAAAAAAGGAAAAGTTCTTTTCCCAATTTTCCACACATTTTCTATATAAAAAATATATTTTTCTATTAAATTATTTTACTTTCAATTACTTTTTACATCTTTTCATATAACAAACCTATCTATTTTCATTAATATTTTCCTAATCATTATCCATATTATATTATACCACTCTTTCAATGTTTCCCAAGAATGGCTTAGACTTTTTCCCCCAAAAATCTCCCATTGTTGTCATTTATCAAAGGCACCATATATAAAAACTCTACTTTTGAATTATTTTTTATATTTTTTCATGTAAATATCCTATCTGTATTAATGTTATTCCTTTTACGCTTAATCATATCATATTCGTCTCTCATTTTTCTAAACTTTTTGTCCAAGAGCTTTTTCTATTCTTTTATTTATCAAACAAACCTTACATGTTACTCTAGTTATAGACTTATTATAAGAAAATGAACAAAAGATTTATGAAGTGGGAAAAGATTGAGGAAAATTTTAGTGAAAATTTTAAAATAAATAGAACAATGATTAAGAGTAAAAGGAAATAAAGTTAAAATAGATATGATAGTTGTATAGAAAAATATAAAGAAATGATTAAAAAATATAGCAATTATAAAAAAAATTAGGAAAAAAATCTCTTTTATCACTACCCAAGCACTAAGGAACAATCAAGAATGCATAATATTTCCGAACAAATATGAACGGCTTGTAATCATGATGTCTTATCATGACATCCTAAGTAAATAGGAAGTTGCAAATGGTGTAAGCAACAAATAAGTTATACTTTTTGTCAAAAAAGATTTTACCTTTGTTTATAAAGAGGTTTTCCTTGCAACAATCTTATTTTGAAAGTCACAACTAAACTTCTAGCGACAATAATCTATGTTGCAAATTAGTGTCTTTAAAAAAAAAGAAATTAATTGTCGCAAAATGTTGACTTTCCTGTAGAGAAAGGAATCACAATTTAACAAAATAATGGAAACGATGGAAGAGAAACACTTCTTTTGAAGAATCCCTTGCTTTAATATCTTGATAGATTAATTTATGAGATTCAAATAATTTATTATGTTTTATGAATATAGTTTAATATTGATAAAAATTTTGGGGAAACGAACATTTTATAGAGTTAAAAAGCTCACTTTTTTATCAAACAAAAATAGAAAATCACTCTTAACGTAACTGATCTAGCAATTTTGTGTCTCACATAAACTTCAATGGATGTAACAATTAGTTCTTGTGCTCAATATACTTTGTCAAAAGTTATTAACATTTAGGATCTCATTAAATATAAATTCCCGAAGCCAGTAAATCAATAGGAAATTTTCATATAGACTGGCTACTAATAATAAAATGGAACTTAAAAAAAGAATTATAGGTAGTACATTGCTATTCCACAGACGAAGTAACTAGTACTAATTAGTAATCTTCTAATGTATAATAAAACTAATTAATTTAGGCAATGCCAAATGCCCCTTCTCATCCTTTTGGCACGTCAATCAAATACTTAACAGAGACTAGCCTGGTGGTACGAAATTAATTAGGCAAGAGTAAACGATTTGAACAGGAATTGCACACGACAAGATTGGGCATTGAAAGTTCAAACCAGTTGTACAGTGTCCTTTTTGCGACTTCTCATTTACCACCGGATGAAAATGAATTAGGCTCACTCCATATGCGCTATCGTGGCTTTTAATAAGGCCTACAAGAGTAAGATTCATCTAAACAAATTTTTTTTACTTGTAGATTCACGTTCCAATGAAGTCCTGAGACATTCTTATAAACTAAAGGAGATAATATACTGTTATTGAGAAATTTGAAAATACAATTTCACTTATAAAATTGGTAACACAGTTTCACCAATGATCCAGGAATACAGCTCCCAAATAAATGAAGAGGACCATTTGGAAACCTTGCCGGCAATGTTGTTAGCAAGGGGTCTCACCACCAAAGTGGAACTTGGTGGCATCATCTGATCAATTGCTTGACTTACACTGCAAACATCATGCCAACTGAACGAACGATGATGATCATGACCATGAATTTGTTTGGTTACGAAGCAAAAGGTGGATATCTTTTAAGCCCACTTGACATCCACTTAATCCTATTAAAAATGAATTTATCTTTTTTAATCATTAATTTTATTGTTTATTTGTTCATAATTTCATGCCGTTCTCATGATGCATGTCCATAAAATCACGTTAATGGATGCCTGCAGAGATGAAAAATGGGAATTGAAGCGTGGAAGCTGGGTTTGATTTTCATTGCCAGACATACGTGGACCCCGAGTAGGCCACACATGCATGGAAGGTTGAGAATCTTGTTCCCTTCAGTTCTTCAGGTCAATAGACGATTAAGCACGCAAGTTTGCATCTACCATCTGCTCGTCTGCTCAGTGCTCAAGCATCTTTTTAACCAACTCACGTGATGTTGTCGTCGGAGAAACAATGCATGTGGTTCCGTCCCACCTTGTGTTGTATATGTGAGCTTTTATTAAATGAAACTCCTTTTTTACGAAATCTTTTTTATTTTAATATCGTAATATTTGATAGAAAAATCATTCCATCTATTCTATTCTATTTAGTATCATTTATATTATTATGTAAATTTTTTCATTTCTCTAGTATTATCTTGGGTAGACCTCATTTACAAATATATAAAATCAACATAATAAAATAATTTAATGCTAAATATTAAATTTAAAATTATATTTTTAATATCTAAATCATCTAAAGTGACATTATTATGTGGATAAATAATTTTATAAAGTACTATTATATTTTATTATATATGTAATTGAATTTAATTATTTTTCATAATTTATAAATGAATATATATTTTTCATTAAAAGTGGGCTGTGTATATTTTTTAATTAGATAAAACTTAATTTTCTAACTAAACAAGTGATGTTAAATATAGTAAACAAAACAGATTTTTCATTATATTAAAAAATGTATCCATATAACCTAGTTTCTAAAAGTAAAGCTCTATATATAGTTATGTAATATGTATAATACTATATAATGGGTCATTATTTTATATTTTTAGTGCATTTTATTTTTCTTCACTTTTATGTGAGCGAAGTATCTTATTTAGTTCACCACAATTTAAAAAATATATATATTTAGTTGACATATTAAATTTTAATATTTTTGGATTCTTATATATACCTTTATAAAATTTTACAAAGAAAACCTTTTCACATCCCCAAATTAAAAATGATTAATTTTTTTCATATTTATAAAAAATATATACCAAAATTAAAAATTAAAAATTTTGGTATTTTAAAGAGAAAATAATATAGATATATATATATGAGGTTGTTTCTTAAAATTCATAAATTTTGGTACTTTAAAGAGAAAATAAAAAATATATGAAATATATGAGGTTGTTTCTTTAAAATGGCCGAAGTGGGAGATGGCATGTTCTTGTCATGATGATGATGATGATATGACATTGTTTCTTAACTAAGAACAAATCATTGTAGAGACTTTCTCCCATACAACGGAATAATCCCTACTTTACAATTTTCTTTCAAGCTTCAAGTCATATGCTATATTTAAAATTATTGTTAACCTCACTAACTTGACTCAAAATTTTCACAATCTATAATATTGAACTACATAATTATAAAGAGTTTCATGCATTGACACATGTAGTACATTTATATATTCTTATATTATTATTTTTCATTATTTTACAAGCCTGCATGTATTCATTCATATACTAAAATTACAATTTTGTAAATTCTTGTGTATATTTTTTACAAAATTCTAAAAAATAATTTTTTTACCTTTTTCATGTGCAAGGGGAAATGAGATGCGTAAAAATTTTTAATTCAAAAATTAATAAAAGTATGCACAATAATCCAAAAAATTGTAAAATTTTGTTACCCATATAAAATATAAAATATATTAAGTTGTTAGTTAGCTAAGTAACAATTGAGTTCATAAGATCATGATCCTATATATACGAGGTTGTGACATCATGGATTCTGTATCTTTTCATTTTTATATGGGCTCACGTATAGTAAATTTATATATCAAAAATTTATTATTTTATTTTATATGTTCTTATAAATTTTAAAAATAAAAGATTACCATTTTTATGTGCTTGAGAATTAGAGATGAGATTGGGAATTTTTAATTTTTAAAATTTTATAAAAATATATACAAGAACCCAAAGATGGCGAATTTTGATATATTAACTTAATACACTTAGACCTCTGTAAAATATACAAGGTTGTTATTTTTTTGATAAAATACCAGGTTATTATTTAATACATAATAATGTGATTAGGACAAGTGTTAGAAGGCCAAAGTCATGGGCAAATTGTTGTAAGTTCATGTTTTAATAAATTTATTTGTTATTTTAATCATGTGGCGCTCCACTGGCCAACTTCTATTCTTCACGAATGTTCGTCATATTTTATCGAAAAATCCAGTAGCATCTCCCAAACTAGTAAAATTGGAGGGTTAAATGGATTCACCCTGTATAAGCATATAGACTATTATAATATATAACATAAAAATATAAAAGCTAAATAAAATAATCCATCTAAATCTCCTCCATTCTACCACCATAATGGATCACATGTCAACTCCATAATAAAATCAATTTTATTAAAGAAGTCATCACTAGATTTCTTCTTTATGTATCAAATAAAACATTAAGCGTAATTTTTTTTCTATGAATGGAATCCCTCCTTATTCACATCTAAGCACCAACCCCTTGTTGGGTTCCCACCTTGGTCCTACTATCTAAAAAACATGAGTCCAAGCTAACACAAAAATAAGAAAATAATAAAACTAGGTATTAAAACAAATAAAA
Organism: Annona squamosa; assembly: GCA_035584095.1. Lineage (NCBI taxonomy): Eukaryota > Viridiplantae > Streptophyta > Magnoliopsida > Magnoliales > Annonaceae > Annona > Annona squamosa. The sequence goes on along the minus strand of JAXCLR010000073.1, from coordinate 29,907,076 downwards.
AAATATCATTCTTATAAAAATAACTCAAAACATCAAAACCTTACAAATATATGTACTCATCCATTCCATGTTCATGTAAGCAAACATGTTTCAAATGCTCGCCTAAGTTACCTTAGGGCCATGGTGAACTTATAACTATTAAAATATCTTACATAGCTATATTGAAGTACATTGTGACTCCCCCTGTCAGTAACTCACCCAAATAATCACCATGCATATGTCATGCTTATGTATTCATTCTACTATATATCCATCACATTAGATAATTTAATTAATTTTAAAATTATCATAAAGTCATCATTAACTCAAGATAATTTCTTCAACTTCCCAATTCAATTAAATAATTAAATCTCAAAGACATATTAACAAAAAGCTCAGATAAAACATTTAAAGCATCATAAAACATTTAGACCCCTAATAAATAAATATTTATAAGCATCTAAATCAAAGTGAAAGAATCTTACCTAATACGCAAATTTCTAAATCTTCATGTATGGATTCTACAAGATTCCAATGTCTTATTCAATTTAATCTACATGAAAAAAATAATATTTTTAAATAATATTCTAATTTTCTTCTTTAATTTCATCCTCAAATATCTCCATTTCCCATTTTTCAAGTTTCAAACATCTATATTAAGGCATCGTCTTCCACATCATTTCAAATTCTTATCAATAATTATTATATTTCATCATAAAATATTATTTTAGAATCTTTCATTTAAGTTTCTTGCTCAAATCTCATTTCGTTAAAAAAAACTATATTATTATTATCCAATTAAGTTTTAAAATTTCTAATCATAATACCACAAATCCATGCCAAATTGCTTCTAGGTTATCATAATATATTAAATAAATGCAATAAATAAGAAAACTTAAAGAAAAGTTAAAAAGAAATTACTTACCTAGTTTTCTTTGTTAAATCTTCCAAAGAAAAATTCTCTACCACTCCGTCACATATCCAATAAGAACCCTCCTAAAATACTCCATTTTCCTCCCCTCCTCTCTTCTTCTCTTCTTCTGTTTTTTACCCTTTTTAAAAACTGTGACGCTGGACGTTTGTGGAAAAGGGATGGTGGATTTATAATAAAATACATTTAGAGCTTTAAAAACAGTACTTTTTTTTATTTTGTATTGAGAGGCCAAACGTTCCTCCTTTTGAGAAAGGCCTCTGCTTTGTGAATGGCTCTTAAGGATCATATATACATTTGTATGTTTTGTTTGATCAATTGTTCTTGATGATATATTTGATCACTAATAGTGTGTTAATAGTGTAGGATATTTTTGCTTAGGCCCATATGAATATGTAAAAAATTTTAATAAAATAAATTGTGTCTTGCGTCAGGTGCACTGAAGCTAAGTACTCCAATATACTAGATGGGTCCAGTTATGTTTCACTTTTGGAAATATAACAGCCCATATACTCTAAGACTAAATATGCAATGGTAATAAAAAAATTTTCGTAATCATGAAATAGTTGATATGTGTCTACGTTGAACAGTTTATTGGCTATTCCAATATTTTGAGCAGCCTATTAACAAATACTACTAATTTTTTTTATTGCTTATGAGCACAGCAATAAATTTTTTAGTTGCCTAATAAGAGCAAATGTAGCCAAACTTTAAGCAGCCTATGAGTAAATACACTTCTATTTTTAGCTGCATATATCATTTTTTTTATAATAGCTACATATATCACTAGGATAAGCGACTATTTCTTAAAAATGGATGCATTTGGGTAATCAAATGCAGTCGGGCTATTTGCAGCCAAAATTTGCTTATATGCATTCAAAAACGGGTTGCATTTAATGACAGTTGTTGTAGTGAATAAAAGGGTAATGATTTAGTATATACAAATGTAATGAGCCTCAATATATTGGTGTTTTGAGGTTTTTTTTTTTACTTTTAAAAATATTTATTTATTTTTTTGTTGGACTTATTTTTTTGTTATTTGAACGCACAAGAAATTTATACATATCATCCATATCAAAATTTAACTTTTGAATTTATATATTTTTAAACTTCAAAAATAAAAATTTTATTATTTTAGGTGACAAGGAGAGTGACAAAGACGAAATTTTTTATTTCCGAAATTTTATAAAATATAGATGTATTGGTAGTTGTGTAGAAATAATTGAAAAGTAGAATAATTGTATAGGAAAAAATGAAGAAATAATTAAGAAATAGGATAATTTTGTAGAATGAAAAATGTCATGTTGAAAAGTTACATTTTGGTTTGAAAAGTTTCATGGGTTACCAAACACCCCCTTAATTTCTAAGATACTCACAGAGTTTCACTAATTCGTCACATACTAATAATATTTTACCGTAAATTCCCAGGACACTTGTGTCATCATAGACCGTTGGTTAAGTTTCATTTTTAAGAATTTTTTTTTTTTTTTTTTTTTTGGGTAAATAGCCAAGTTGCTCATGGAAGGACGAAATACAAAGCGAGCTAAAGATAAAATCCTTGACTGCTTGTCACTCCATTGTCCTGTCCTTGCCACTGCAACTCTTCTTCACCTCTGTTCAACGTCATGCATCTTAGATTTTGAATTGTCAGTCAGCCGGAAGCGTCTTTTTTCGTGATTTCTCTCCCCATCTAGTTGGAAGATTACCATTTAATCATCATTGAGTCTTTGTACTAACATCTTAAAATATGAATTGAAAGGGCCCATCTCGCATTATTTTCGGAGACATAAAATCACGTAATTTTATGAAATTGAACAAATATGATAAAATTAAAGAGGCCGAAAAATAATGACAATCTTTATTTATCGAGATAAATTTTCAAAATATTTTAGTGGTAGAAACTCTTCAAACTAGGCTGCTTGTATATAGATCGTGCATGCACCGCTGAAGCATTAGTATGGTGCTTCAACATCTTCCAAGTTGTGTTGTTAGCCATGTCTACTCAAGTTTGCATGTAAATTGCATCTACATTTATTCCGATTGTCACCCGTCTCATCAACAGATCTACCGAGATCATCGTCTTCCCATCAAGGCACCAGCAATCGCTCCAACCCATGAAATCCACCGCTTGAAGCTGGAACCCATTGTGGTCAATGACAAAATCACCACGGATCCAGATGACTACACATCCATCTTCTCCAATCATTGCCCCCATTTTCGACGCCATCTGATCAGTACTAATACTATTGTCGATCAAGAAAACTCATGTTGATGGGTGATCTTACTGTGGAAACAAAATAAGGGGGGAAGGGGGAAAAGAAATTAGGGTTGGATTCAACTAAGGCTTCCTAAATAGTTGCCTAGGAAAATTGGAGAAGGCATATTCGTTTCTTCAAAGTGGAGCTGATTCCCATTTTATAACGTCAGTGACAGTAGACTTCTTAAAAATTTAGAATGTTACACGTAAAAAAATCAGCAAAATAAAATGAATATGTTAGAAATTAAGGATTTGTTTGGAAAATGATAAAACTTTTTTATAAATAATTTTTAAAAAAGTAAGAGAAAATGATTTGATGTTATCGAAGCATAATAAGAAGTAAAAATAATAAAGCTAAAATAGATAGATTAATCATATAGGTATTTGCGTAAAAGTAATTGAAAAGTAAAATAATTGTATAGAAAAATATAAAGAAAAATTTTAAAATAAAATAATTATGAAGAGTAAAAAGTTTTATTGTAAAAAGTTTTTGACATAAACAAATACATTGAAAATAAAACTATAGGTACAAGAAGAGTTTATCCATACTAATATAATTTGTCATTTCCTGCAGTAAAATTTCTTTTCTCATTCAATCTCCTCAAATATATGTCATTACATTCCTTCTTTACTTATGAGTGAAGTACTTTTTTTTTACTTTTTTCTTATTTTTCTTAACTTTGACGTGAGGAGTGGTCTTTATCATTGCGGGCTTGTTCCTTGTAACCCCTCAAATTTTAAGATTTTAATGCTTAAAGAAAAATCAATCTATTCATTATATTTAATATTATTTATTTAGCTAAGAAACCAAGTTACATCGAAATCCGACATGTGCATAGATTATATTTACTCACAGATATATACATTCACGTATAAATTAAGAAAATATTTAGATTCATTTACATACATTTTGGAATATAATAACACTTTATAATCATTTGTCCACATAGTAGTGATATTATAAAGTATTTTGATGTTGAAAATATTACTTGAAACTTGATATTCAACATTAAATTATTTTATTTTATTAATTTTGTACGTGTGTAGATAAGGCCCATATACAAGGTTACTAAATAAACAAATGAGTTTTTATGATAACATAGGTGATGCAAAACAAAATAAATAGGCAAAGTGAATTTTCTATTAAACAAAAGAAGTTATTTTTTATTAACAACCCCCATTATTACAGTCCCTTTTCCCTGCTCTCTTATTTTTTTCACAAAAGTCAACTAATAAATGACAAGACACAGGGCAGCATTCATGACACATGCACTGCTGACATCTGATTTGTTACGTTCCAACGTCTGTTTTGGAGGCCCTATTGCACGCAAGCTTATGAATTGTGCCTCAATGAACACACTCATTTGATTTTTTTTTTTTTTTTTTTTATGTTTCGGCATTCATATGTGGGCTCAAGAATGAATGCGTCATATATAATTTTATAATTGTTAAATTTTTAATATTTTATTTTGAATTTCTATATTAAAAAGATCTGGATTTCATAATTTTTAATATTTTATTTTGATATTTGAAAATTAAAAAAAGAAAGCGCATATATCTCTGTCCTATTTTTATTTTCAAAAATAAAAATAAAATAACAAACAAATTTGAAAACTTAACGAATTTTACATGAAGAAAAATATAAATACAGAGCTAAATGTTTTGATTGTATAGGTAATTGGGAAATTGTTAATTGACAATATTTCATCTAAACAAACAATTTGAGGTGTAGTCTGGAGTTATGACCATCAACACTCATCAGTATGTACGGTTCCCGGCATGTAACCTAACCTTGGACCAAAGTCATCCTTACTGACGTAGGTTTGAGTAGGAAAATAATAGTGCAGGCCAATTTTTTATATAATAGTAAGCCAAAATGTTTGGACTGTGCATGCAGTTTGGATAATTCAGTGATAATATTTCAGCTAAAAGAATTTTGATCTATAGATGTTTCTAGTTAATTAATTATCGACTTGTCCTTGATGACATCGTAGCTTTTACTGTTTCAATATCTGCTTCATCGCCACCATGCAGTTAGTTTAGGTTGAATATGATGTTTAATTAAATCAAATCAAGAATTATATCTGTCAGCTTACATTTAATTAAACAGGATTCCAAGTATCATCTTCATCTTCACAGGACAATAAAAAACCATAATGAAATTAAAAAAACATTTCAGCGTGCATACGAATGTTATTATAATTATTTACTATTTTAGTAAATAATGTAACATATAAATGCGTATGTACCTTTCCTTCTGGCTGAATGCTTATGTGTATCATTTAATATTTATGGAAAAAGCAGTCTTTGTATCTCTGTAAGGGTTGGGCAGGGGTTGGATAAGATTGAATGCAATACGGAGAACTTTTTAATGTAAAATGGCAGTTTCTATGGATTCCAAGTCTTTCCTGAAAAATAAAGAAAAATATAATGAATGTTTGATGATTTGAATTTTTGCGGAATTGTTGAAATATTTTGAAAATTGTGTGTCTGAAATGAAATAATAAGGAAAAAATTAGAATAAATAAAGTAGGTAGAAAGAAAAATATTTGAAATATAAATGTAAAGTTGAAAAAAATATAATTATTAAAGTATTAAATGATTTATATAAAAAAAAGGGAAAAGAATGAGACATTTCCAACCACACGTATGCAGTACCAAACAACACACCGCGTGAGATAAGAAAAGTGCAGTTGCCTAAATGGACTTTTGAAACTGGGTTTGTCCTGGCCGGATTAGTTGAATGGGAAAAAAGAGTGTGGATCTGACGATGGGATGGAGAATGAGGCTTCTGTCAGAAAACTAGAAACTTTGAGAAATGGTTTTACAAGCTTAGATACTCTTTTCAGAAGTCGTGTCAAAGGCAGACTAAACGTAGTGATTTGGATAGGCTGTGCGCACAAGACCTACCGACATGGTTTTGAGGTTTAGCTAAATATCAATCCATGCCGACTCCTCATGGCCATGCAAGAGGCAATAGATTGATTGATTATCCATTGTGCATGAACCATGAGCGGGGATCTGATCCCGTAAGGGTCGAGGTCTCATAGGGGTTAATACAGATTCAGGACAGGGTGATATCACCACGTCTATCTCATTTTAGTGTGTGAGCTCCATGTTTTTCATATCATCTTCTATTTTTTTTTAAAAAAAATGATAGAGTCTGCATCATAATTTTGGATGACTAAATGATTAACGTGAATAAATCAAAGGCGTGTATGGTAGAAAGTCTAAAATTGAAAGCTAAATGGAAGCATTTACCTCATCACCCCCTATTTTGGAGTTGCCCTCTGGCTGGCTAACCTGCAGATTTCTGTCTGCTGGCTAATTGCTCTGCATGGCCTGGAAGAGCCGAGGAAGGAAAAGAGAGCATCGTGCTTCGGCTAATTAACCTTAGCTAACTTTTGGTTAGGTTAAAGTTATGGGGAAGAGGACAAAAGCAGAGGCTTAAAGCGGAGACATAAACGGTGATTGATGGCACCATATCTTTCATTGGATGAATGGCTCTATCGGATGGGAAGTGATACCATGAAAAGTAAAAACAAGGAAACGTTTCGCATAGGCCAATTCCACTTGGAGGAGGCAGAGGCATTCCAACTTATGCACCTACATTGATATCCCCACCTAAATGAACTGATAATAAGGTTTAGTTTGAAGCCATCGTGGAAATTTTGTCATGAAATTTAATCCATTTAGTAATTTTACTAAATTTAATAGTTTTATCATGATCATGTATTTAGCTAGGGAACAAAGATGATCGTAATTCATGACTTAGATTATTCTCCAAAAAAAATCACTTAGATGTGTTTTTAAATATGTTAAAAATTATTTGCTTTGTCATGAGCTAAGATATTCGATCCTACCCAAAATGATAATTCCATATGAGTTTATAACATTCTAAAACTTTAATGCATGGGTCAATTTTTTTTTCTAAATTTATACGTCTTTGTACACTTTTAAAAGATTTGACCCATATATAAATTTAATTAATATAATTTTTAGTATTTTAATAAAAGTGAATAGTGTTGAGTACATTAGTAAGATTGAATTAGCATGAATCATGAAGGTGAGGCTTGCTAGCACATGAAAAATGTCACTTTTTTATTTTTGAAATTCAAAAATGTAAAATTTGACAGGCTAACTATTCTAACTTAGGCCACGTTTTCACAAAAATAAAAATTTTTAAAAATGTATCTAATGCCTGGGCACACTAGATTGCAAACCTAATACTTACCATAGAATATGGAAGCTACGAGCTTATCTTTGTGTTTTATTTTAAAATATTTCTGAAATCTAAATAACTTTTTATGGTTATCCATATGTATTTATTTACAATTTTAAAATTATATATGGAAAACTTTTGCATACTGTGTATCTCTAAAAATCTAATACTTATATATTTACTTTCAAAAGATACAATTTGTCAATATATAAGCTTTTAATAAAATTATTTTTTTGTAACATAATAAAACTAAATGTATTAATCATGAAAAATTATTTAGATTTTCAAAGGGAGTCGAGTCTATACAATCACTTGTATTACGGGCACAATGAGGACAGCCAAAAAATTGTCCTTACAAATATAAGGGCCCACTAATATCTTCTTCTCAGTGAAATTTGGAAACTTTTATTATTTCGTACTTGAATTCACATTTATCTATGCACATTCTCTTCATTTTCGAAAATCAAACTACGACTACTAAATGAATTTAAAATTTTGTCAAATTTCAGAACAAGTAAAACTTAGGTAGACCCTCCACATTTATAAGAAAATAAAAAATAGTATTGGCTGCCTATATTGTACTGGTAGTTTTGAAATAGATTTTAAATTTAAACCTAACAGTCCATACTTCCTATTAACGATTAGAAACGGATGTGAAATGCAATTAAAAAAGGAGATGAGATGAGAAGTGTTATTTAGGGTGAAACTTCAGTCTTGTGTTAACCGAACTCGGCCCACCAAACCCAACTCCAACGGTGTTAGAACTTACTATTTTATAACACGAATTTGAGGAATCCGTTTATAAATGTGATAGGGTTGAGGTTCGAGTAAACCCAAACTTGATTTCTTATTTTATATTTGTTTCAAAAATATTATATACATAATATCTAAAACAATATTTCTTTATATTTTGTGTTTTTTATGTTATTTATATTTGAATATATGTTTAGCACATTATAATTATATTCATACATCTTTTATTTCTATAATTTACTTTTATATCTATTAATTTTCTTCCTTTATCTTTTTTTTATGTTAAATTTTCTTCTAGAAATATTATTTATGTTGCTATATGTTTTAAAATTTGTAGTTTGACTATATATTATTATTTTGATTCATACGATTTTATATATTTTTATGAACTTCTAAACTAATCACTCTTAAATAAAATATACTTGCATCAACTTAAATTCCAATCCAAAATTCAACCCAAACTCGATTTTCGAAAAATATATGATTAGGGTTTTAGTTTTACAAATAAGGTTAGGGTTAATGTTTTATTAATAGAGTTAGGGTTAAGATTAAGGTGAACCCGAGTTTTATGAGCCGAAGTTGCACTCTTACTGTTCTTATGTGTGGATATATGAAAAGCATATTTGAAATGTGAAAATTTGTGTAGAAATGGGCAAAGGTTTAAAAGAGATAAAGAAAAATATATGAAAAATAAGAAAATAAGTTGTTATGTATTGAGAATGAAAATGTAATTTGTGAAAATAAAAATTTTAATTTCATCCCCGTCTCATCTCAATCAATATTACTCATGTACATAGAATCCCGATCTCATACACTTAGTTGTTACTTAGCTATCCAATTTTTACTAGACATCAACCTATGGGAAGGGGTTCCCACGATTCTCTCATGGGAACCTTAATCTCCACCATCCATTTATGCTCAATAGCTAAGATGCGTTTGGGTATTTTCGGAAGCCACGAAATTTGAGGGGTGCATTGAGTTTACATGCATACCTCTCCCCGAAGTCCACTCTCTCCTTCTTTCTTTCTCCCCATTTCTTCTTTGTTCCTCCATGTTGCCTATAGCATGCTTGCTGGGTAGAAATTCAGAGGTTGATCTGTGATGGGATTCGGTTAGATTGCTGCCAATTTGATGGGTGTCTAATGTCATGGATTTCATGGCTATTGGGTCAAAGCCATCAGATTTCTAGCAGCAATTACATGGGCTTTTGATGGCTGCCAATGAGTGCAGTATTTGCCAAAAAAGAAGGAATGGGGTCTGATTGCACGTGGGTGTTGGAATGGGAATAAGGGTTGCTGGTGGTTTGATAACTAGGGACTATGATAGCTACCAGACTTAAGGGATTTGCACCTGCTTTTGATTGACCAGATTTGATCTGCAATCCAACGACTCAAATGGCCGAATCTTAAAAAATATGGGTTGCCAGAGATGGGCTTTTCGTGGTTGTTTACTGCCCGGAATTGGAGATGAAGGTCGCTAAAAAAATCTGTCTTTTGAGTCTTCTTTCCACTCGATTTGGCTGGTAGAAGGAGAGGCAGCAGTCATGGGTTTTCCCACTTGGAATTCGGTAGCCGTGAGCAAGCTTTGGAGGAGAAGATTAAAAAATTTTGGTGGTCCAACAGACCACTTGAATTCTTGCACATGCAAATCGTTATTTGTAATATAGAGCATTCAAAATGATTTTACAAAAATTTCCAATAATCTAATAGAATCCCCCAAATTATGTAAATATAATTTTTGTGTAAAAAATGTAAATGACACTAATTATTGCATCAAAACCTCAATTTCAATGTAATTTCTCTTGAAATGAAGTGAAAATTATATAAAATAATTTTAAAATGATGTAATTTTTTATACAGTTTTTATTTAATTAATAATATTCTATTTTTAAATTCATATTGTCTTCCATAAGATATGAATTGTTATAATCACATGCATCTTTATACCAATGACGCAACAAATAAGAAAATTAGATTGGAAGTAAATTTCTTAGTAGCTACAAATGGGATGATTTGTGTGTAATCTGAAATTTTATTTTTAATATTTTATTTATTTTATAAAATTTGAGTTCCCCTTAAAAATTTTTCTGGGTAAAAATTTGGTACTTTTAAATTAATATTTTTTTACTCACGATATATGCCAGGAATCATTCTCCAAATGCTCATTTTAAAAAATCAAACACAAATTAAATAAATTTCAATTTGACGTGTGAATATATGTTTTGAATTATACATTTATATAATATAATCATTGAATCTATCACTTGTATATGCATTTCAAATTATACATTTACATGATATAATCATTGTTGTTGATTTTTTAAAATAAATTTTAACCATTGATATATTCAAATTTTTAATATAAAATATAGAAATATATTATTTAAGATAATTTTAATATTTTCTAATTTATAATATAGAAATATGAAAACTTATTCACTTGAGAGGATAGAAAATTAGCTATCTCTAAGTACATTTTTAGCTCAATATAATCAATTGTCATTGGACTCTACAAAAATAGCTCAATATAAATTTAAGCATTTTTTGTAAAAATGGATGTAACTTATTTCAAACTTATTTAATTTTATCATTTTTTGTCCCAATATCCATACATCTATAATTTATAAAGTTATACTTTAAAATTCGAGACAATGTTGAATACCCCTAGCTCCATGCTAGATAATGTTCAATCTAATTTTTTACTTTCTTTCTTTAATATGAGTATCATCTTTTATATTTTTTGAAAATCATCGACCTTCTATAGGCCTCATGTATAAAAAATCATATCACTTTATTAAGATTTTATGTATATAGGAATTACATTTCTTCATTTTTCAAAAATTAATTATTCTATTTTATATCATTCAGTTTGAATGCATGTTTATATATTATGTGTTAACCATTTTTGTTTTGTTCCAAATTAATTTGAATCATAAAAATCAAAGAAATGTACATGAACTATGTTAGGAATTTTCTATTTAATAAAATATTTGTTAAATTCATAATTTTATATTAATTTATTTTGATTTTAATTGGTCTTTATATTTATTATTTATAATTCAAGATATCACATGTATTAAAAATTTTATAAATTATATAGATATTACATTTTTGATACCGCATTTAATACCAATCAACTATTTATGGATAATGCAAGTGGGATGGAGCATCAATTCACCTTTAAATCATCAAAATATTGTTGAATTTTTTTATGGATTTACTATTTAATTGATTTATTTTTAATTTAATTTAAGTTTATTTTATGAATTTATTTTTCTTTTCAAACACTATTCGTAAATAATTTTTTAAATAAAATCCAAAAGTTGATATATTTTAAATTTTTTATGTGAACTATAAGAATACTAGATATTAATTAATGTGCTTAGCATATCAATGACCTTGTAAGGAGTTGATGAACATATCATAGGTGTTAAATAATTTTTTCCAACAACTTCAAAAAAAAAAAATTCTAATAATCTAAAAATACTTAATTATTAAATCAGTCCCAAAAAGTCATATAAGTTTGGATTAGGATCATATTACAGTGTTTAGTTTGGATTAACTTCTTAATATCAAAAGTTAGATCCGGTTATATACAGTTAGATCCGGTTATATACAATTAGATCTAGTTATATATAGTTAGATCCAATTAAATCTAGTTAGATATCATTCGATTTAGGTAGATTTCATTAAATTCAATTATTCGAGTTTAAGTTGTATAATTAAGGGTTTAACATCATATTACAAGCATTAAAATAGGATTAAATTATTAATATCCAAAGTTAGGTCTAATTAGATCTAGTTAAATATAGTTATATTCAGTTAGATCTAGTTAAATCCGGTTAGATTACCGTTAAAATGCGGTTACATCTAGTTAAATGTCATTAGATTTAATTGATTTCATTAAATCGTATTATTTGAGTTTTAATTTCTACAATTAAGGTATAAGGGACCTTTCAATGGGCCTAGCGTTATATTATATCTTATTATCTAAGTTTTAATTTCTGTAATTAAGGTATAAATAACCTTATAAGGGGCTTATGACCATATTACAAATGTTAAAGTGGGATTACCTTATTAATATCGAAAGTTAGATCCGGTTATATTCAGTTAGATGTAGTTAGATCTAGTTAGATGTTGAATTTCAATTAGATGTAGTTAGATTCTATTATATTCAAAAAATATATATATTATTAAATTTTTAAATTTTCAAAAATAAATATTGAAATTGTTATCTTTGAGAGTACCTTATTTATATGAACTTTAAATAATATAACATAATTTCTTATATAAAATATTTTCCAACTTTACCAAATTAATGAAATTTTAGTAAAAAATAATATTTTCTACACATTTACAAAATTTCAAATAATGAAAAAACATGTCTACATATATTTTAGTGGTCGATCCACCAAATGAATGAAATAGATTGAGATTTTATATACATTTAATACAAATTTTATTAAAAAGTCAAACATACATTTTCAAAAAAATATACTCATACTATCAAATTACCACAGTGGCATTATTTCTTTTTTTTTCATGAGAAGACCTTCCCATGGATTAGATTCTATTTTTACTTATGTAACAAGCCAGCGTGTTTTATATATCTTTATATTTCGAATTTTTGTAGGAGCTCACATATATTTAGTTTGTACACCAAATCTTAAAATTTAAAAATGTTTATAAATTTTTTTAAAAAAGATTGTCATCCTCCTTTCCACGTTAAAAATGATAAAAGTTTTTTATCAAAAAAAAGATAAAAGTTTTTAATTTTAAATTTCAAATTTTAGTAGAATAAAACTAAAAACTTGTGACTTTACATAAAAATGAACTAAATATAAATATAAAAGTACTTTTCTTCAATTTTAATATCTTAATACTTGATAAAAATTCATTCAATGGAAGCTTTTTTATTTATTCAATATCATTTTTCATGGCTCCATCTACAAATGTGTAAAAATGAAGATAATAAAATAATTTAACATTAAATGTTAATTTTGAAGTTATATTTTCAACGTTTAAATCATCGAAGCTATCATTAATTTGTAAATAAATAATTCTATAAAGTATTATGTAAAGCTCAATTTTTTTAAAAAAAAAAGTGTGTGAAAGGCCTATTTTGCACGTGTGGAGCACAACACCAATCAGGTATTTAGAAAAATAGAAGAACCCAAATCATAGCTCCCCCGTTTGGATGGCAGAAAAAGAAAAAGGGGGAGAGAAGAGAAATGGGAACGGAGAGAGAGGGACGGGTACTGCCTCAAGGTTGCCGGTTGTCATCGCCTACCTTGCCGCAATTGCTCACCGGAGAAGAAGATGGGCGTGAGCTGCATCACTGGAAACCAGGTTTTCACCATTCCACATTTTGTGGTAGGTTTTTTCATTAGCAAGATTAGGACTATCCTCAATGCTAATGCCCACCTTTCGATTCATCATGTTTTAAAGCAAGAAAATGTGGTTCCTCATTCTTTAGCCGACGTAGTTTCTGTTTTTTTTTTTTTGGACCATCAAACTTGGTAGGGAAACACCCCCCCCCCCCCCCCCAACCCATAATTGTACAGATAATTTTCTGAGAATAAATTATTTGGAATAGAGTGATTCCTTTTATCAAAATAAAAAAAAACTCCACCTATCCACGTACGCCTCCACGCTTGCTTTGTGCAGCCATTAAATGGATGAATCCATGGCTGACATTCATCACGAGTAAACCAATGGTCGCGATCAGGCAATGGAAAAATGGCAATCATACAACATGTCCTATAAAATCACGTTCCATAAATAAGTTACTTATATAAGTAACTATACAAAAATAATTTAAAATAAAGTGGTTACACAAGAATATGTGAAAATAATTTAAAAATAGAGTATTATGAAAAATGAAAAGTTTTTAAATTAAAATTTTTGGGGTGAGAAAGTTTTTGCTAAAAACAAACATATATATATATATATATATGTGGAAAATAATCCAGTGCATGCGACTACACTGTGCAGTCCATGCACTGTGGGCTCCACTTAATCATAAATAGAAAATTCACCCTACTCATTGTATTTAGAATTGTTCACTTTATTAGCATACCAATCTTCATCTAAATTCAACATGTCTGTAGTCCCCATCTTAAAATGGTGCAAAATCAACGTAATAAAATAGTTTAATGTAAATATCAAGTTTAAAGTGGTTT
>JAXCLR010000073.1:29860640-29870747 GCA_035584095.1 Annona squamosa | reverse complement strand
AACCGCCGCGTGTTCAGGGCAACAATCCTGATCACATTTACCAATCAATAGATCCTGAGGTAAGGATGTGACGTCTCAGTTTGGGGCGCCACAGAATCCAATATGAGGAAAGTATATAAGCCCACTTTACAGGCATTCAAAGAATCAATTCTCTCTCTCTCTCCATCCTCCGCTGCTAAATTAGAGATCATGGTGTTTTGCATGATTGAAGCATCCCAGTAAACGCATGGTCATCTGCAGATATTTGCATCACTAAATTCATCACTAAAAAATTTTGGAGGACCTTAACACCATGAGAAGGTTGAAAATAGAAATAAAAAACTAGATATGCAAACAACAATATAAATCTTTCTACTGAAATCCATTCATTTTCGACCACTTATTTTCCATTTTCTATCATCAGAAGGAGAATATTAGGCAAACTATGTTTTAATAGTACAAATGGTAGGCTAATGCATCAAAGGGATTTTTATACCAAGTACTTCATCCTCAAAAATGAACCTTCCGTATAATTCCACCAGCTAATCAATTTAAAAGCAATAGCAGCAGGCAAACAAATTAGAAAACCTCAGTTTCCAGCTGGCCAGACTGAAGAAAGTAATGACATGATCATGTCAAAATTTTCATCTTTCTGAACACCGTCTATCCATTAGCTAGAATTGGAAGGTTATTTAAGCAAATTGGCAGAAGATCACATCTCAATAGCTTCTTTCAATGAGGCAGTCCACACAGAGGAATCCATTTTCTCTCTACCCGAAATGGAAAGCAACACTCACGTTTTTTATTTTTTAAAAACCACCAACTTGCTAGAAGCCTTTGAAGGCTTTGTATGAATTCAAATCCAAACCTTAATATTAGGGGTGTGTTTGACAACGAGTATAAAATATCAAATTAAAACTTTTTAATCTAAAATTTTTTGCTCTCCGTAACTACTACATTTTTTAATTATTTTTTTACACTTTCCTATACAATCATCATATATTTCAATCATTTCTACACAACTATTCATAAACTAACTTATTTATTTTAATTTTATCATTTTTACTCCTCATCATTGCCCTTATTATATCACATTATTTGACAACTTTTACTCTTCAAAACTTTTCATCAAAAGTTTTATTTATTCTCAAACACACCCTAAAATTCGAGTTTGGATTAAGTTGACATTAGTTTTATTCTCTGTTTCAAGTTGAAATTTGGGTTCTTTTCAAATCAATAAAAGTTAAAATTTACCAATACAGATAATGAATTTTTTAAACATTGTTGCCTGACACAAACTAATTTTAAAAGTATCTGATAATTATAATAACTTATTTGTTTATTATTTATATAGGAATATATTTTTATGACCTATGATATGTTTGGTTTTATTGAATTTAATTTCTAATTAAAAGATAATTTAAGTATAATGAATGTAATGAATTTATTGTTAAAAATCAAAGAAAAATAAATGAGATTTCATGAAATCACAATATAAAATTTAATAAAATAGAGACATGTATCTTATAGTTAGTTGGTATACACAATAATTTTAAAAAAGTTAATATATTTGTAGTTATTTACAAATAAAATTATATAAATGCAATATATTCAACTTTTTTTTATGAGAAAAGTGTGACTTTTTATAAAGAACCGAAGAATCAAGGTCCAAAAGATTTATAAGAAAATTGGGCGGGTTTCCCCACCATGTTTTGACACCATCAGCATGTTTAGCTACAAAATCAGCCAGGCAATGAGCGGCACCATTTCTTGATCTCAGGACATGACTAAAAGTTAGATTTGTGAAGCAGCTGGCACGCATTTTGATTTCCTTGATAACAGTTCCAGCGCTGGAAATCACCAAACAACTACCTTCCAAAAAGTTGATCAGGGATAATGAGTCGCTCTCCATCACTAAGACCTTCAATTCAACTGCCCATTCCAAACCCGATTTGATGGCTAAGGCTTCCATCGATAAAGTGTCAGTCCAGCCAGCCACTCTCTAAGTCTTAGCTGCCATGAATCTGCCAGAGCCATCCCTAAGGACTGCCTCCATACCAGTACAGTCATCACGGGCATTCCCCCTGCTATCAACATTTATTTTCAGATGACCCATCTTCGGTGCCCCCCATCTAGGATGCAGCAATAAACCACAAAAACCAGATCCACCAGAAGCCTGTGCATCATTAAAACTATCAATATAGGACTGACACCAATCCAGCACGCTCGTAAAATTAAGCCACTCTCCAGCATCCCCTAACTGGTTTCTCAAAAACCAGAATCTCCAGCAGAATACTGTGAAGACCACTAGCTTGCTTTTGTCATTGGAAGCGGAAAGAATCCTGAATATGCACGCTATAGCCAATCTCGGAATCCGAATCCTGCCACAATCCATAATCTTAGACAATTCAGCACTCACCCATTTACAATACACAAACAGGTGGTTTATGTCCTCCTTACCACCATTGCAGAAAAAACAGGCCAGGTGAACATCAACACCCCTTTTTTGCAGGTTTAATTTGGTCGGAAGGGCATTTCCGAGGAGCCTCTATGTAAAGATCTTGACCTTTTTCCGGAATTCTGGCTATACAAATCTTCTTGATGACAGAATTATCCACCGATCTTTGGTCTCTCCTATTCCTCGGCAGACCTGCAGCAAAACAGAGGTTAGAGATGATAAACCGGTACGCTGATTTTATAGTGAAAACACCATTTGCTTCCATCTCCTAATACCAGGAGTCCCTCGTGCCATCGGATGGAATTGGGATATTGTTAATTTTCCGCCGATCCACATCCCCCACCGCTGCCAGGATCTTTTCCTTGATCCAGGAACCATTCTGTTGGTTTATGAAACTACAGAATAGCTCCTCATCAGAAATAGAAAAGGGGAGAGAACTAGCCTTTTGGATCCGTGAGTTTAGCCTCCTATCATGAAAGAATTTTATATCCTCTCCATTGCCCACTCTCCATCTGCCTCCTTCAAAGATCACCCCCTTAGCTTTTTGAATACACTTCCATAAGAGAGAGTCGTGTGGCCTCGTGTGACAGCTCCAAATATCGCCTGATGGGAAGTATCTGCCCTTGAGAACTCTGTAGCATAGGGAACCATGGTTCATCAGTATTCTCCAAAATTGTTTTGCAAGCATTGCAACATTAAAAGCCCACAGATCTCTAACCCCATTCCGCTGCTTTTTTTGGTTTGCACAAAGTTACAGCTAATTTTCTTACCCCTGTCCTTCTCATCCCACTAGAATTCACTGATCATCCCATTCGGCTCGAAACAAAACGATTTAGGAAGTTGGATGCAACATACGGGTCCAGAATAAGTAATTTTAGGCCATGTATTTAATACAGTTTTCCAAGATTAATCACAAATTTATGACAACATTAATTATTATATTAATTTATAAAAATTTCAAAATTTTCACTTGCACTAGCCATGTTCCCAATATTACATAAAAACACAAAAAATATTATAAGTCCATCATTTTCAGTACATACTTTTGAAATAAATACTCTTGGAAATATTCAGGTAATTCAACTCTAGTGTCCCACTTGATTTTGTACACCTATAATAATAATCGGTTAGTCCTAACATGATTAGAAAGTTAAAAATTTATTTGAAAATAGATAATGACCCAAATCAAAACTTCTTTAAAGATAAAATAATTATTTAATTTTATATCTCAAAAATTAGGTCTCAAATACAAAATCAGATCCTTCCATTGAGTCCAGAAGCATCAAAAAATATAGAACTGGACTATTTGATCATTCAAATCAAAAATAAAATAAATAAATTATAACAAAATAGAATGGATGACCCACATTAAGCTACATTATCATACCCTTTAATACAGATGGGCTCCACTAGGGTCTTTCTTACTTAGCCCTTATTATTGGAAAAGGCTACAAGTCAATTTCCAAAAAAAAAAAAAAAAAATAGACATCAAAAGCATCAAAATTATTAAATATATTAAAAAGTTAAAAGCAACCAAAAAATTTCGTTGCATTAATATGATTTCCATGCATCCGGCTAAATCCTTCTCCTGGACGTCCGAGGAACTTAATTTGGCTTATATGTATATTACTATACGGATTTTTCCGCAACTTGCATCATGCATAGATATTGTTATATATGCTGCAATTAACAACATTATTAATATAATTTCAATATCCATAGATATTTGTTGTATAATTAATTTACATCAATCCATTTATAAAAATAAAATAAATAATAAAATTCAATAATCTCAATACATATAATTTTAGACATAAAGTTCAAACATATTTATTTGCATAAGTTTATATCCTAAAAACTTAGAATTATAAAATTTAATTATGTCAAATATAGCCTAAAAATTATATAATATACACGCTTTATACATAACAATTGTATAAAAATAATTTCAACACAATTTACATAATTATCAAACTAGAATTAATTCTCAAATAAAATCTCATTTGCCTCTATGGAAAATAATAGTCGTTTTTCTCTTCTTTCCCTCCGCAACACTAGTTTTCAATTTTTTCTACGATTTACAACACTTAAATCAATCAACTCTTCAACCTTTTTTATAAAAGGTTCTCATAAGTCTTCTGAAATTCTAAGGACTAAATGAACGATAAATCCTGTCACTTTAACGTAAATTTAATTTTCAATCCCATCTTATCTGATAGGATATTTATTATATCTTATCCTGTGGGGCCTACATACCCAGGAAGACAAAAATTAATTATTTTTCTCTGTGACACCCCCTACTTGAACCCTAGACCTCTAAAATTACTGGACCACTTGTATGCCAACCGAACTATACGGGTTGCTGAAATAATATCCAAAGATAAAAATTAAAATATAATCTGCAGCTTATAATAATCGTGCAAGCCCATTATTAACTATTTGGCCCAATTAGTTAAAAGGTCAACTCTTGCACTGTACGATATCCTATGCAAATTTTGATTATTCAAATTAAATATTTATTATTTTTTCAATATTTTACATTCAAAGAGGCTAATAATATAGCATGGGATTGCTTGAGTTACCACTTTTATGAGGCTTTCTTTCTTGCTCACTGATAATAACTTCGCTTTCCACCCTTGCAACTTCCTCCAAATGTGTTCTTTGATTCCTTTGAACATTAGTTTCTTTGATTTTCCTAGCCACATCAAGAGGCCCAAGTATGATTTGATTTCATTCCCGCCTGACCTTAACAGCCCCTTGATATCCTCCCTTCTAGAGGCACTAGTGTTGTAGCTAAAAAACATAGTAGTTTTGTTTACATTAATCTCTTGGCTTGAACATTCACTATACACCTTCAAAATTGCCAGGATGTTGACAATTTCACCCACATTTGCATTTGAGAAAAGTAGGGCATCATCAGCAAAGAATAAATGAGTGATAGTAGTGCCCCTTGAGTCTATTTTCAGCCCTAGAAGATGCCTACATCTACGTTAATCATGGATCAACCACGAAAGTCTTTCTGCTCAAATAATGAATAAGTAAAGTGATAAAGGATCCAATTGGCAAAGGCCCTATTAGGATTGAAAACCTCGGTCAATAAACTATTAATGTTCGCCTGGTAAGACACAGAGCTTAGGCTGTCATCCATCCAATCTATTGTTCATTGAAGTTTCAGACCAAATCAGGTTTTGGTATTAGGTTAATATAAATTCGATATTGGTTTCGAGTTATCCCAGGTCGGGTTAAAACTAAGTTTAATTTGAAAAATCTCAAAAACAAAACCCAAACTTACTTTTAAAATCGAGTTGGATTGAATGAGTTCTGACTGATCTAATACCAAGTTTCACTCCTAACAGCAAGCTCAGGCACGTTGAGGTCAAACAAACAGCGGCAGTTGAGGCACTTATGGGATGATCTCCTTTGTTGCATCACTAAGCTGTTGTTTTGCTTAGCAACGGAATTCCTTTTTCCATGGCCGTAGAAAACGGAATTGGAGAAGAAAGGGAGGAAGAGAGATTATTGCGGTGTATTGCAGTCTTAGAAAGCAACAAAGATATCATCCCTTCCTTCTCTGCATTCTTCTTCCACGGTAAGTTCAGTATTTTATTCTCATTTGATCATCCTTTGATTAATTAGGAATGATCTCGCCCACTTTTTTATTCTGTTTGGATTTGGATTTCTGTTGCCTTCTTTCATTTTTTCTCTATTGCTCTTGGCTTTGCTTTTTTTGGTTGGAATTGCTTTTTTTTTTAAAAAAAATAATGAAGAATTCTGTTTGGATTCTTAGGCTTCAGAATTTGAATAGAAGTTCAAAGAAACCTCAATTTCGAGATGGCATTCAAGGCGTGGCCCGGGCAACTAGTGCCTTTCCCCACTACATTGTCAACAACCGTTCCTATGGCTTCCCTCAGTTGAGGTACGATGTGCTAGTGCCATCAATGGCCAGCCAAAGGTCACTTAGTGAGACAAAGTGCGGGTCGTGCAGAGTGGGGTGCGTGGGATTGTATGGGGGCATTGGATAAGGTGTGGAGCTGGATGGAGTGAGGAGGGGGAAGGGTGGAGCTGTGCGATGCAAGTGGGGTATGAGAGAAGGGGTGGGATAAGGTGTTCAGTAGAGTGTTGGGGGCATGGCATTGCAGTTAGGAAGAGGGTGGGGAGAATTTTTTTCAAGGGTGGGAGGAGATGAGGAAGGCTGACATGCAAATTGAAGGGTATTTTCATAAATCAAATAATTTACCAATGTCTATCTTTTATTTGGTGGCAGCCATTAACATGGGGTTATATACAATTTTTGTGAAACTGTAATAGTAATGTGCAATTTATGAAACTATGTAAATATATAAGCATTTTTGTCAAATTATATAAGTAATATGCAAATTACCCATGGGGTAACTATTGGCATTTTTGGTGGGTCGTATAGATTTTTATGTGATAAAAATGAAAGGGCAAAAGATCTACTTTTCTCTAAATATACCCAAATCCAGCACTAAATAATTGGTAGTCCTGTACTAACATGGAGTGTGATAGTCATTTTGAAGTGGAATGGATGACATAAAATTAATGAGTCATACTATGACATTATGGGAAAGAGTAATTGAACATAGACTAAGATGAGAAACTAATGTATCTGAAAATCAATTTGGTTTATGCCAAGAAGGTCAACCACTGAAGATATTTTCCTACTTAAATGACTATTTGAGAAGTATAAGGAGAAGAAAAAGAACTTATACGTGATTTTTATTGATTTAGAAAAAGCATATGATCGAGTACCAAGAAAGTTAATATGCAAAAGAAAGAAATTAATAATAAATACATTGATATTATTAAAGATATATACGATGGGGTATTATAAATGTGAGGACCATTAGTGGAGATACTAATATCTTCCTAACTAAAATAGATTTACATCAAGGCTCAACCTTGAGTCATTATCTTTTTATCTTAGTAATAGATGAAATTACTAGACATCTCCAAGAAGAAGTACCTTGGTATATGTTATTTACAGATGACATTGTTCTAATAAATAAAACTAAAGAAGGACTAAATTTAAAATTAAATAGGTGGATAGATGTTTTAAAATCTAATAATTTTAGAATTAGTCGCACAAAAACTGAATATATGAAATGCAATTTTAATAATAGTGAGAACTCGGATGAGGAACCAATTAAGATTTTAGATCAAATAGTGACAAAAACTAATCACTTTTGGTACTTATGATCAATATTTCAAGAAAATGGAGAAATTGAGAAAGATATAATACATAGAATTCAAACAGGATAGAAGAAATGGAAAAGTACATCAGAAATTTTATGTAACCATCAAGTTCCAATCAAACTAAAGGAAAATTTTATAAAATTATGATTAGACCTGCTATGCTTTATAAGGCTAAATGTTGGGCGGTTAAAAAATAGCATATACAAAATGAGCGTAGTAGAAATGAAAATGTTAAGGTAGATGAATGGTAAAACAAGAAAAAAATAAAATTATAAATGAAATAATTCGAGAAAACTTAAAGTGAGACTAATTTGTGATAAAATTATAGAAAATAGATTAAAATGATTTGGTCATATTAAAAGGAGGCCTGAAGTAGCACCGGTTAGTAAAACAGAATTTATCAAAGTAGAAAGTGATAGGAGAATAAGAGAAAAACCCAAAAAAAACATGAATGGAAGTAATTAAACAAGATTTAAAAATATTACAAATTATAGAAAATTTAGCCTTAAATCGCCAATAATGACGCAACAGAATCCATGCGGCCGACCCCACCTAGGTGAAAAATAGCTTATGATGACGACGACGACAATAACATACTTATCTCGATATATATATAGAAAAGATGCTTGAGAAAAGAAAAAACAAACATATTCAAGAAAGTTGTCTATCAGGTAAGCTGATAAGAGAGAACTTCATAGCTAAGTCAGTTTGGCAAATTATCTGGAACAAATGACTTGGTCTTGCTTAATAATTAAGCCAGCTGGCTAGATAATGTACCCAGCAGCCTTTAGTTATTTTAGATGTGTTCCAGTGCCCACATGAAACTCATGTCTAAGGTTCCAGGCCCATGCACCTCGTGGAAACTCACCCAACTACATTGACTGCGTTAGGATTTAGGACTCAGGAGCTAGCCTGCCGAAAGTCCACAGAGATAACAAAAGACCAGCATTGGAGCAGTACGTCATCCGTCGGCCATCTTCAGTACTTCTTCGGCAGATCAATTCGTGCGTTTAAAATCGCAGACAGTGCATGCGCGCGTGCATGGACATCCGTGTGCGCAGTCAGCCTATAATTAACAGTAGAGTTGATATATGAGGTATTTAAGCAAAGTATATTTAAAGTGTATATCAATTTTTATCATTTTGGAGATTTTTAGTTTTTTAAATTTTTTCAAAATAAATGACATTTTTAGTAACGTTAAAAATTAATACACATATTAAATATATTTAAATTAACAGTTTTATAAAAAAATTTCAAAAAATAAAAATAAAAATAAATATTGCACCTGAGTACACAGAAGCTAATTACACCCACATGAAATCATCTCCCCAGTCAAACTAGCTCAAATTCCAAAAAATTGCATGTTGAGTCTTATCTGTTTTTAAAGCCACCTAAACACATTTACGGCCTGTTTTGCTTTATATTTGAGATGTGATTTTCTTTTGGATAATTTCTTCACGAGAAAAACAATACATACTTACTTTTTTCTTGCACCGTCCAGCCAAGTGGAGATTTTAATTTATTACGGAGGGTTATCTAGAGAGTCAAGAATAACTAGCAACAAGCCTAGATTTGGGTTGCTTTCGGGGTATTATAACTAACCCAGCCCAAATAAATTCCATTTTCAGTTGTATGCACTTAGGTGCACAGTGCACTTAGACTCAGTATACTTGGGTGCATTTTATTTTTTTAATTGTTTTCAAATTTTTTCATAGAACTATTGATCTAAGTGTATTTAATATGTGTTTTTACCATTTTTTAAATATTTTTAAAATTTTTAAATTTTTAAAAAATCAGAAAAAATCTCCAAAAAGATAAAAATCAATGCACATATTAAATATATTTACATTAAAAGTTGTGTAAAAATTTTCAAAAAAATTAAAAATAGATATTTGTACCCGGGTACACTGATTCTAAGTGTACTAGGTGCATATAACTGAAATCTAATAAATTCCTAGCTTGAGCCAGCTATATATGACTGTAGCGCCCCTTCAGCGTGCAGTAAACATTACGATAGATATTATTGCAATAAATAGATATTAAAGCATTAAAATGAAAATAATAATAATAATATAAAAGAGGAGTTGTTATTAATCTTTTTAGGAAGATTAGAATCCAAATATTGTATTGATAAAACATTAGTTTACATAAATAGAAACTGGATTACAGGAAAATCATATGTTATAATGTAATAAAAATAAATGGGGCATTTTTGAGATAGGTTTAGCCGGACAGGAGCTGTGGATATTTTTGGATGCTCTTATAGATTGTTGGAATAGTGGGCAGGAGGTAGTGATTATTTTGGCTGGGAGGATGGTTGCAGGAACGATTTTAAAGGGTGGATGGAGGCAGAGAG
Source organism: Annona squamosa (assembly GCA_035584095.1). Lineage (NCBI taxonomy): Eukaryota > Viridiplantae > Streptophyta > Magnoliopsida > Magnoliales > Annonaceae > Annona > Annona squamosa. Next base: position 29,860,740 of record JAXCLR010000073.1, on the reverse strand, counting down.
GTTTCTTTATTGCTAGGAACTAAGGCTGCTAAGGAAGGCCAGAATGAGGAGGGAGATGGCAGAGTGGTGGCTACAGCCCCTTTCTTCTCCCCTTGCTCTG
>JAXCLR010000073.1:29817166-29829497 GCA_035584095.1 Annona squamosa | reverse complement strand
TTGCAAACCATAATTGCAATACACTTACATAGTTTCAGAAATTACAAATAACTTCATATAAATTTGCAAATTACCCAGAAGTTATTTACTTTTACTATAAGAAGTTGATTTTTTTATTGGTACATATTTTAAATAACATTTCAACTCATATTACAACCAAGCACGAAGATAATTCTTATAAAATTTTCAAAGGACGACAATCAGAAGATTGCAAATATCAACAGAGGAAACCATAAACTCTCAAATATAATAAGAGAGGACAACACAACCCTCGCAATTAAATAAGGGAGTATAACCTCAAATACAATAAGGGGGACAACACACCATAGGCTCTCAAATATAATAAGGGGACAACACAATCCCCATACTTAAATAAGGGAGTATAAACTCTCAAATACAATAAGGGGACAATACACCATAGGCTCTCAAATACACTAAGTGGAACAACACAACCCTCACAATTAAATAAGGGAGTATAACCACTACTAGGTTTTGAATTGAAGACTACACTTAAGAAGATAAAGCTCCCTTTCACTTGTGCTAGTTGCTAATGGCACAAGAAGTTAATATTCGACTACCTTTATAAGTAATTAGAAAATCCTTATTAGCAATAAATTGCATAGAAAGAAAAATTTATGTGCTTGTGTAGTAAATGTATTAATGTATAATTTTGTCATGTAAAGTTATTATTATTATTATTATTATTTTTTAATCAAAGGGTCATGTAAATTTATTGATGCTGGCAGTAAATACTTCGTGGCCTTTGTTGTTGAGCAACGAAATTCAACTATTTGATGCAAATGACGTCATATTCGCGCGACAGTAACGTTTCGTGGGTTAAACGAATCTTCCTTTTAGTGTCTAAGCAAACCATTTTTATTTTCAACGGTCAGCAGCCACGTTCACTACCAAACGGAAACTTTCAACATTCACATTCCATTTTTTACCCCACGTGATGAGCACGAAGACTACGCCTAGATTAGGAGGAATATTTTATTTTATTTTTAGATTGCACCTAGATTTGTAGGATTGATACTAGGGAAAAAATTTAAAAATAATTTCTGAATCTTAACTACATAACTATTTTCCTTTTTTATCTTTATTATTCCCACAATTACTTTATATTTTAATCTTTTTCCATATATCTATCCACATACAGCCACTACATTAATTTATTTTTGTTATCTTTACTCATAATATGATACTATCATATTATATTACTTTTTCATTTTTCTATTTTTAAATATTTTTCTTCATTAAAGGCGTGTTTGGTAACCAGGAAAAGAAAAAAAATTTCTCATCTTTTACGTCTCTTTTATTGCCATTCGACATGTTAATTATATATAAAAAAAATAAAAATTGAAATGTACAGGTAATAATAGAAAAAGTTGGGTAGTTATGATATCGTATCGTATATCCAAAGGCTAATAGAAAAAGGTGACAAAAGAGTTTTTTCCAAATACCAAATGGACCCTTAATTATTAATTACTGCAGAAAATTTTATTCTAATCATCGCAGTAAAAGCCTAAATCACACTAACATCGGATACTTGTTGGACAGCATGTATATAACATCTTCTTAATCAACCATGACATGACCATCAATAATTGAATTTGCATATTACAACTTAAAAAATAACCTCCAACACATTATCATATTATATATTTTTGAGCTTTTATAACTTAGTAAACTAAAGCAAAAGTTATTTTCGTTTAGTCAAAACAGAAAATAAATGGAACCTTACGATATTGCCATATTATAATTAATTAATTATATCATGATAAAACGAAACTTATTAACTGTATTAATCTACATGTTAATAATATTAAATTATTCATCCGATTGACTCATTACAATTATCTATTTAAATAAAATTTCTGGAATGTTTAACTTTTACTAATTTTGTGCTTTTTAGAATATGCGTGCGCCACTTACATCTATTAGCATCCTAAATTTCATATATGTTTATTTTCATATTTTAAAATTTTAAAAATATAAAATCTGTCCTACATATTAATTCATAAAAACAAAAAGTAAAAATGTTTTTCGAAGAAAATTGAAAATTGAATGGGTCGACTTGGGCGTAAATAATATCTTGGCTGGAAATTAAAATTTTGGAAAATCTTTACGGATTGTGTTTTCTGAGGGGCACATTTAGTAATCTATGTTCATGATTTCATATATTTTTTTCTTTTCTACCCGTTCTCTCATAAATAAATTTAACTGTCAACAGTTTTATTTTTTTCCAACTTTACTCGTACACTTCAATTTTTTCTTACAACTGTCGTATTTATTCCAATAAACTTTACTCTTATCATTTTATATCAACCAATTAAATTTTTAAGTATTCTCCTTTTCACTCCCTGCACTATTCCCAAAATCATACCACAATTAACATCAACAAAAGCACCTAAAAACACAAGCCGGGTCCGCAGTGCTACCCGGATTAAGCTAGGTGGCTGCAAGGTTAGAGGCTGTAGGACGGGTGGACCGTCTGAACATGTGATCGAAGACATGACACATGACCCAATTGAAGGACAAGCTTAATTAATAATAGCTTTCTGGCTTTTCGAAGCGAAGAAAGAGCAGCACAGACTTGGCACGTGGAAAAGCTGTGTTCAGTTCACTTGTGGTGAATCCTCTGACTGCAAGCTGGCTCGATTCAGCGGTTATTAGGCCGCTGACAGTCCGTGTGGCGGGCCTGGCGGTTGCTGTAGCTGGTCTTCCAAGACAACAAGCAGCGTCCTTGTCTCTCTCGAAAAAGCCGAGATGCACTACTGGGCAGGTTCCCAGCCCACAGACCGTCGCTGCATGCGTTGGAAACTTGCGATTGGTGGGTCGATTGCTTGATAAGGAGTACCGCGACCTTTTCCCTCTTAGCTTAGCACGACTGGGTTTTTTATAGCGACAGCTGCTTGAATCTATGTAACTGTCATCTACGCGATGAGCAGCAGCGGAAGCTTCTGATTAAGAGTTAAGCTAGTGGCACGTGGCTAGCGGCCGTAATATAAAGACAAAACAAATTTGGAGGATTTGATGGCTCCAGAGAATGGCATTTCGCGGAGTCGTGGGACCCCCCATTTGTCACGTGGAAAAGTTGTTTGTCTCGATTCCACCTGTGTGGACAGGATTCCACCGCCGTAGGCGGATAGTGTGGTGACGGCGGCAGCAGCACAGGAGGCCGCCTACCTGCCCAAAAACTAGACTAGAAAAGATTTCCCAGTCATCTCTGTCCGCGAACTCGCCCGCGCAAGTGATAGTTGGAAGCAGGGGTGACCCCCTTGTACAACCCATTTGAAGACGAATTTGAGTGGTTTTTAATAAGTTGCTTACCTGTTTACTAATACTTTTAACTTATTTATTTTAAATAAATGGTTACGAATTGAGATTCGCCAACCCATCAACCCATATATTAATTTTTTAAGCCGTCCAACCCACTAATAACCTGTTATTTCAGTATCTTAACTCGAAACTTAGTATTTAAGTTTTTAAATATTGATGCAAAAATTATTATTATTATCGCTTGTTAGTTGTCCATTAAAATAGTGGGTTTTGGATCATCTATATGTAACTTTTATGACATTGGGTTTGTTTCTAAGCTATTTTTTATATTATATAGTTGTTAATAAATTAGTTGTCTCAGTACATATTTACAACTTATTTACATCTCATATAGACACTTTGTTAACAACCCATCAACTTGTTTAAGAAATGAATTGTATATGAATTAAGGTTGAATTTTTTTAATGAATTGACAAACAGATTATGATTGATATTTAATAAATAAATTAGGATTTGGATTAGGATTCAATCTGTTTAACCCAATCTATTTTCTTCCTAATTAGAAGTGAAGCAAATTGCCCACATGGTTATAAGGTGAGCAATACGAGACACAACTAGGTATATGGGGATTATTTACAAGAGATTGGAAAGTGAAATTGAGAGCAATGTTAAGTCTACATATGATAATCATTATATGAGTAGTAAGCAAAGATTAAATGACTTTGATGATGGATAATGGAGTGGACTAAGGTTCAATTGTAAGAAGTAGGAAGTGCAATTTGAGCCCAATTAAGCTCAATTTTGGACTTGTTAAATCGAAATTTTTTTATTAGTGGAACTTACCTTCTTATGATTTGTGCTTGAACAACTCGATCTTACAAATCTATCTTGTAAATAATCTTAGTGTATAAGCAAATAAGCAAGTAGGTTAATAAGCAAATAACAGCCGAAATTTTATTAAAAATGGGGGCATATGGTTAATTTGGATCAATATGGAATTATTACCCATGCCCATTCTATATTTTCTCATTTGTTGATAATAGTAGGAATGATTTTAATAATGTTATGCAGTTTCAACTTCTCCAGGTCATTGCAATTAAAAAAAAAAAGGTCTATTCCTTGGTATCTTTTATGGGCATCACAATTATAGGAATTGGTTCCATAACTAATATAAGTCTATTTTACAAATAATTTTTCATGAATATATTAATATTATACTTTTTTTTATTGAAGTTGTGTAAGTTGAACAAATCTTGTTTATCTCAACAAAAGGGAAGGAATAGTCATCCCAATGCCAAAAACATTTACCATGTTCAATAGTTTGTTGATGGTTTCTCTTTTTTGTTGACGACTTCTCTTGCGTTAAATAAGTAAAGGTCTCAACAAACTGGTTAGTGAAGGCGATGTGTTAGTGATTATTTTATGGTTAAAAGGTGTTGATTTTTCATTTTTAAATCTAAGGTTTTTGTTGGATGACATTCAAAGACTTGAATAACATTTTTCTAAAATTTCATATTCTCATGTTTGTAGAACCGAAAATTCAACCGCTAACACTCTTAGCAGATTCGCTCTTTCAGCTCCCATGACTTTTTAGGATTCCAATTGAATGCTCCTGAGAGCATGGATGTTCTCGGGTGCATACACCAATTTTTTTATTTTTAAAATTTTTTTATGACACTGTTAATCTAGATATATTTAACATATGTATAAATTTTTATCATTTTTGAAGTATTTTAGAGCTTTATTTTTTATTTTTGAAAATGGGTGACATTTTAGTAATTTTAAATTACCTAGAATGCCACATTGATTTTTAAAAATAAAAAATAAAAATCTAAAATAATCAAAAAATAGTAAAAATTTATAAACATATTAAATACACTTACATTAACACTCTTGTGGAGAAATTTCAAAAAAAATAAAAAAAATGCATGTATGCACCCAGGAGCATAGAGGCTTCCATGCTTTCGGGAGCATTTGATTGAAATCCAACTTTTTATCCCTCAATTGTACTTGATTGTTTCTCTAAGTTCTTACGTCATTGAGTCGGACTTCGCCCTGATTTTAGGAGGGAAGAAGCATCCCCATTTCTCCAAAGAAAAAAAGAGGAATGAGTGGTTTTGCAGGGGAATCGGAATATATATTTTTTTAATAATTACCAAGCCGTGATCAGAGGTCCCGCCGACCCGCGGTTTTCCAATTTCGTCAAAAAAAAAAACAGTTGTAACCGTGTAGTCGAACTGCGTAATCCGGTTGAACCTCGGTCCCGTTTACACGTATTTGAAAAAGAAATCTAGCACTAACTGATCAAATCCCTGACTGTTCAACTTCAAATCAAAACTCACATTTATTACGTCTTATTGGTGTGTGAAAAAGTAATAACCACTGTCTCTTTATTTTTTATGCACGTCATGAGTAAAAATATGCAAAATGTCAAAGTAAGCATTTGATGCATGGTGTAATTAATTCTATTTTTGTCCTTTTGTTTGTTTTACTTACTTCAATTTACGCTATCATATATACAAATATCATGCAACCAATTCATTTGTAAACAAATCTAGATTCATTAATAAAGTTATATACCTTACTTACATAATATTAATATTCGATTTATTATATAAAAAAAATATTCCAACTTAAAACAGTTTGACCAGCGGTTAAACCATCAAATATGGAACCGGTCATAGAACCGTTTTGAGTCACAGGTGGGTTTTCAAAACATTGACTCGGACTGCGTGCACTTATCTCAGCTGCGGGTTCCACAAAGACTCCACGCGCTGGGCACAGAGGCGAGAAAAGCAGCACAGCACATCAGCCCCACCGTAAATGGAAAAGGACTATGTTGGGACTCCAATTATTCGAAGGTTCCTTTTGTGTCAGCTCCTTTTCTAGAAATAAGGGACTAGGAGTAAGGTGGCGGTAGGGGACCGCATTTGAAACGTTTGAAAGCTGTATCCCGTCTCACTTGCCTAGCTGTAAGTCTGCCCCGGCCGTGGGGAACCCGTGTTGCAGCAGCTTCTCCCCAGCCACCCCTCCCCAGCCCATGTACATATAAAACCCACGCATGTTTTCGTTTATATTTGGAAAGCACTCCACGCCACGCCGCAGATAAGCTCACTCAAGTCTCCAAGACCCAACTTAATTCCCACATCAAACAACCAACCACTTCTTCTATCTCTATATGGAAACCTGCTTCTTCAGATGTTCTTCAGATTTTCAGTCATTTAAGCATGCTTCCGACGACCATTCATCATCGATTAGCGGATCACTCCTGGATCATGATCATGATCAAGAGGCATACGCCACAGTGGCTACCAGCGCCCCCAAGCGCCGCGCCGGGAGGAAGAAGTTCCGGGAGACGCGCCACCCCGTGTACAAGGGCGTGAGGCGGCGGAACGGGAACAAGTGGGTGTGCGAGGTGCGGGAGCCGAACAAGAAGTCGCGGATATGGCTGGGAACTTTTCCCACCGCGGAGATGGCTGCTCGGGCTCACGACGTCGCCGTCATGGCCCTCAAAGGTAGACGGGCGTGCTTGAATTTTGCGGATTCCGCCTCGTGCTTGCCGCTGCTCCCCGCGTCCGCCACCACCAAGGACATACAGAAGGCCGCAGCAGAGGCGGCTGAAGCTTTCCGTCGGTCGTCGTCGTCGGAAGCCGAGATCAGCTGCAGTAGCAGCAAGAAGGGGTGCAAGATGATGATGAGGAGGAGGAATAGGAATTCGGATCAAAATGCTGGCATTTGGGTGGATGTGGAGGCCGTCTTCGACATGCCCATGCCAGCACTGCTTGCCAGCATGGCGGAAGGGATGTTGCTGTCCCCACCTCCATTCGCTGCCGGTAGTGGGTCCCCCAGCTGGGATGACGTGGAACCAGAAGTTGACATGTCGTTGTGGAGCTACTAACTCCACTAGACATGGAAGTACTGCTGCCGGAAGAGTGCAGGCACATGGCCCGCTAATGTGAGCAGACATGGCGCTGGAACACCAGATGGCTAGTTTACTTACAAGGGAGCCCAAGAGCATACAAGAAGCTTCAAAAGGGAGAAGCGGATCCAACAGAAGCAAATATGTTACCATTCCCCTTCTTTAGACAGAGTTCCCTCCTCTTAACTTATAAGGCACAGTTTCGACTCTTAATTTCCCAACTGACCTTTACAGCTGACCCGTAAAACTGGCATCACAGACCTGTCTATTTCACATTACCTGATGCACATCATTCCCGACCCCTTAAAATCAACCTAGTCCTCTAGGTTGAGGCTTTACACCTGGGTTTAATTCCGGCCCATGGCTATCGGCGTGCCACGCCACTACGCACGCTCTCTGTCCCAAACACATGCACGCCCAAGCCAATCCGAGTGTGAAAGCTTCCACGCCCCGCCTCCCAAAAACGACATATCATTGCCGGCCGTAGTCGCCCCGATGGCATCGCCCTCGACACTCCTCTCACTGGAGGCGCCGTCGTTCCCTTCGCTGGTCGTTTGTTTAGCCACCCTCGCTGCGTGCTCAATCCATTGCTTAAGGGAGGGGAAACCAGAGAACGAATACGCCGGAGACCCAAATTCGCCAGAAACCTCAGAAAGGACTACTCCGTCCGCTTGTCGCACCTCTCATGCTCTGCAGTCACGTCCGTCCCCGCCGGTCCCAGACGTGCGGTAATACAACTCTGGAGCCCATTGCGGCCTACAAGAAGAACTCCTCTTGCCTGGTTTTCCCATCCTCCGCGATCCGAACGTACCAGCCTCCGCTGTCTCCTTCCCTCCACCTGGTTCCCCAGCTTGGGTGTAAAATCCTTCATGCTTCGTGTTGACGACCTGCCGCGTGTAGGTTTACAAGCTGAAGACGGATCTGAAAATCACGAAACAAAAACAGAGTGGCGGTGGACCTCTTGATTTCCTTGGCCTCATGGCTACCACTCTCTTGTCCTCGCCGGTTGTTTTGTCTAAGGTCACCACCGTCTGCCAGATGATTGTAATCTGCAATTCTCTCTCTAGCTTTGGCGTTTCTTTCTTGGTCGTCACCTGGACATTGAGCTGCTTTTCGCGATCACAGTTCACGATCATGTCGCGATGCTTTGATGATTGATCTAATAAACTTGGGATTGCGGTGTAGATTGCCTTTCTCTTATCAAGAAAACCCTCCGCGGTACGAATTTCTTCGTTCCTCTGTTGTAGAGTTGATTGTGAGTTGCTGGCAAGCTCTTCGTCGGAGTCTTCGGCTAACTTCCTGGACGACGGCATTCCCGCTCTCGCATCCAGCGCTGCTACGTTCCTTGTTTCCCTGGTTTCTTGGAGTTCTTGCCTTTGCCGCTAGCTGCTATCATCAAGAATGGAGTTGGAATGAACCCCAAGTAGTCGTTCGATATTTACGCATAAGTGTTTCTAGTTAGAGGTCAGTCCTTATGCCGAAGCACCAAAATACCAAAAGATCGCATCCCCGATCAGCTTTCTTTTCTGCCGGCCTATCTCCTTCTTTGGATTGCTCCCATCAATTGGATCGCCGGATCTCTGAGCTCGAACACAAGATGGCTACCTGCTTTTTTTTTTTTTTTTTATTTGTTTGCAGATCGAGTGTGGCATGTTAATTAGCATAGGAATGTAATTTTGTTGTAATTTATTCCATCCCATCTTCGTCTATATATATTGTCATAGTTTGAACTTTTTACTGACAGCCTTGTATCAAATTAAAAATCAATAAAAAGGAGTGAGCAAGGTAATGTACAGACATATAGTGGGAAATTTGCGCATTAAGCCCTTTAATTTTGCATATTATCATTTTTTACCCTGAGATTTATATATTAGTTTATTAGACCAGTTTAAGCTTTTGCATTACAGACCCTTACCCTTTTCGGCGACAAAAACAAACTGTTAACTTATGTAAAATGTCAAAAATACCCATCAGTTCTTCTTCTCGTAGGCACGAAGTCACGAACCCATCTCACGTTCATCTCCTTCCATCATTAACCGCTCCCTTCTGGTCCTTCTGGATACGAGAAGAAGCCCGAGCCCACCTCTATTCTGGTCCTTCTGGATACGAGAAGAAGGCAGTGCCCTCCCACATCAACCTCCGCACTGTCTTGCGTGGTGGCAGTTTCGGACGATCCTGTGCACGAATGGCTGCCATCCCAGGACGGAAGCTCTGGTCCTGCTACTGCTGCCGCGGCGACATCCGACAAGCTGGATCAGGCCAAGATCTCTTCCTCCGCCGATCACGACAATTGCTACCTTTGCTGCAACAACAACAAGCCTTTATTAGCTTGCATCAGCAGCAGCAACTCTTCCCAAATCAGCTCCAATAGAGGCCAACTATATCAATAAGACCGAGCATTCCTCCTGGGCCTACTACCAACATCAATGTGGTTGCTACAAAAGGCTAACGCAATCCATCAAGTTATTGACATCCTCCTTCCTTTTTTTTTTTCCCCTAATGTTCACCTACCATTAAGTCTAATGGTTAGCTCTTTTAGGCTTATGTTGGCAGCGATGATGGTGGGGACGATGAGAGCTGGAGTGATAGCTGACACTTACACATAGACTGCGGTGGGGTGGATGAGCCCATGCATGCAGGAAGTTTTACTTGCAAGTTCGACTAAGAGCTCACCTGTTACATATGCAGTGGAAATGTCTGGAGATTTGCACATGTGGATGATGACTGCTAGCATTTCCTGCTTGCGAGTCTGTTTATAGTTAGATATGCTATATCACGTGAAGAACGAGCCATTCATCTATTAGGTGTTGTGTGTGATGTGGATGCTCCGCAGCTTAAAGAGTGGAAGCTGAAAACGTGCAGTTGGCAATTGGTTGCGACTTCCAACGACGCACATCCGATGCCACTGCAGCGGCCGCGGTGACATCTGATTAGCCGGATCAGGCTAAGACCTCTTCCTCCGCCGACCACGGCAGCTGCTACGTATGCAGCAGCAGCATGCCTTTTCTAGTTTACATCAGCAGCAGCAGCTCCTCCCACATCAGCTCCAGCAGAGGCCACTGAAACCCAAGTTGGTGGGCTCCATCGGTGGCCCGATTCACCACCAGCGGCAGGCGGTGGTCGACCAGCTCTTCAAGGCTGCCAAACTTGCCGATACAGGGAACTCCATTCCCACGTGAGTTATATTGGTACAGCTCAATCAGCAGCTCTCCCCTCTTGTGAAGCCACTCTAACGTGCGGATTTTTACTTCAAAGACGCCCTGCAGCTGCTACTCACTTCCACCACCTCACCTCCTTACCCTCGCCTCCTCCCTTCCCTGTTCGACATTATGGTTGGGGTTGTCTATCGCCGTGACTGACCACGCATCGATTTAACGTCTCGGAGGCTGTCTCTTATCAAGACCAGGTTCTTCAAACGATGAAAGGTACGTGTTCAGATACAGTCAATATCGATCGCTTTGCTGGGCTTTCAATCTCTCATTACCGAAAGCAGTAACATTTAAGTTCATATGATCATCGAACGGCTGCAAATCGGCCCTTTGGAGCTCACGTTATTGTCTGGCCTCAATGCCACCTTTGAAAGCATAAGCTGGCATTGGTGGTCGGATTCCATAGGATCTAAATACTTTAGAAGTTTCAAAAGAACAAAAATCCAAATAAGAAAAACCTTTACCGAGAATGAATGGGGGCAGCGCTTAGTGGGGTAGGTGTCTTTGAGGGAGATGATTATGCTGTGATAGTGTAGTGTATTCTTGTCATTATACATGACTTAACAGAGTTTTCCAACAGCGTTAGAGGATACCGTTTAAAATGCAAAGACTGAAACGTCACTTGTTCTAATATGTTAATGCCTAAATTTCAAGTTCCAAAATGCTAATACACAAATTTTTATTTTTACTTTTTATTTTTTATTTTTTTTTTGATGAAAGCTAATACACAAAATTAACTGCTTTACAACGCAAATTTCCCCGCATATTGAAAAAAAGTTGTCACTGGGCCAAGAACAACAGACCACAACTGCTGTCAAATGCATCTAGCCTAATATGGAAGAAGATTTATTCATACCATATTAGAAGATTTGATGAGCGGAATTGATAGTGTAATGAGCTGTTGACAACTTTGTTGGTGTAATAAGTTTATAAATAGTAGACTATGGAAGCCCGAAAAGCATGAAAAAATTGGGCCCTCCCTCGTGGAGTAGGCGCTAGTGCTGCACCACGTAAATCTTGCTTTGTTTTCTTTTCTTTCTCTCAATTTCTAACAACTACATATAGGAGGCTAGAATAGTTAGGAGAATAGAACAAAAGCATGGGCTTTCATTTAGCCTTTTGCGAGCGAGCAAACTACAAGGTTATGAACCTAGAATCCCATTTCTAAGCCTCAATTCACCCTAAATGATGTAAAATAGCCATCAACTATATAGAAAATGAGTCATGATCCATTATCTAGCCTTTTGTGAGAAAGCAAGCTACGAGGTTATTAACCCAGAATCTCATTTCTAAGCCTCAATTCACCCCAAATGATGTAAAATAGCCATCAACTATATATAAAATGAGCCATGATCCAAAAACCTATGTTGTTAATTTATGTTTGTTTTTTTATGAACTTATTAATTTAGTTTAATCCATAAATTAAGTTTTAAAATTTTGGAGATGCGTGCATATATATTAAAATTTTTAAACATCGGAATATATGTTGACAATTTTCAAAAAAATATATATTTTCAAAAACGGGTAAAACGTAGTTTATAGATTAAACGTCTCTAGATTAAAAAGTTTACAAATTTTTAAAAAGGTTTTTGGGGGTATTTGTTGACTTGGGCTAATAAGAATACAAGATCATGCCTCATATAAAATACATTAATGAATGTGATAGATGAAAACACGTAAAAAAACTGTTGTTGTTGAATTCAATTGAAGGGTGGATTGAGCAAATTTTAGTGCGTATAGAAAGATGTGTTACACCTACTAAAAAATGAAGAGAAGAATAATAAAATAAAAATATTATGTAGCTTACGCTAAAAAGTTAACAGCTACTTGTGCCCAAGAGCATCTTGTTCGCAATCTTACCGCAAGTGCACGGGTCGTAGATTGTAGTATATAAATTATCGTTCCACAGGGAATTCGGGAC
>JAXCLR010000073.1:29790051-29817066 GCA_035584095.1 Annona squamosa | reverse complement strand
AAACTTGAGATGTAATAGTTAAAATTTTTATGGTTTTGCACCTTGGTATCTATTTCCATCTTGGGAGATCTTATTTTAAGCTTTGACATAGTAGATCTCATTCACAACACCTCAAAGGTGGGGTGTTACAAAAAGTAAGATGAGATGAGCTTGGTTTATGATATCCATATATGTATAAATTACCTGAAGTTGTGTCATAGTGCCTAGCCTAATGGACCTTATGATAGGCCAACCTATGGATCTAAGAATAAAATAAAAGAAAAAAAAAGCAAATTGCAAGAAAATAAACAAGCAATGCATTACAGAAATTAAATGTGATGCGCATACTAAAATTAAGCATGATGCATGCACGTGCAAGAACAAAAAATGTAATATGAAATCAATAAATTTATAGCTTGTTCATGTCAATCAATAGCTTATGACATCAATTAGAATATGTTAGCTATAGTATACATGGTTTATAGCCATATTAGAATATATGCATTCAGTGACTCTATGCTAATGCCTTAATAGGCCTTTATCTTAATGCGGAGGCAAGGTTACATCGCTTAAATATGTAAAGGCAAAGTCATAATCCGTATTGGCCTACCATCCATTTAATACATGCCTACTTACTCACGTGAGTTGGCTTCTCCTCTGTATACATGACCACATGGTATCACCTTATTAACTTTGACTATTTAACTTCATAAGATTCGGGTGCCCTCCTCACATAGTCTCTCGTAGAGCCCAAGCTATGTCAACAAATTACTTTAGTGAATCTTTGATTTACTAACAAAACTAACCTATGATAGCGCTTGATTCTATAGGGAGACCTTCATTCAGACTTGTAGTCAAGGAGGTCGTGTTAGTACAAGCAGAAGGGATTTCTATAAATCATAAACAACACTTAACAACTTTAGAGTAGGGTGCTATTCTCTCTCCTTTTTTGCTTGCCAAAGACAATCCCTATAATCTCTCCCTAGTATCTTTCTCTTACTTGTAAGATTTCAATCCTTTCCTCAAGGATATCCTGGAGACACTATTTTATTCAGTTTCCTCAATTAGTCGAATCAAATTTTTCATAGTTTTCAACAAGGCCTTGACCCATTGAGTTCTATTTTTCCACCTCACGTTTTAATTCTATTTCAATTTCGAATGTCATAGTGTGCTTGTCCTCACCTCCATTAGTTTATATGATGTGTTTTTTTAACTCTAATAATTCTATATTCACTTTCAAAAGATTTTAAAAACTTTAAATCTACAAGTCTTTAATAAAGTAATTTTTGACCTCATAAATAATTATTTATTATTAAAGATAATAAATGATTCAACTTTTAAAAAAGTCTGAAGTGTGCCCAAGAAAATGAATTCGTTGTTAGGTTTGTCTTGTATTCTGCTCGGATTGGGATTGCATATCCTGCGTAGTTCAATTGTGTAAGATTAGGATTGCGTAAGAGCTTAGAGGAATTCTATTTATAGGTGGATCAGTTAGGGATTCAGTAGAACCTTGAGAGGCGTCTCATTGGAACGTGAGAGAGGAAGTTATCAGAGTGTTCTTGTTTGGGGTGTGTGTGAGGCATTTAGAGAATATGTACGAGATATTCTATGTATATTTTTATAACATGTTTATTTAGGTGTGGGAATTAGGGAGGGCCAAACCGGGTCATGATTTTTCCAACCCTGACCCTACTTTTTAAAAATTGAGTTTGATCATGTTTTTATACCAGGTCGGGACAAGATCGGTTTGACGATTACTTTTTTTAATAAGTTCCAAGACAAACTTCGGGTTGATATTGGATCGATTTCGAGAAAGCGAGTCGAGTAAAAAATACGAGTCAAATAAGATAATTTTAAGAATTTATATACCTATCAAACATAAGTATCCATCTATACTAAATTTAAATATTATATGCTTCAATATTTCACTAATTATTAAAAAACACATAATTAAGAAAACAAAACATTTGAAAATATAGTACAAGTTTATTAAAATAAGTTAATACACATTTACACATAAGGGTTATTTATGTATAGATTCTTTTTATTGATTCTTATATTTCTTTCTAAATAAATTGATTCTTCTATTAGATAGAGTTGAATATAAAAAAGTGAGAATCTTAAAAAAATTTAAGCATAGACTTATAAATTTTAATAAAATAGTATATGTGGGGTGGGTCAGACTATTCGGGTCAGCACATGGTCGACTTGCCTTGACCCTATTTTTAAATTTGAGTCAAAATTTCTAACTCATCCCTATACCAGGTCAAAAAGATATTGATTTTACCTGGCCAAAAATAGGTCGGGTCAAAGTCGGGTCATAGGTTGACTCGCATAAATTCTCACCCCTAGTTTATTTTAGTGCATTTGTATCTCTCTCTTGCGGTTTTTTCCTTCTTGGTTTGAAAGATTTTCTATGTAAATCTTAATATCTTTCTGTGTGTTATTTCGCTGTTATTTTTTTATCCTATTTTATTATGTGTGCTTTTGTAGCAACCCGTATCTACTCAAATTACATTTCCTAATAAGTGGTATCCGAATTATGATCATGAGTAGTGATTCGTGAAATGAATTTATGTTGGATCAATGGTACATTTCGAAGACAAGATCGGGGTGAAGATATGTAGTGCGTAGGTGCTCGGAAAGCAATGGTGATGCCAATTTGGGTAGATTTTGCTTCTATTATGTGGAATCTGATAGGTGGTTCAGATTGAGGTGGAGTGAGTGGACTTCATGGAGCTAAGGATGTTCTGCATTGATGTGGAGATCTAAGTGTGATGAGGTGTTGTGCTTCTTGTGGGTAGTGTAGATCAAGAGGATGCTACATCGTTGGACGTGGTCAGGTTGGATCACATAGATCGAGGTTGATCATGAGGATCTAGTTCAATCTGTTTTGAAGCAATAACTCATGAGCAGATCTTTTGATGGTTTATGGTTTGTTGATGCTAAGAATGCATGGAGAACACATAAAGATAGATTGAGTTTTTCTAAATTTAGCAATGGGCAGTAGCTTTGAGATCCTAGGAATGTGTTGGCATTGGATCGTGGAAAGCCTGAGGAGTCTTGAGAATGCAATGGTTTTGGAAAATGGAATGCAGTTCATGTTGTTTGTAGCTGATGCATAATTGAGTGCAAGATTGGCGCCTTGATGCAAGTTGAAGCACAATGTACACATAATTCTAGCCAAGGTGCAGATTTGTTAGGTTTGTCTTGTATTCTACTAGGATTGGGATCGCGTATCCTATGTAGTTCAATTGTATGAGACTGGACTTGTGTATCCTGCATAGTTTAGTTGTGTAAGAGCCTAGAGGAATTCTATTCATAAGTGGATCAGTTAACAATTCAATGGAACCATGAGAGGTGTCCCATTGGGACATGAGAAAGGAGATTATTACAGTGTTCTTGTTGGAGTGTGTGTAAGGCATCCAGAGAATATGTGTAAAGTATTTTATGTGCATATCTATAACCTCCCACGTAAATCTTGATGTCTTCCTATATGTGGTCTTGCCGTTATTTTCTTTGATCCTATTTTATTATGTATGCTTCCGTTGTGATCTGTATCTACTCGAATCACATTTCCTAACATTCTTGTTTATAAATTAAAGTTTGCCCAAAAATGGGGTGAAACACTAAAGATGTTAGTCTATTTGATACATTGAGTGAAAACAATTCTTTTATTTATTTTTAGGTTTCATAAATCATAACATATAGTAAAACGATAAGAAAATTTAGTAGGGAATAGGGATAAACTGGGGCTTCTACTGAATCCATAAACGATTGTAAGATCTTGTTGATCAAACTGGGCAAAGCCTACACATTGTTCGTTGATGTAGAATATTCTAGAATAATAAAAATGATTTGATAGTGATGATTATTATCTCCAATATTCCTCATATATTTTGGAGAAGATGCCAAAAGTTCGAGCTCAATAGATGAGCTGCACGTGACAGATAAGATAATTAGTGACCACGCGCACATGGATTCTTATGAATTTAGACATTGTCGGTATCCAAATGCTCCCCTTCTCCCCACCTGACACTTGTGAGACAGGACAGTGATAACGACTTTGGTTTCGGATTAGCCTTTTCAGATGTAACAATTACGTTTTTCACTGTTAAAAGTACCTTTTTAAACTCTGAACAAGTAATAATTTTTACCATCTACAGGCTACACGCCGTGATAACACGTTTTCATCCTATTCTACTCTCACTCTACATCCCATTCATTGTTGAACGCACATGCTCTCGTTCAAACAGAACCTTTGTTCAAAGTTAGGATGGGACGAAGTGGGATGAAAAATGTGTTGTATATTAGGAATGGGAAAAAGTGTATTAAGATTGAAAAAAATTGTGTTAAGGGTGTATTTAGAAAGTAATAAAACTTTTAGATAAAATTTTTTTTGCGTAAAAATTTTTAAAATGAGATAAATATAATGAGTAAAAGAATTAAGTTAAAATAGATATGTTGTTGCATGAGTAGTCGTATGGAAATGAGTAAAAAATAAGATAGTTGTATAAAAATATATGAAGAAATGATTAAAAATTAAGTTAATTATAAAGAGTAAAAAGTTCTAAATTAAAAATTTTGTATATTGCCAAACATGCCCTGAAAATAAAAAAGTAGTTTGTTATTTTTTGAGAATAGAAAAGATTTTTTCAAAAATACAAAATTTTATTCTAAGATCATCCCATCCTAGCTTTGAACAATTATACTTTCTTTGATCACACTCCACACTTTTTACACCATTTAACATTTATTTTAAAAAATTAGTTTGATTGAATAACTATTGTTTCACGTAATGCTATATACGTACTAAATATTGTTTATAGAACTATTGTTAATAAAACAATTTGAAACAATGGAAGTGAAGAAGCAGAGAAATAACTATTTTCGAAAAAGCATGAGAATGGTGTGATTCAATCAAGATAAAGTATAAATAAATAGGTTTGTTATGTGAAAATAATTAGAATATAGAGATAAAACGGAAAAAACATAGTAGCTACATAGATAAAATATTATGTTATTTTTTTGAAAAATGTATGGAGAAAATTAAAAAGTTGATTTATATTAAATGCTCCTCCTTTCTACTAATACTTTACTTTGTAATTACTTTACTATAATCACTCTACTTAATTGGGACATCCATCATCACTAAGGGCTTGCTTTACCTAACTTCTATATGGGGTGCAGTCTTGAGATCAACACTATGCTTTCTGCAAGCATAAAAGTATTTATTATTATTAGCATATTTCTATATAAGATAACACTTTTTTATTTATATTACATATATTATGACAACTAATATTATAATTAGACACCTTCACAACCCTCACAATGTAAGGACATTTATAATTACCCCCACTCATAAAGAGATATTAATATAAATACCCCAATTACTAGGGGACAAACAACTACCTGCAACCAGCAAGGTTCGAACTTCCGTTTGCACAAAATCCACCAATGATAGGTACTGCTAGGGCACTTGCTCCCGTAGTTACGCAAGACAACACTTCTACTTTGGACAAAATACTTGAAATTTTTTTTAAAAACATTTAGCTACAAATGGAACTTACGGGGGAAGCTATTTCCCGCAAAAGTTCATTTTAAGAAGTAAATTAAAGTAATTTAGAAGGATAATACTTTTCTATTTACATTCAAACACCTAAGGATGCACCATAAGCTAGCAATGACGCAGCAACTAAAGAGGTCCTTGGAAAGCCGAAACTAATTCAATGCACCTGGCGCGAAACCAATTTTTTTATTTTTTAAAAATTTTTTACACATAATTGTTAATCTAAGTGTATTTATATCAAAATGTACTTTTTAGATATTTTTTTGTATTTTTAAAAACCAGTAGCATTTTAGTAATTCTAAATTACTAAAAATGCCACTGACTTTTAAAAAACCTAAAAAGTATCTAAAAATCTCCAAAAATGATAAAAATTAATAACACGTTAAATATACTTAATTTAATAGTTGTGTGAAATTTTTTTTAAAAAATTAAAAAATAACATTTTGCACATGGGTGAATTGAATTAGTTCCCTTAGAAAGTTGGACTTGTAAACAGATATATGTCTAGTCCTTAGCTGAAATTGACCTGCTCATTCCTGCAACAATTAGATTGCTTTGTATTACTTCCATTCGGCCCGCATACGCATATATTTAAGTATTAATCTAAAGGTCTCAACTTCTAAGAAAACTTTTTTTTATATAATTCTTTTTATTTTTATATGTTAATGATTAATGGAAAATTCACTTCATTTATTACATTTAGAATCATTTATATTATTATATATACCTTCTTATTTCTTAGTATCATTACATAAAAGCTTCATCTAGAAATATGTGAAATTAACTTAATACAAAGGTTTAATACTAAAATTAATTTTTAAATAGTATTTTCAATGTCTAAATCATATAAAATATGATTAATATGTGGATAAATGATTCTATAAGTATTACTATATTTTAATATGTATATAAATAGATTTAAGTATTTTTTCCTAATTAATATATGAATATATCTATTTTCGAGCAAAAATGACGTTCTAAATGTTAAATATAATGATAGGTCTGATTTTGCATCAATCATTATCATCTTAAAGATAAAGAAATTACTTTATCAAAAAATAGAGAGATTACATAAAATCATTTCTAAGTAACCCGATTATATAGCAGTGGAACCCTAATCTAGATGTATTTAAACTTGTAAAGCGAGTTTTACTATTTTTAGAAATCTATTTTTTATATTTTAAACAAAGAAGTATTTTAGTTATAATTTTTCCATAATTTTTTTCTTTTTTTACCAATTCCAAAATAGATAAATAAAATAGAAGAAGTTAAATGCAATAAGGTGTACTTAGCTTTAGTGCACCTGAGTTTTTTAAATAATTTTTTATCTTTGAAAATTTTTATATAACTATTAATCTAAGTATATTTAACATATGTATTAATTTTTTTTATCTTTTTTAGAGATAGATATTTTTTGGATTTTTAAAAAATAATGGCATTTTAGTAATTTTATCTATAAATATCCAAAAATAATAAAAATTTAATAATATATTAAATATACTTAGATTGAAAATTGCATAAAAAATTTAAAAAATAAACATTTTCATTCGGGTGGACCGCATGATGAACCACAAGGACGGGAGGATAAAAGTGTGAGAGGGTGAGAGAAGTCCGAACGCCAAAGCTGACCGAGCTCATTGGAAGCCCAAGAAGACAGCATCAATCCAGCTTGCTGCATACGTGTTCAAGGAGCCGAAGGAACCCGGGCCGCACTTGCGCTGCGGTTGCGCTCGACGCTCTGTTCCTTACGCGTTTCCGCGGGAAGCCCTTTTGGCTGCGAGCTCCAACTTGTATTCAACTGCCATCCAACTGTAAAATAACTGGCAAATGGCACCTCCTGCTCCTTCATTTGTGACACAAGGCCTACTCGCATAGTCCTTAATTCGACACAACCCAATCCAGTGTTATGGTAACCAGGCCAGTGATTGAACCTGACGGGTGGTAGATTTTGTTCTACTGGTAAACCAAACCGGTTCAAACTGTGACGTCATCAGAACATCGTTACAATGGTAATAACGATGATAAAGTTAGAAATGCTAGAACTCTGACGGAACAAAAGACCAACGCGGCACAATAAAGAAGGCAAGAAGATAAAAAAAATAAGAGTTTTTGCGTGAAAAAAGTCTTAATTAATGAAATTTAGTAAAAAATCGATACAAAATTCAAAACGTAAATTTTGGTATATGCATTAAACATATTTAGGATAACATACTCCATCATGTAAATCAGGCGTCAAAGAATCACCATCAATTTCAAAAATCAACAACTTTTTGAGGTATGAAAAAACTCAAAACCCTTGACGTTAAAAGTCAATAAAATAGTACATGAAAATCTTATTTTTTTTTGTAAAAATTGAATATGGATTAAATATTCTTAGATAATTATTTCATGAAAAATGTAAATCAGGACATTTCACAACTAGCTTTATAGAATCATTATCGACATATTGCACCCACTCTTTCATTAACTTTATTCATTTTTTATTAATCATCATTACTCATCCTATCTCATTATTTTTATTTTAAAGATATTTATATAAAAAACTTCTCGTTTTAAAATATTATCTCCTGGACGCACCCTAATAATAATCGTGACTAAAATACTCGCGGGTGTCCTGGGCTGGAGATGGACGTTCGTTGAAGTAGAAAGGCGAAATCCGTTGGAAGGTGCGGTAGTTAACGCCTGTTGTCAGCATGGGAAAGCAGCTGGAACAATTCAATCGTCCTTTTCGAGGACAACTGGTGCTGAATCACTGAGAGAAGTCAGAACGGGTCGGGGTTCGGAGATCCATCTTATCATCTCAATCCCCCTTACGTAACACCCCCGACCCCACGGGATGGAATCGGCGCCCAGCCTGGCACATCGATGCATTCCCCCCATGCCCCACCCCCCACTCCCACGCCCACTCCCTTCCACCTCCCACCCCTAACCTATAAAAAACCAACCCCTTCCATTCCTTTCCAAAATCCAGACGCCCACACTCCCAAAACCCACTTCTGCCTCTGTATGGCCTCCTTCCTCGCCTTCACCTCCAACCAAGACCAAACATCAGAAGAATACCCAGGGTCACCCCACTTCACTGCTGATGCTGTCTGCTTCGACGACGTCTACGCCACCGTCGCCACCAGCCCGCCCAAGCGGCGAGCCGGCAGAAGGAAGTTCCGCGAGACGCGCCACCCCGTCTACAAGGGCGTCCGGCGAAGGAACAGCGGCAAGTGGGTGTGCGAAGTGAGGGAGCCCAACAAGGCCTCTCGCCTGTGGCTCGGAACGTTCCCCACCGCAGAGATGGCCGCCCGGGCCCACGACGTCGCCGCTATTGCCCTCAGGGGCAGGAAGGCCTGCCTCAATTTCGCTGACTCCGCGCGGCTGCTGCCCTTGCCGGCCTCCGGCAGCGCCGAGGACATTCGAAGGGCGGCTGCCGAGGCGGCCGAAGCTTTTCGGCCTTGGACGCCGTCCCAATCGAGTGGCTCCAGCAGCAGCTCGAATCGAGGGGAGAACTTGAATTTGGCGGAGCCTCCATCGGAGAGCTCCACGACCACGACGCCGCTTCCGCAGCCTTCGCCGGAGGATCAACTGAGCATGATGGGCATGGCGGGATTGTCATTGTATGAGAGCATGGACGAAGGGGTGATGCTGTCGTCCATCCCTCCTGCCCCCGGGCTCTTGGGTGGGTTCCAGTACTACTGGGATGATGTGGAGTGCTGCTGCGACAGTGAAGTGCTGCTATGGAGCCACTCTGTTTGACTCAACACTCCCTCCACCCATGCCATTACAATACAATCATACATCAACGTTAATCAGCCAAAGTAGGAATTTGGGCCCTCCTTGCCCTGTTCTTTGTTTGCCTTTTTAGATGTTCTGCTTTTGTTCGCGTTATATGTATAATATATGGAATGAAACATCAGTAATTGCAAGCCATTTCTGTGGGTTGAGAGCAAACGTTTCCATCACAAGCATAGCAGAATAAACGAATCATCGTTTTTACCCTTTTTAAATGAAAAACAAAAGGGGGGCCGCATCATATATCATTAAAGGAAATATCATGACATCTTAAATTGGTGCTGGTGAATTTTTGTTCTGGGTGGAGACAGACCGGACTTATAGATGAAGCAACCCATCAGAATTTTGATCAACAGCGCATGTGGAACAAGCTTTTTCTGAGTATATGATTGAACAACTGTTCTAAAGGATAACGTCAAAGATCGTTATCCTTGGGCGGAGAATGGTTTTGCTTGGAAGCGTTACTGTGCCCGCCTCCTCTTGAGTTGAAAATGATAGGTTTTGATGAGCCATTTCTAGCTACAATTGAAATTATTTAGGGTTATAATTGGATAACACTATTATTATTTGCTAATCACCTAAATCATTAAATACGTTGGTACTGGTTTTGATTCATAAATACAGGAGATAAACATTTTAATCCCCATTATTTCTTAGGACATTTTCAATGCATTTGGGTGCACTTAACTTTAGTGAACTCGTGTATATTTAATCTATTTTTTTTGAAATTTTTTTATACAGATATTAATTTAGGTATATTTAACATGTATATCAACTCTTACCAATTTTGGAGATTTTTAAATTTTTTATTCTTTAAAATCAGGGGCAGTGTCATAGTTTTCAAATTACGAAACTGCCATTGGTTTTAAAAGTTCCAAAAAATATCTACAAATATTCAAAAAATAGTAAAAATTAATATACATGCTAAATAAATCCAGATTAATACTTGTATAAAAAATATTTAAAAAATATAAAAAATAGGTTCTTTACATTCAGGTGCAGGGGCACTAAGTCCACCCGGGTGTACTAGATCGCTTCTCTTACTTCCCAACACCAAATACCTGTAGAAAGGAGGTATTGAATGAATGTTTAAGGAATAGATAATATGCTACCCACATTAAATGCACCTAGGCACACTTAATGTCGATGTAGCTTGGTACATTTAACTTATTTTTTATTTTTTAAATAGAATTATTAATTTAAGTACATTTAACGTGTGTATCAAGTTTTATTATTTTAGGAGATTTTTAGATATTTTTTATTTTTAAAAAAATTCTAAAAATTCTTTGATTTTCAAAAATAAAAAGTGTTTAAAAATTTTCAAAAATTGTAAAACTTGATATAAATATTAAATATGTTTAGATTAATAGTTACACAAAAATTTTTTAAAAAAATAAAAATTAAGAGTGTGTTTGGGAATAGATAAAACTTTTGATGAATAATTTTGGAGAGTAAAAGTTGTCAAATGATGTGACATGATAAGAGTAATGATGAGAAATAAATAAGATAAAATTAAAATAGATAGATTAGTTTCATGGGTAGTTGCTTAGAAATGATTGAAAAATAAGATAATTATATAAAAAATAATTAAAAAATATAATATTTATGAAAAGTAAAAAATTTTCTCCACATCGGCAGACACACACTAAGTTAAAACATCCGAGTGCGCGCATTGAGGCTAAATGAATCGGCGTGCACTTTATCATAGATATGATCCACTCGAGTGCTTCTGATACGTTACCAGCATTTAGGCGGGAGCAGGCGATCGGGCTCCACTTAGGCGACGCCTGATCCATACCGCAGATCGTATGCAGCTCATAACGCACCGTGAGGAGCGTAAATAAGTAGGTGTAGAACTCTGTTTCCCATGCATTCAATCTCAGAGAAATGGACGATCTCTTTATTATCAAGTACAATTTTTTTCTAATAGACGTATACCTGAACATAAAGCTACCCTCACCTGGATTTAAACCGGGACGACTGGTACAAAAGGCCAGCAACGCATTACATAGAAAATTTTAACATAATGATTAATCCACCAAAATCATATTTCCTAATAACTTGAAGATTTTTTTAACGGATTTTAGAGTAATTCTTTTAATTCTTATTTGATATTACATACTTGAATTTGATATGAATAGTTTTCATATAAAATTAATTATTAATGTTTAAACGAATTTATGCAAAAGGATAAATTATAAGGTTCTTGTTTTTCATGGGTGAAACATGAACTTGGCTTGCCAAACTTGAAAAGTTTTGATTTTAAAGTTTGACTTATTGGAACCAGAGAACGGAGAATCCGAACTTAATATACGTGTTGTAATAAAGTTAATGTTAGAGTTCAAGCCAACCCAACCTCGATTTCTCTATTTATATTGAATATATATTATATTATATTTAATACCTAATTGATATTTTATACTTATGTATTGTATATTATTTATATTTATATTTGAATACTTATTTGTCATGTTGAAATTATATCATAAATAAATTAAATTATTTTCATTTATATCTAGATTTATGTTTATATTAGTTACCGCTACCTTTATTAGTTTTCTTCCTTTAGTTATTTTAAAAGATTAAAACTTTCTTATATATATATATATTAAATATTGCTATGTTTTTCAAAATTTAAGTAGGCTATGTAAATATGTAATAATAGTCTTGCTATCATGATTTGTAACTATTGAATGTTTATATGAAAATATAAACTTATCCCTCTTCACAGATAATAAAAATTTGTCAACCTGAATCCTAATTTAAAACTCTACCCAAGCTAATTTTGGGTGGAATTTTAGGCATCATAAATAAGGTTAAAGTTTGGGTTACATATTGTAAATAGAGTTAAGTGTTTTTTATTCTTATATTTACAACCCAACCAGGTGCCCATTATAAATTTAGCTTCAAGGTTGTAAATTTAACAATGTTACAAACAAAGTATTTACAAAAACATTACTCCAGTAAATGAAAGATAAACTTCCCATAAAGGGACTTGAAGCACGCGTCTCTTACACCCAAGGCATGACACTTTGCCAACCATTTTAATTGTGTGCTAATAGAGTTAAAGTTGAATAGAAATTAGAGTTTCAAGCCCAAGTTTCACCCCTAATATTTTTGCACCATAATTAAGATGAAAATCCTTACTTTATTGTTGTTTGCGGTTTATACATATTACTTGTAAGAAGATGAAATTTTAAAATTTGGCCTCATTTTACAAAATTTTATTACAAAAAATAATTCTATAATGTATACATATATGTTTCAAAATTTTCTTTATATTTTTTACTTAAGTATTAGATTGTCATGAGCCTTTTAAGTAGTAAGAGCTAAAAACACATATTAGAAATAAAACAAAGCATTTTTATAAAAATTATGTGTAGCACGTGGTTTTTAGCGCGTTACGATAGGCCGGCCAATGGGCCTAAAAAGTGTGAGGTAAGCTCATAAAATATATATAACCATGAACTAAAATGTGAAAATAAAATATGTATATACCAGAGAAGGAAATAAGTATGAGATGCAAGTTGGCGAATTAGACGTGATGCAAGTTTGGTGCAGAAACTAAACGTGCAAAAATAAAAATATAAACGGTGTAGAAAAGGGGTTCAAGATCAGAAATGAAAAAAATATAAAAGGTGTAAACATAGGGGTTAATGAAGGGAGATGCAAGCGTTAAGGCTTTTAGATGATGCGAGTTTTAGAGATTTTTAAATGATGCGAGTTAGTCAAATGCAAATATGTATGTCAATTAGACGTAATTAGCAGTTAGTAATATGCGTACAAATATTGATAAAATTTAATATATTAATTCTTTGGAGTCGTTACTAACCATATAATGGTGGTTAGTCCGTATACAATAAGGCACCGAAATACAGAGATTTTCTGGGTGAACTCACAACTAGAAAAAAAATATAATTTTATTTTTCTAATACATCGGCCCTAAGAGTGCAGAAAATTAACGTATTTTTATATTTAAAAGTTCAGAAGGGTGGAGGCAGAAATTTAATTCCTAGGTTATTTATGAGGCCCTAACTCAATCTAGGAGTTGAATGCGGGTAGTTGTTCTTGGTTCATGGAAATAAAATGTTTCTTATGATGGTGTGTTTTTATGTTTTTTTTATATTCGTTTCATAAATATAATGAAATATACTTGTCGCATATATATAAATTTATGAGCAGCTAAAGTTAAAAAAAAAAGAGTTTCAACAATAGCTTTGTTTTTTTAATAAAAAAAAACAAAAAAAAAGAGAGAAGAAATGTTAAGGAGTTCGGTGTCTTTTCCTTTTAAAAAAAAGAAGTAACAGGGAGAGGAGGGAGAATGTGCCGGTTTTTTTTTTTTTTTGGCTCTTTTGATGATTTTTTTTTTTTTAAAGGAAGATGAAAAGAAAGGTCGTATGGGAACTTGTACGTTTCTTTTTTAAAAAAAACGAAAAAATAAAAGGAAGAGATGAAAACGTCTTGCTACTTGTTTGTTTGTTTTTTTTTTAAAAAAAAATGAAAAAAATGAAAAGGAGAAAGAGGATAACGGGCTGATGAGATTTCGTCTCTCGTTGATTTTTTTTAAAAAAAGGAAAATGAAGAGGATAAAAAAAAGGACGTATGGGAACTTGTATGTTATTTTTTTAAACGAAAATAAATAAATAAAAGGGAGAGATGAAAACGTGTTGCTGCTTGTTTTTTAAAAGAAAAATGAAAAGGGGAAAGATGATAACGAACTGATGGGATTTTGGCTCTCGTTGGTTTTTTTTTTAAAAAAAAAAAACGAAAAAATGGAAGCGTGCTGGTGGGTTTTGCTTTTGGATTTTTTTTAAAGGAAAAAATGAGAAGAAGACGTATTGGAGGTTTCTGGTTTCGGTGATGATTTGATAAAATAAAAAAAGGGAAGAAGACGTACAGGAGATTTACGTCTTGATTTCTTTTTTTTTTTAAAAAAAAAAAGAAAATGCAAGAGGAGATAATATCCAGGTAAGACAATGGGCAGGGTCTCTCTCTCTTTTTTTAAACAAGAGAACAACGATCTAAAGAAGGAAAATATGCTATATTTTTTTTTCTTTTTTTTAAAAAAAATTTTGATGATTACGTACAATCCTTTACAAGGACTGAAGATGCAGACAAAATGGATGCATGATTTGGCTTTTGTTCCTCCTGTTCGTTGTTTTTTTTTTTTTTTTTTTTGAGAAAAAAAAAAAGAACAAACGGGCTTAGAAAAGAAAGGGAGAGTGGCTGATTTATGGGAGGCTTTTAACGTGCCAAATGAGAGGAAAGTGTGCGGCTCTTAAGTTTTAGAAATTGCAATTTTGCGTTTTCTTTTGATTTTTTGCATAACCCCATACTTCTTTCTTTTGTAAAATTTTAACAAAAATGAGCATTTTGGTAATTTTACGAGTAGTTTTGAAAACTGCTAATGGGGCTCATGGTTTTGTTTGGCTTGTAAGTCAAACCTTTTTTAGCCATTGATTTTATGTATTTTTGACCTTTTTATTTATGTCTTAATTATTAAATATTTTTCTTGATTTTTGATAGGGCTCACATTCATTGATGTTCTTCATTCATTTTAACGGTTTAGATTTTTACTTAATAAATTAGATTTATCTTTTTTATTTAGCACTTGAAAATATTGCAAATTTTCCTATTTCTTTGGTCAAATTGATTTTGACCATTAAAATTTTCTAAAATAATGATTATTTGTTTAATCCAAACCGTTCATCATGTCAATTCCACTCCAATTATCTTGAGAGAATATTCTTCACTTTATCTTGAGTGCGAATTGCCCTTGATCTGCTATATGGATTAGTGGTTGTCGCTTCCATAGTGGGCTTTGAAGCTTTGGAGGCCCATGGACCCTATACAAATTTGAGCTTGCAAATATATGGGTTAAAAGTCCAAACATGAATCCACAAAACCTTGGATAAATAATAATAAGCCCATTTGAAATTTTATTATTATTTTATTTTATTATATATATATATATTACGTTTTTGTGGGGTGTCAACGTTATGCTAACAACATTTCTAGGTAATCATAATACTGAAGTTAGTTTAAATCAAATTTTAACTTTAGTTGTAAAATTTAAACCCTAACTATAATCTTATTTATAAAATTTAAACTATAACTATAACCCTATTTGTAAAGTCTAAAATCTAACTCCATTTATGTAAATCAAGTTTGGGTTGCAATTCAAGATGATAAATTTCATTTAAGTTTTTTTAAAAGAGAAATTTACCACCTTTCGACCCAAATTTGATATACATAAAATGGAATTAGATTTTAGACTTTACAAATTCGGGGTGATCAATTTCCCTTTAAGTTTAGTGAGAAAAACTTAAATTTACATGTGAGAATAAATTAATAAGTGATCTAAAGGAAAATAATAATACATACTACATAGTCTAATTAAATTTAAGAAAAGCGTATTAATATAATATAATAAATTTTAAAAATTTATATTTTCCAAAAAAGATAAAGAAAAATTAATAAATGTAAAATTAAATAATATAAAAATAAATTTAAATATAAGTAGAATAATATAAATCAGGCTGGGATTGCTTGAGTCCTAACCCAACATATAAATCAGATTTAGGCTTTCCAAAAGCAAGAGCAAACACCAATTTCCTTCAGGTTTAGCGGGCCAATGGGCTAAGATCGGCCCAAGTTGAACCCTAGTGTAGTTTGCACGTAGGTTCTGGCCGAAATTGAGCGAGCCTACGAAGAGGGCAAAGTTGGCCATTTTGCTGGTTTTGGGGTCCAACCAAGATCTCGAGAGGGTAATTGGTAAAACCGCGCTTTTTGAGTCCTGCCATTCTGATTTCTTACTCTAATCTCGCCGAATTTCTAATGGCCCTGAAATAAAAGCGGAATTAGCTGTAATCTTCCAAAGGTAAGGAATGGAAGTAATTATTGCCTTTTTATAGTCAATGCACAGATTCGCGAGGCATGTTTCAATGCATTCAAATTTCAATATATCAGGGGAAAAAAAATCCCCTTTCTTTAATTTTTTTTAATTTTTTTATGAAACTATTAATTTAGGTATATTTAAACTACAAATTAAGTTTTATCATTTTTAGAAATACGTATACATGTTTAATTTTTTAAAAATATAAGGGTTTTAGTCATTTTAAATGAGTAAAATTCTCATATTTTAAAAAAATTAAAATGTATTCCTATCTCTAAAAATGATAAAACTTAATATATAAATTAAACGTTAAATACATTTAGATTATTGATTTCATAAAAAGATTTACAAAAAATAAATTTTGTACCTTGGTACATGAAATTTTCAATAAATCATGATGCATCCAAACATTCTCCATAATTTTTTTTTTCGGTGAAACATTCTCCACGTGCATCATGGAAACATGAAATCGATGGAGTTATAATTCTTGCCTTTTTTTCTAGTTTTTAAAGCTATAAGATCTGTAAATTGTATGAAAAATGATATTATTATTAAAACGAATTTGATCATGAAAAAATAACGATTCATGTTTTAATAGATCATCTATGAAAAGGAAATGGTGCAATAAAATCACGCTGCTTGGAGTTTACATGCATTATACCGCCTTTTTTAGAACTTTTTTCCCAATCGAAACTATTTAAAGCATTTGTTTTAACGCATCACCTAAAATTACTTTCATTTGAAATTTATATTTTATAAAAGTTAGCAACTTTTAAAAGTGAATATATTACTGTTAATTTTTGCAAATATGTGCAATATATGGGATATGTTAGGGTATAAAAAGTTGCATTTTTTATGTATATATTCACAACCATTTCAATTTAGGGTAATTTGCATACACACACACACATAGTTTCATTGATATTGCAAATATACTCACATAGTTTCACGAAATACATATTACTCTTACATAGTTTCACTAAAATTGTATATTACCAGCACTCTGTTAATTGCCGTTAATAGCTGCCATTATATTTTCAAAAATGACAAAAATGTCCTCATCTTCTTGGGGTAATATACAATCTTGGTGAAACTATGCCGGGGTGATACGCAATTCGTGAAATTATGGATGAGAGCATTTTCATCATTTTTGAAAATATAATGGCAGATATTAACGACGGTTAATGGCGTGAGGATAATACACAATTTTGATGAAACTATGTGGAGGTAATATGCATTTCGTGAAACTACGTGGGTATATCTGTAATTATCGTCAAACTACGTAGGTATATTTGTAATTAACGTCAAACTACGTGGGTATATATGCAAATTATCCTTCAATTTATATTATATTTAAGTCCTGAGATATTCTTATAATTTTCTAAAAGAGACAACCAGCTCCCATCAAAAGGAGAGAAGTAAAACTCCTACAAAATATAAGAGAAATAAACACTCGGACACACATGTTAGGAATCGACCACCTAACCTTACCAAAATGGGTCATGGGTGTTACCACTTATCACTAGGGTTGACCCATAGTGGCTACAATGTGGCATCCTTATTACGATGTACTATTGATAATGATAGGACCAAAATTGATAATAAAATCAAAATTCACTTTATTGTCACATCTATAATTATTTGTTTAACTTATAAATCAAGTTTTATCTGAATTAAATATGTGTATAAGTTTCATCTTATAACGGAGCAAAATTAACATAATGATTTTTAAAATTTATTATGAATTTTAAAATTGTCAATTCAATTCTACACCATATAAAATGTAATTATTATTTAGATACATGATTTTGTAAAGTATCATAATATTTTAATGCATAAACAAAATGGATGTTTATGCATATAGGTATTTTTCATAAGCTATACATGATTTATATTTTTAAAGTAAATATAACCCACCTAAGATTTCAATTGAGCTATATTTTAGTATCATGATGAAAAAAAATAATGTTAAGTCTTTTGAATAATCGGATTTTGATGTCGTCATCGATAAGGACCACATACATCAATAATAAGCTCTAAATTATCCAATAAATTTATTTTCCAACCGATGTTTGAATTGATGAAACCTCTCCATATATACCGGATCCACCTTGATAATTATGCCAAATTTGTTCTACTCAATTCGTTAAAATTATTAGTTTGATTAGGAAACTAAGTTTCATCTCAATTAAAGTTTCCTCCATCAGAGTGGTAAAATCAATATAATAAATTGTTTAATTTATACACTATTTCTAAAGCTGGTAGTTAATATCTAAACCATATAAAAAATTCTTCGTATCTAGTTGAATAATTTTATAAATTATAATAACAATCAAATAATCTATGATATATCAGTGTTTTTCATAATTAGTACATGATTATATATTTTAAATAGGTTTTTGATCGAAATGATTTTTATACTATGATAATGGAATTGATGTTAAACAATACGAACAACTGAATTTGTATTTCATCGTTAAAGTAGCCCTCGAACGGAGAGGTTAGCCGTTCGATAGGATTCTGACCCATGACTTCTACAAAATATGAAGTGCAAAGAAGCCAAGTGGCTTTAATGGGGAGCTGAAATGAAGGTGCAGAAGTTGATTGTAGAAACAGATTCAAGAAGTTAAATCTATTGCATCTGGTTTTGGACGTAAGGGCCCAATTCATGTAAGCGCTTCGCAAGTTTTTTTTTTTTTATTGGAAGCTTGATCTTCACCGTCAATCTAGGGTGAATTGCTACGATGCATTTGGGCATTTTTGGAAGGTGAAAAAATCATGAGGGAGCATCGAATTCGGTGCCGGACCAGCGACTCTCTCTCTCTCTCTCCCTCCCATGTAGCTCTCCATCTTCGTTCCTTCCTGTTTCTTCCGTCTTCCTTGTGTTGTTTTTGGCCAGCTGCAGTAATTTGGAAACAGTTGATTTTTGTTGGCCGATGGTGGAATTCGATAGAAATCAAAGCTCAAACTGATGGCAGAGATGCTTGGATTATTGGGCTAATGGATGAGAACCGCTTGAGTGCTTAATGGGAGATTGCCATCATCTACACACTAGCTGCTTATTTTGAAGATGGCAAAGCTTGAGGATTATGGATGCTTTTGGTGAAGCAGAGAAGGAAACGGTTAAAGCTGCTAAATCTTGCTCGGATTTGTGCCGCAGGGGCGGCCGCTCTTGAAGGCAATGGCGGAAAAGGGTGGTCGAGATGGGCATTATCGTAAGTGGTTATTTGGGAGCTCAATTGCTACTTGGGTTGATTCCGTAAATGGGTTTAGCTAGAGGCATGGTGGAATTTCTTCCGTGCAATTAAATGCAGCTGCCAGTCTTTGCATCAATGCCTTGTTTTGCAATTTGGGGCGGTTGGCAAAGTTGTCTTTTGAAGCTATAGATTTGAATTTGGGGCAGTTGAAGTGGTGTCATGCTTGGTTCCAGCCTTTGGCTAATGGCTGCTGGCGGTGGACAACAAGTGCTTTCTGTTTTGGTATAGCTGAAACTGATGGGTGGATGATGGGCAATGGCTTGCAGTATAGAGGATGCTGCTATTGTCATGAATTTTTAGGATGGTTGCTGCTAGAATTTCTGTATATTTTAAATTTTTTTTAGCCTCGTTTAGAAGATATTTTTAGAAGTATTTTCTTATATAAAAATTTATTTTCAAAGACACAATATTTATACTTTAAATATTTATATAATAAGTTAATTTTAAAAATTAAGTTGTAACATTCTATTGAAGAAATTTCATCATATAGACATATATTAAATTAACGTTATAAATTGAACATTTAAACTGAAGTTAAAATGATTATTTATATCAAGTTAAAATATTCAAAAATAGGTTCGTTATTTATCTAAACTTAAGCAAATATTTACTTTTATTTAATCTAATATTTTCAACATGAATATGTTTTTATTAAAGAAATTTTATGCCTATTTAATCCATAGATTAACAACAATATAACATGAGCAAGATAATTTTTATTATTATGATATTTTAGATACTTACGATTTAAAAGCAACTAAAAATAAGATAGGTAACGCAAGTATAAATTAATTTAATAATAATTTATTGAATTTACATAAGTAATAGGAATATTATTTTAGATAAACTTATATTGATTAAATTTAATTTAATTTAATATTTATTTTTATTTTATTATTTTAATTTAAATTATATTAGATGTTATTAGATTATATTAGATATTGTTAGATATTGTCAAATTTTGTTATATGCTGTTAGATATGTTAGATATTATTTGATGTTGTCAGATTTAGATAAATTGAATTAAATCCTATTAAATAAATTTTAATTAATGTATTTAATGTATAAATGACCTTATAAAGAGTCTAGGAATATATTATAGGTATTAAATAAGAATGATCATATTAATTATAAAAATTAAATGTTATTAGATTCTGTTAGATATTATTAGATGGTGCTAGGCGCTGTTAGATATTGTTAGATTCTATTAGACATCATTAGACATTGTCAAATGCTGCTAGATTTAGATAAATGGAATTAAATCATATTAAATGAGTTTTGTATTTAAAGTATAAATGATTTTATGAGAATCCTAGGAAGATATTACATGTGTTACATTTGGATTATTATATTAATTATAAAAATTAGATGTTGTTAGAATCCGTTAGATATTGTTAAATATTGCTAAATGTTGTTAGATATTGTTAAATGTCATTAGATTTTATAAGATATCGTTAGACTTTGGAAAACACTGTTAGATGCAGATAAATTGAATTAAATCTTATTAAATTAGTTTTAATTAATGTATTTAAGGTATCAATAAATTTATAAAGAGCCTAGGAATATATTAACTATGTTAAATTAGAATTATCATATTAGTTATAAAAATTAGATGTTGTTAGACATCACAAAATGTTGTTAAATGTCGTTAGATTCTGTTACAGTTGTTAGACATCATTACACATCGTTAGACACTATTAGATGTAGATAAATTAAATTAAATCATATTAAATGAGTTTAATTAATGTATTTAAGATATAAATGACCTTTTAAAGAGCTTAAAAATATATTACCAATGTTAAATTAGGATTATCATATTGATTATAAAAATTAGATAGTGTTAGATTTTGCTAGATATTGTTAGACGTTATTAAATGTCATTAGATCTCGTTAGATGCTATTAAACAGTGGTAGCTTTAGGTACATTTACATAATTATATTAAAAAGCTCTAAAACACGTAACAAAGGCATAAATATAAAGAGTATAGTGATATATTATGATTGTTAAATTACAATTGACATATGTATACTAAAAGTTAGACGTTGTTAGATGTTATTAGATACTGTTAGATTTTGTTAGACATTGTCAGATATCATTAGATCTTGCTAAATATCGCAGATGCTGTTAAGTTTGGCACTATTCAAGAAATTTTAAAAAGTTAATAAGCTTTCAAAATTTAAAAAATAAATATAGAAGATGTTATTCTCGAGAGTACTTTATCTATAATATAATAATTGTTTGATATATAAAATATTTTCTCAATTTTATCATCATAATGAAATCTTAATAAAAAATAATATTTTCAACATAAATATTTTTAGCAATATCAAAATTTGAAAAATTATTTATACATATGCTTTGGTGGTTGATCTATCAATTGAATGAAATAGATTGAGATTTTGTTTGTATTTAACATAAATTTCATCAAAAAATCAAACATACTCATGACTTGAAATGACCACAATGCCCTTGCTTATATTATTTTTCTCATTGAAAGCACTTCTTATGAGTTGGGCTCCTTGAATTTGTGGCTTTCACCTATGTTTTAAGGGCTAGAAATAAGTGTTCCCATCATATAGTTGATATAGCAGCCCATTATTTTGTCACATGTTAAATGTGGTAGAGATACCCACCTAATTCAATTGTAAATTTTTTAGCTTGGGATCATTCCCCAAGGGGTGTGAATGCACACAACTTTCTTTTTTTAAAAAAAGAAGTCAAGTGATTCAAATTTGGGCAATGATTCATTACCTCTTAAACTTTTTCTCAAATTTAAATCATTCAACACATACAATTGGAATATGAGTACATGGGTTTTGCAGCAGTCATAAGAAACTCAACCAGATTTTTTATAGCAGCTGAATGATGGACTATAAGGAGAGGATGGACTTTCTATTCATGGAAGCTAAGGCTATTTTGCTTACTACTAAATGGGAGCTGGAGATCAAGTTTCAACAAATACAAGTGGAATTTGATTCACTGGTTCTTATTGATTTTTCGAAAGCTAAAAGACCTATCTTTTCATCAGCTGGGACAATCATCAAAGAGATTAGAGCCATTGTGCTTCTATTGTATCTTTATTTTTTCTTCATGTCATGCATTTGGGTAATATTGTTGCCCATATTCTGGATGATTTGTTTCAGGTAATTCTTGTAGCTCTCAAGAATGGTAGAGTAACCCTCCACCTTGCCTTCTAGAGAAAATTTATATAGATAATTTTTTGGAAATGAAATACATAGGCTATTCCATCCCCTTCCCTCTATCCAACCTTTGGACTAGAGGCTGTTGGAATAGTGATGACCATTTATTTACTTATAAAAAAGCACCATTTATTTTGTCTTGCTACAAAAAATTATTTTTAAAGTGGCAATTTAGGTCCATTTGGTACGAGGTGAGGTAAAAAGGTGGTGAAAATTACAAAGACAAAACAGAAAAATTAAGTAGTCATACACAAGCATATGAAAAATGATGAGAATGAAAATATAATAATAAAAAATTTAATTAGGTAAATTAAAGTGTCAGATTGGATTCAAAGTGGGAAGAGAGAGGAAGCTAT
Organism: Annona squamosa; assembly: GCA_035584095.1. Taxonomy (NCBI): domain Eukaryota; kingdom Viridiplantae; phylum Streptophyta; class Magnoliopsida; order Magnoliales; family Annonaceae; genus Annona; species Annona squamosa. Next base: position 29,794,026 of record JAXCLR010000073.1, on the reverse strand, counting down.
TTTTATATCTTACCGTACGATTTATTATACTTTATAAAATTATCATCTTTTAAGAAAATATATAATTATATTTTTTAATAAATGTAGAGTATATATAGTATATAAAAACTTTAAATATACGTGATTTTTGAAATTGTAAACAAATGCATATGGATTAAGATGATAAGTAATTCAGATTTTGGGAAAAAAAAAAAAGAATTTTAAGAAGTATGTATGGCCTCTTACACCTATTTGAATCGGTTCGTGGGTTCCAATTAATGGCCATAAAAACAAAGCAAAAGTCAGTCGTCTATCAAATCTAGCCATTAACGGCCTGTTTAGCCAAAAAAAAAAAGAAAAAGAAAAGAAAAGATAAAAGAAATAAGGGTGAAACTAGAATTCGAAGCTTTTCTTAAAGGCCCACTTTTGGCTTTTTAAGCTAAGAAAAATTACTTTTGTATGTGTAGCATGTTAATTTTGGTGCGCTACAATGGGCTGCCAAATGGGCCTAAAAATATAAAATATATATAACAAAAAATGCTAAGTAAATAAAAATAAAAATAGATATGAACTAAGCTGAAAAGTAAACGTACATGTGCAAGAGAGCAAAAAAATAAATATGATACAAGGTACAAGAAAATTAAATATGCAATGCGAGTTAGCAGGTTAGTTAGTTAGATATGATGTGAGTTAAATACATAAATTAAACATAGAAATAAAAAGATAAAAAAATGTAGAAAAAGGGTTCAAGATAAAAAATGAAAAAAATATAAAATATGTAGATATAGAGGTTAAAGAAGGGAAATGTAGACATTAAGACTTTTAAATGATGCAGACATTAAAGACTTTTAGATGATGCAAAATTAGTCAAATAGGTATATCAACTAGTTGCTGTTAGAAATTAATAAAATGCATTAAGAAAACGTACAAAATAAAAGGTGAAAAAGATGTAGAACAAGAGTTTAAGATCAAATATGGAAAAAATATAAAAATATATAAACATGGAGGCCAAAGAAAGGAGATGCAAACATTAAAGCTTTTAGATGATGCAAATTTTTAGAGATTTTAAAATGATGCGAGTTAATCACATACAAAAATGTGTATTACTTAGGCACAATTAGTAGTTAGTAAAATCATGCAAATTTATATACACATAGTAAATTAAAAGCAAAATTAATATATTAATTTTTCTTTAGAGATGATACTAACCAAATAAAGTTGGTTAGTCCATGTACAATACGGCATCGAATATAGAGATTATCTTGGTAGACTCACAACTAGAAAAAATACAATTTTATTTTTCTTCTACTACATTGGTCCTGGGAATACTGAAAATTAACATACATTTTGTACAGAAAAGCTCACGAGGGTGAAAGCGGGAATTTTATCCCAAGACTTTTTATAAGCCCCTTTCTCAATTTAGAAGTGGGTACAATAACTTCATTCCCATTGTGTGGGATGAGAATTTTTTTTTTTTATAATAAAATGAAATAGCAAATGCCCGCTGTGTAAATAGCTTGATTGAGATGATTTTTTTTTTAATGAACGGCCAAAAGCAAATGGCCTGATTTCAGTAATTTTTTTTAATGCGCCAGAAGCATGATTTTGAATGAGTATAGTTTTTTTTTTCTTTTTGAAAAATAGAACGGCAAATGCTTGTTTGCCTAAATAACTTGATGAAAACTTTTCTTTTAAAATTAAGAGCTAAAGCATTTTTTCTAAAGAAAAATAAATAAAAAGAATTAATGCGAATGACATGTTGGATGTAAATGCAATGACGTGATGGCTAGAAGGCAAAATACAGATGGGGATGACATACTGGGCTAAGGACATTTGTTTTTTAAAAAATGCTATGGTTGATGTCATGCAAATGACGATGCTATTCTCCTGCACATGACATTAATCGAAACGCATACAAGTGTTAACGCGTACCAAGCAAGACATACGCAAAGCAAGAGGCAGGCGTATACGACCTTAACTACATGCTTCGTTTTCTTTGTTTTTTTTTTTTTTTTTTTCAAATGACGGTAAGGGAAATGGGTAAATAGAAGTACCGCTGTATGGAAGACAAACAAGATAGATGAACAGAGGCAGATGAATAAAGGTGGGGCTTACAGAACAGGGCGACTGAAAAACTGGATACGGAGGCGGGACGTTTGGGATGGATGCAGAAAAATGAAGCAACGGAGTTTCTAGGGTATGCTCAGGTTGGATGAAAAATAAAACAAAGATTGATGAATGAAGATGCAGACAGAGTTCGTGGGGAGTTAAAAATGAAACAGAGGAAGGCCTTACTCAATGGAGGAGAAGAAACGGGGGACGTGCCGGGAGATAGAAGGTAACTGTGATGGCAGAGATTTGGGAGTGGAAAATGGACGGCAATGGACAGCAGCAAACAGAGGGATTTTTGGGAATAATGGAAGATGGACAGTGGGCTTTGGGAGTGGAACCGGCTGGAGATATGGAAGATAATTTGGGTGAGAATGTCCACCCCACTTTGGAAGGAGGAGGCTTATTTTTACAATTTTTTTTTTTTTTGATAAGTATTCATATATTACAATTTCAACTAGTATTACAATTAAATTCTAAGACATTCTTACAATTTGCTAACAATTATCTACTACTTTTAAACTTTCCCACCAGTAGACGGCTCCCACAAACTTGAGGAGACTTGCAACGCCACTACTTCAGAAATGTTTCTGAGGAAATTTGAACACAGAATCACCTACTTGTGAGGTCATGTCCTGCAACACTGAGGCACGACCTCAGTGGCATTTTTAAAGCTTTTGAGTATGAAAAAATTGTACATTAATAGACTGTTATAATATTTTGCATAAGCCCATTTTGACCATTGTGCAATATTCTAACTTAAGGGGTCTTTCTTAGCAATTTTTATATGTGGTTTTGTAAAACTAATAATGAGACCCATAGTTTTGCTTGACTAGTAAGTTAATTCTTTCTTAATCATTGATTTATAGTTTTCGTCCGTCATTTGAAATGTTACAAATCTAACTTCTTTTTTAGTCGAATCTACTTTGACAATTAAAAATATCATAACATATTAATTATTTACTTAATCCAAACCGTTTATCACGTCAACTTTGCTCCAATTGGTTTGAGAAAATATACTTCACTTCATCTTGAATGTAAATTGCTTTGGATCAACTATATGGATTATTGGTCATTACTTTCGAAGTGGGCTTGAGGTATCGGAGGCCCGTTCTTCACTTGGATCCTACACAGATTTGGGCCTGCGAATGTATAAGTTAAAAATTCGAATATAAATTTACAAAAAATCTTAAAGGGGTGGGCAAATGATAATAAGTACATTTGAAAATTTAATTTTCACATTAAGTGAGATTTTAACGGTATCTGATTGTCAAAAAACTTTTATTAAAATCCATATAAGTTTTTAGGTTGAAGAAGCACTTAAAGCTAATAATAAGAGGAGCCAAACCAGCCCTAAATTTATAGCAGTGACTTGATTAAAAAAACACACACACAGAAGAAACCCTCCAAAACACGCAGCGAAGAAAGGCCAAATAAATAACCGGATTGCGATAAGTGACAACCTCTATATTTTATATCCTTCTTACATATTTCTGTTATTTTCTCTTCACTTTTATGTGGACCCAAATGTGTTTAAATTATATACTAAATTTTATCAAATTTAGTTTCTTTTATATATTACTTACGAAAATTTAAGACAAAAATTTCACATTTTCCATGTGCAGGAGAGTTTGAGACGGGTGAAATTTTTTATTTTAAAAATTTTGTAAGAAATACATAAAAGAATTCAAAAATTATAAATTTCAGTATAATGACAGAAACACACGTGGGCCCCTCTAAAACTGAATAAAAATAAAAAACATATATCCAAAATATAAAATATATGAGGTGGTTGCTTGGCTAAATAACAGGAGCGCAATTCAGTGCACCCGGGTGCATTCAGCCTCAACGCACCCGGGTGCACTGCACCTATTTTTTTTATTTTTT
>JAXCLR010000073.1:29738383-29771152 GCA_035584095.1 Annona squamosa | reverse complement strand
TTTAATGTAAATATTAAGTTTAAAGTGGTATTTTCAACATCTAAACTGTCTAAAGTATGATTTTTATATGGATAAATAATTCTATAAAGTTTTATTGCGATCTAATATGTGCGGGGCCCATTTTACAGTGGACCCGACTACACTGGATCATATCCCATATATATATATCTCCCCAATGTAACAAATATTATCGCTTTTTGGTTTCATTTGACATTAGAGGCAAGCAAAACCTAAATTTGCTTGAAAAAATGGCCACATATGCGAACTTTTATTTGTTGTGGTATATTTACGCAATCTATTGAATTTATTATGAAATGGTTGTCCTAATTGGACAACTAAGCGAGCAAACAATTCAAAAACAATAACAAGGTACTAATATTCTACCTTAAAAAAGATGGATTTTTTTGCCAACTATAAGAATGATTGTTTAGATAGATAAGCAGTTTCAAAAGTAACCCATACCTATTTTTTTGGGATATTATTCCACTCTTGTTTTTGCAAGATAAGCATAACTTTTTTTTAAAAAAAAAAGTGTTTGATAAGTCATAAAACTTTTAATATAAAATTTTTCATAATTAGTTGTTTACTTCTTGTTATATAACTATCTTATTTTTCGATCATTTTTATAAAACTACCTATATATCTAATATATTTATTTTAATTTTATTATTTTTACTTCTTATTATTATCTTTATCATGTCACATCATTTTTTCGAATTTTAAAAATTTTAATATAAACACTTCCTCAACACCAAAAAAAAAAAAACCTGAATGTCACAACGAGCAGCACAGCCCATTTAGATGGGATTGGCTGCTTATACAGTATTCAGCCCTGTGTGATTTTGTGTGTGTGCGAGAGAGAAAGGCTGAAATTTTCCTCCATGTCTTGTTTTTGGTGCAGAGAATCATAATGATCAAATCCATAAAAAATTCAGACTGTTCAGGATTGCCTCTCAAATGGGGCCTACCAACCTCTACAACCAGTTCTTCTCTCGATCGGATGTGGATGAAGATGAGGAATCCAACAAGATAGCAGCCAATGCCAAGGATTTGCTGAATTCTTTCCGAGCAAGCCATGGCCCGGCTCGAAAAGGTTCTGCCGCTATCGACCGGCTCATTTTGGAATTTTTCAGGGAAGGATGGTGGAAAGGGGAAGAGAAGCTGTTGGGAGCTGCCAGCAGTTGGATGAGGGATGGAGTGACCGGATTGGGAGTGGAGGATAACAAGGAGGCGTACGTCGAGGGGATGGAGGAAGGCGGGAGATGGAGGGCATTTGCTCTGGAGGAAGATGAGTTGGTCTTGGAGACCGAGGCTTGGCTGCTTGTTTCGTTGCTGGAAGAGCTCATGTTGGATCTCCTCTAATCCATAGAACTCAACGGCCCTGACTCACTTGGAGGGACGGTGTTTTCGGGTATATATTGTGAATCTGGGTTCACATATTTGAAAATTTCTTTTACACCAGCAATATTTACTCTTAATTGCTAATACATCCAAGATATTTCACAAATTTCTCTTTTACTTATGACATTTTACCGTCAATTTCTTTGGTATGGATGCCAGAAAAACAATCATTATTTACGTCATTGAAAAGACATTTTTGCACCTTTAAAATCTTCTAATCGGCTTTATTCAGCCATAATATGACTCAATTAATGATGATAAATCATTAATTTATGGTATAAAATAATTCAAGTTTGAGGCTTAATCACTTCAATTTAAAAATCTTTGGAGTAAAATTGTCTTCTCAATAGAGGTAAATAATGGTTATTTTGATGGTGAGAGTATACAAAGAATTTAAGACAGAATCTACAAGGTGCAGGAGAAATTCATGAAATATTATAGACATAAGAAAAATTAAAGGTAAATATTAAAGATATAAGCATAATTTTTATAATGTAGATCGATTGAGAAGGTGGAAATTTGGGTGGCTTGCATCCCGATTGCCTTGTGGAATTGAGGAGTTTTGAAAAGCACAAGAGTATTTTTTTATGGATATATTTACATACATCTCAACACATATTATAACGAAACTCTGAGACATTCATATAAATTGAGAGACACACAGCTCCCAAAGAAATCTAGAGACACAGCTCCACCAAAGAATTATGAAAACACAATTTCCACAAACCGAAAGGGAGACCAATGCTCCCACAACAATTTTTTTTTTTTTTGAAATCTCGAGGTGGGGTTCGAACTCTAGATCTCTGCTCCGGACGCTCGGTATACCAACAGCAGGGTCAACCAACCAGATTAAAAGCACAAGAGTATTGATGCTGGATGGAAATAGAATCTAAAATCTGAGAATCATTTTCCATAATAATTTTCAGTTTCGACATGGAAGGAATTTTTAGTGGGTGGAATCAAACTAATGTCATTTAATAAGTATTCGATGACAGAAGAAATTTCTTGTTAGTCCTCACAATTAATTAGCAAGATTTCAGATTAACATTGATTAATATCAACACTGTTTTTAAATAATCCTTGATAGTAAAAAAACAGAATTAGAGAGAAATGGAAGCTGAAATTACTTTCGTTCTTTTATTTGGTGTTGGTGTTAGGAATGGAACTTCGGTCAAATCAGTTTGGTTCCTTAGACTACCTCGTCTTTATTGATGTGCAAATCCGGTTAAGTTGGAGTAAATACAACCTTAATTCATCTTCTAAAATTTCAACTCAACTCTATTTTTAATCTTATTTTTCACACCTTATTGCAACCTTATTTTTCGATTCGGGTCAGAAATCGGATTAACAAGTATATAATATATAATATTTCAAAATATAAATTTATATGAAAGAATAAAAATTAATCCTTTTTATAAGAATACTTTCCAATTTTTAAATCTATTTTAAAATATAAATTTATATGAAACAATAAAAATTAATTCCTTTTATATGAATATTTTTCAATTTATGACTTACATAATAATACAATATCTAAATAATCTTATTTCAAAGCAATAATGTCAAGTTAATTATTGTGTATTATGTACTAATATATACTTTTTTAATAATTTATTATATTTTAGACTAATATATAAAATTGGTTTGGGTCGGGCTGTTAATTGACAATCATTTAACATAAATTAACCCACTTTTGAAATTGAGGGGGTATTTTTTTTCTTCAAAACTTTTAATTTAAAACTTTTCACTCTTTACAATTTGTTAGTCTGGAGTTTATAATAAAATCTAAGAGAGAATGAGTTTCTTGAAAAAATTTTTAGTAAATTAAAACTTAACCCCTTATACGTTTAATCTCTTTGATAAAACATGATAAGAGATAGAAAAAGATGGTGTAAAAAGAATATAAAGTGCGATCAATCAAACAACACAAGAGACAACAATTGTGGCTCCTTGAACGCAGGGTACTACAAGAATTACCTTACTTCAAGAATTAATTTATAGCAAATTGAAAAATTTCACCTTAATTTTTTTTTTTACATATTATATCATAAGGTCATACAAGCATTTTATATGATATAAGGTCATACAGGCATATAAGATTTCAACAATTTAAAGAAAATTTTACATATTTGCAACTTAAAAACTTTACATACTTGACAATGCATTACATAAATCATATACATCCTGCTTAACCTGGAGAGTACTTGAAACACCTCTTACACCACCCTTAAGACTTGAGGTCAAGTGACTGGGTTCAGTTTCTTCGAAAACATTACCTCCTAGCTTACCCCACAGGGCTACTTAATACATTTCATACATACCATGAATCATGATCATTGCGAGAAATTATGCATGTCATCGTAAAATAATTAAAATTTTCATCACATCATGCATAGTTTAAATACATATCAAATATTTGTGCAATTTTAAGAAATAATTCAAAATAACATCTTTGAAAATGGAAAGCATAGCCTACTTACCTTTCACAGTGATTAATGAGAAAAGTTCTCTTCCTAAATTTCTTTTCCTTTTCCTAAACAAGCGAAAAGGATTATCTTACATATTTGTATTATACTTTTATACTTGCATGCTTATTTCTTTATTAAACTATATATACTTTTAATGTGTTATCAGTTTATAACAAAATAAAATTTAAACGCATATTTCAAATTTAACGTTCACCATCCTTAACATCCATATCTATATGTTTATTATTATTACTATTCTATCAAATTACCAAATAAATGGTTTCTACCCATATCGTAAAAAATCTGTTTAGCTATTTCAATTCATGTTACATGGCTAAAACATCACGCTAATAATATATCAAATAATATATGCATTTATATATAATTCCTGATTCCTAAATAAAAATAAAATAATATATTTGGACGTTGAGCTGGAAAAAAATTCTAGATATCATTTTATTTGGACGCATATCATATACCTGAATATATTTTTATTAAAATCCTGACTATTTTGGTATGTTATTAAAACCATACATATTATTATTTATTTATTTATGTAATCTATCAAGCAACATTCTTTTCCAATTTTTATATAATTGGTTTCTATATTAATAAAAGGAATTACGTACCATGTAAAGGTTAATATTAAATAATAATAATAAAATGACATGAAACCAAATATAATACATCAGATATATGACGTAAAGGAGGGAGAGAATAAATAAATAAATAACATTTATCTTGCCAAAAACCTGTTCACGTTGACTGCCTGCGTGGTCCTCTTCCTTCTTTGGCGATTATATATTTTTTTCCTGGTTTCTCTCCCCAGCTTGTCCTTTTGCCCTTTCTCGTTTTTTTTACAGAGCCTTTCCTAAATTGTGCTACCTCTCCCATCCTTTTATACTTGTCTAGCCACAGTTTACTTTATCCAAGTTATGTAACTATGCTTAGCTGTTTCATGCTCTTGCTGCCACCTCATTACCTTCATGCACCACAAATCTTTGATTTATTGCTACCCCATCATTTGCATGAACCACCGATCTCTGTTTTACTGCCAGCATTTTTATAGCTAGCCACGTATTTACAATATGTGTGAAAGACTTTGAGCTAAGTCGGTTTCTCTTAAAACCTTCTCTTCCGAACCTTAAGTAACCATATTCATTTACTTGGATAATATTGTTTAATAATTTCCCAATAACGTTTTTTTAAATCTAATCCATCCATATTTTAAGGCACATTAAATAAACCGTTCATAACTAGTTTCATATCAAAATGATTAAATTTGGTTAAGATTAATCATTTGAAATTAATCAATGTAATTCATCTAATTTTTAATTTTTCTATCCATTTGTAATTATATTTGTATAATATACATCATTCATCAAGTAGGGCACATTAATTTAGGCTTACCCATAAAATCTCACATGAAATGGAGTTGTATATCTATAATAATTCAATTAATAAAAATGTGAAACATACAGTGAACATGATACATATGCATGTTCCAAGAGTAGGGACGGACCACACATTAATGAAATCCATGCACATTTTCCAATATAAAATTTGAAATTATATAAATGCATTATTAAACCATTTTTCCTAATCCATTTCATCCATAATATTGAGCAAATAAATTTAAATGTCCATCTCTATTTTCTTATTAAAATTATTAGAATAGGTTAAAATATTAGCATTCAAAATTAATTCATGAAATCTTATGCGATTTTAGTTGTTTTAAAAATTTTCTAAATATCATTTTCATGATCTAATTCATTTATTATGTAGGGTATGTTAAAATAGGCTTACAACCAAAATTTCATATAAAAATGCTTTATATACATATCAAGATATTAAATTTAATAAGAAATTAATTAAAAAATATAAAAATGTGAAAGGCTCGCTGGACGTGAGTTGGTGTAATGGCTTTGACTTTTGGGCACATTTTCTGATGCATTTAAGTTAAGTACTTTAATCTATTATTTTTTATAATCTAATCCATCTAGATTAAAGAGCACATAATTTAATATTTCTTATTAAATTTTCTTATCGATCTGAGAAATATATTTTTAAGATATAATGAAAGTAGCGTAGACGAATATAGCCCTTAATTATGACCCCTAATTGGCCTAAATTTTTCTATTTATTTTTATTTTTTCTTAAGGTTCATGAATTTAAACAGTTTCAATTGGTGTACTTTAGAACTTCCAAATTCTTTCCAAAAATTCATAAAAATTTTCATATTATATCATGTATTTCTTAATTTATTTGTAACATTTTATTAGAATATTTGTATTCATATCCTTTCATATAAATATTTTCTTAATTGTGTCTTAAATTTTCTAATCAAATTACTAATTTGAATAATTAAGGAAAAATCAAGGATTAACTTACCTGATTCCATGCAGCCATCACAACGACACATCGTGGTTTGAGCAACATTCTCTACTCCATTCTTCTAAGGACACACTCTTTGAGTCTTAAGACAAAAGGGTCCCGTTGCTAGGGCTGGATTGCATGTAGAGAGTCCACTATTATATTCTATACAATCTAGAGCACTTACTTTCTTTTAGATTCTAGCTTTATGGGGTATATATAATAATCACTTGTTGGTAAAACCAACTTCAACCAATCAAGTCTAATTCGTTTGTAAGACAAACTTAAACAAATTAAGTAAAATCCATTAGTGAGATAAACTCAAACCAGCTCTGTATTTTACTTTCTTGAATTCGATCTCTAATACTGATCCAAGATAACAATCCAAAATGAAATAGATAAAAGAAAATTTACACTTTGCAATATATAATTAATCTACTCTGGAAGCTCTTTGTTATGTGAAGAAGATAATATTGTGAGCTCACTTGAAATATTAGCACTTGAAGCTTCGATAGTTGTTCGAATTATTTCAACACTCTTGAATAATGGAAGATCTAAGCTCATTTTATGTTTCCTCCTTTTTCGCATTCATACTTCAATCATATTTATAAAGGAAAAGAAAATCTAGCCATTGGAGTAGAGGTCGAAGTGTGTTTAATGCTCCAACCTTCGAATTTACGATCGTTATAGGGTGTAAAGTTGCAAGTGGAGTCAACTTGAGATGAGTTAAGTTAACTTGGATTGTAACTTCGCTTTGGTTAAAATTTGTTGTTAACTTGTTATCCAAAATTTAGTCTTCAAAGTCATAAGCGAAGTCAACTTGGGTTGAGATTTTACCCAAGTCGTGAGTGAAGTTGAAGTTGACTTAGATTGGGACTTCACTCTGCTGTCTGTCCGAAGTTGCAGGCGAAGTTGACTTGGTTGTAGAACTTTACCCAAGTTGCAAATAAAGTTGACTTGGGCTGAGACTTCACTTTATCAAACTTACTATATATGAATTTTAACTCTTGAAACTTAAATTATTTCACATTTTTATTTTCATATATATAATTGGAGGAAAAATATCTGAGCACACTTACGCATATTCATTATATCCTTTTTAATGATATTTCAATTGTTTATTAATCATCGAAATCAAATTAACTTTCTTAAAGCAAACATACGATCAACACGATTATCCTATTTTTAATTATTTATTCATATCTTTCTATATAACCACACTACTTTTCAATTATTTTTATACAACTACTCATACACTAGCTTATTTACTTTAACTATATTTTATTTACTTCTCATCATTATCCCTATTATATCATATCATTTTCTTCTATTTAAAAACTTTTATACCAAAAATTTTTTATTAAAAGTTTTATCACTTCTTCAATACACCCTAAATCAGTTTAAATCAGGTTGTATAACTTAAATTCTCCACAATGTCTAACCCAACCCTCTTACAAATCGGGTCGAGTTAGTCAAGTTTGTGTTAAAATCGATCCTATTTACACAGCTAATATCTCATTTATAAAAGAACCAACTTTACTTGATTCTTAAGTCAGATTATTTACAGCTCAGGCTCCAAACCAGTTCCTCTTTAATTTTAATTAAAAAGTAATACTAATTGACCATAATGAACAAACTAGAATTTTGTTTAGGTATAATATACATATCAACTCTTAAATTAAGCATTTGCGCTACATGATTTTGGTGAAAATATCTATATGGTGATGACTCATGCCTGTAATTAAGATAAAATAAAGATATTAATAGAATCGCGTAGAATATGGTTTCCAACATAATGGAAAATGTGACACATTCTTTTAGCCAGTTGTGCATGTGACTGTTGACAGCAATTCACGCAACAGGTCCTAATTAAAGGAAAGCGTCTATAAGGCTATTAATTAATTAATGACAGATTTCTCCAGGTTTGTTCATCGAAATTTGCGGTTGACTTAGATCCTACACGTATACCCAGATATTCACCCACTGGCAGGCATTTGGGTCGATTAGGGGTATCAATGGTATGGAACTTTTCCCCGCCTTATTTGAGTAAACGCCCTTTTTTTTTCTTCTTCTTCTTCTTTTGCCCCCTTTATTTTATCCTACAAAAATTAGGGTGGGTTGGGTGGTGGCCATGGATACCCTACTTGCAGCCCTACCATGACCAGGAAAATTTCTATGGACTTTAAATGGGCTTAGCCCAGTGGCTGTGGAAAAAGAACTAAAAATTGAAAGAATTGCATGACTTCGGGTAAACACTTGTCGACTGGTGTGGCCGTGTTTATGAAACTTTTGAATTTTTTTTATATATAAAATTTTTAAATTGGAACAAGTGATGCTACATCATAGGAATAATAATCATAATTATTAAGTAAAAATAAGAGAGTTAAAATAGACAAGTTAGTTATATGAATAGTTGTGTGAAAATAATTAAAATGTATAAAAGTTGTATAGAAAAACATGTAAAATTATTAAAATAGTGTAGTTGTGGAGATGAAAAAGTTTTAAATTTATAAGTTTCAATCATTAGCCAAATACACCCTATATCTTATTTATTTTAACTTTGGTCATTTTATAATCAGTATCGTTCCTGTAATTTCGTCTCCTTTTCTCTAACTTGGCCGTATAAACTTAAATTTGGCGCCACAAAAATCTTAACGTTATTTATAAAAATATGTAATTAAGGAACTATAGGATCAACATATTTAAGGGGATGAAAAGTTGTCATTAACTTAATTTCAAACTGATATCATTAGCGGAGCTAGAGTTGTGTCGAAAACTTACGCTCTAATTTCAAATAATTAGAGCGGAGGTGGGTACTTAAAGATGAAATTAATTTTCCTAAGCTATTTAAAAAAAATATTTGGATCCAGTTTGTAAGGCAGCAGCCACGGTAACCAATTGCCCATGCATTTTTTTAACCTAGTCTAGTAGTCAAAATTAATTTAAAAGCTTTAAGTCTTAACTGCGTGAAATTCAGGGCAAATTGATGCAACTTGGATAATCGGTTACTCAAATATTTTTAAAAATAGATTAACCATTGTATACAAAAATTTTAAAAAAAAAATAAAACAAAAAATTTTTAAAAAAAATAAAAAAAAATAGGTGCAGTGAACGCACCCACGGGTGCACTGGATTGGTTCCCAAATATTTCGCATGTTTTCTGCCGACTGCTATTCCGCACCAAACGCCAATTTTCTTCTAGAGACGAAACAGTTCTTTTGCTGCTTGTAAACTTCCCTCAGTTTTCAGAAGTTCCATTCACCTTGACAATTTTTTAATCAAAATTGTTCTTTATTTTCTTCTTATATTCTTACTGAATTGTTTCAAATTTCCAGACACAATAAGTTTATGTACCATACTTTAAAGTATTTTTATAATGATTTAAGCCAAACTAGGTATCATATTTTATCATTCATTAAGGAGAAATATTATTACCTTTATCTTTCTCAAAATGAATAAAAAATTAAATATTTTAAAATAAGCTTAGAAGGGATGGAAAAAAAAGAGGAGTGATTCTGTTAACTCGGGTTAAACAAATGCTCCATCCAGCCCACCTCAAAAAATTTATTTACAATAATTTTTTTTGTTTTTTTTCATACATTTGTTTATCTAAGTGTATTTCACATATAAACATATATAAACTAAGTTTTACCATTTTTAGGTATGAGTATATATTTTTTAAGATTTTAAACACCTATGCATGTATATGTATTTAAAATACTCTTATCTTTAAAAATTTTAAAAATATATACATATCCAAAAATGGTATAATTTGATTTATACATTAAATACACTAGATAAACAAGTATGCAAAGAAAAAAACAAAAAAATATTATAAATGTATTTTTTAAAGTGGACTAAGAGAGACATTTGCTAAGCCTGGATTAACGGAAACATTCCTCTTGTGATGACATTATATATGCATATAAAAAGGCCAGTTTAATTTAAAGATGGATTTATAAGGCCATTTTTAATCACTTAAGTTAGGATTGCATAACTTTTTGAATTTTTCCAGTTCATTAATTATATTCCTTCAAACAAATGAGTATTTACAAATTATTTACAATGAGTATTTATAAATTATTAATTGATATTAAGGGTGTGTTTGAGAAATGATAATCTTTTGTTTTTGTAAAAAAATTTGAAATAGGAGAAAATAATGTGATATAATGAGATGATGATGAGGAGTAAAGAAAATAAAATTAAAATAGATAAGTTAGATATCTGTGTAGTTGTATAGAAATGATTGAAAAGTAGAGTAGTTGTATAAGAAAAAATGAAAATAATTAAAAAATAGCTAGTTGTGGTAAGTGAAAAGTTTTAGGAGGCGTTTAGGAGAACTTTTCCAATTAAAACTTTTCACTTACCACAACTATAATATTTTTTAATTATTTTTTCACATTTTTTATACAATTACTTTACTTTTCAATCATTTTTACATAATTAACCTATTTGTTGTAACCTTATTTTCTTTATTACTCATCATTATCTGTATCATATTACATCATTTTCTACCTATTCAAAAACTTTTATACCAAAAATTTTTCATCAAAAGTTTTATCATTCCTCAAACACATTCTTAGATTGAAAAGTTTTAATTTGAAATATTTTTTATGTAAATAAATAGCCCCTAAATTCATTTGCAAATTAATAATTAAGGGGTGAATATACAATATTCAAGGAGAATTTGTAAATTTGACACATTTTCTCATTGATATTAATTTGTTTTACCCTATTATTAGATATGTTAAGGCTTCTATATTTCAGTGGTCTTTTTACCTTGCAACCATTAACTTAAGAGGTTATTCTGCAAATTGTTCAGTACAAGAAGAATTTATTTGTAAAAATGATAACTGCTGAAGATTATGCATCTTCGATAGTCTATCTGATGTGCTCCCCACCAATCAATTGAATTTTTATGTTTTTTAGTTTTTTAATCTTTTATCTTAAATCTAAGCCATCCATCATATTTTTCTTCATTGATATTTATATGATATGAAAAATTATATTAAGTAGATTTGTGTATAATTCATGACAGGTCTAAACGCATGAGGTTCTTTATAATTATATTTTCTAATATTGTAGATTATAATAGTTTTCAAACAAAATTTTTTAAAAAAATTTAGGCATTTGTTTAAAATAAATTCATGGCTTGGATATTTAAAAAAAATAAGAAGTAAGGGTCTACCCTTACCATGCAACCGTTTGTATGGAAGAAAATCTCCCTCTAATATACGCGCTTTATAAATTATAGTGCGTCCGAAAAATCAACAAGGAAAACTTGGGGCAAGGGATTAATGGGACAGATACTTTGGGGATAAGGTGGTGCCCATTGATAAAGAGAGGTGCATGTGCATTC
The DNA here is from genome assembly GCA_035584095.1 of Annona squamosa. Lineage (NCBI taxonomy): Eukaryota > Viridiplantae > Streptophyta > Magnoliopsida > Magnoliales > Annonaceae > Annona > Annona squamosa. The sequence continues at coordinate 29,759,551 of JAXCLR010000073.1, read as the reverse complement.
TCTGCAAACGTTTTGTGGTAATGCATATGCCTAGGGTTTCATGAGAAACATATGGTCTTCGCTTAATTATTCAATAATTTAATAATCCTATTTTTCTAGCTTTACTCTTAAAATCCAATAATTTTTTCCCTTTCAAATATTTTATTCCTTCCGACCTCACTCATCATTTCATATCAATTATATAAATCCTAAAAATATTCTCTTTCTCGTTTTCTAACCCATTCCAAAATTCCATGAAAATTTGATGTTAGCAAATGTTCTTTAAGTTTAATTTTGCAGTTAAACCGGAGACTATTATTATATACGGGATATGTAAGCGCGCACAATCTTTCACCGTAATTAAGGTGCATTATGATGAAAAATAAGTTCTTAATGATGAAATCAAAATCTAACTACTAATATTATTTAAAATTATGGATTTTTATCATAATGTTAAATATCAGGCCAAATTGGAGTCTTTTTGTTGGCTACATTTATTTTAAAATACATTTAAATGACTAAAATACCTTTATTTTTAAAAAATTCAAAGCAATATTAGCAAATCTCCTAAAATGCTAAAACTTACTATGTATGTTAAATAAACTTAAATTAACCATTTTATAAACAATTTCAAAAAATTTAAAAAGAGATTTTTGCATTCGAGTGAACTGAAGCTTAATGCACTAGTATATTAAATCAAAAATCTTAATTTTATTATTAAAAAGGGCCTCATTTGAAGAGGGCGCACCATTACTAAGGGGCGCTATGGTATGGTACACTTTATAGCATATCCTATTTTATATAAATATTATAATTTTAAACACCATATTCGCACTAATCTGAAATTGTAAAACAACTGCCTGGGATTACGTTTCCCATTTGATTAAAAAAATGAATATAATGCTAGATTCCAAGCTTTTTTTTTTTTTTAAAAAAATGTAAGATTCTGTTCTTTTTTCAGTTTATGATAAATTCCAAACTTGACCAAGGTGTGACGTGAAAAAGTGCAGGATAGCGTACTGCTCCGCTAGTCTGATAAACAACGAGAATTTGACATAAAGGTCCCCAAATAGGCTTTTATATAAAGGTCCCTAAGTCTGTAATTTGCTCTTTTACCCTGTACTATATTTACAATAAATAGTTTTAAGTTTCGGCAATATGCAAATTTGATCCCTCTAATTAAATGGAGCTCTAACACCATTAAATTTTAATACAACTAACCAAATACTCTTGTAATCTCTTGAATAAATATTAAGAAAATTTAATTAAAATTTGCAATATTTTTTCTAGCAAGCAATCTCGTTTAAAAGTAATAACAAGGAAATTCAACCAAACGTTTCAATTATGTAGGATTTGGATAAAATTATTCAAAAATATTTTATAATTTCATATAAAGATTTTAAGTAAATAAATCAAAATTAAATGTTTCTAAGGCCAATATTAAGGTTTTTTAAGTAATAAAGAAAGTAGTAGTGGAAAACTTTTACAATTTTTTGCACCACATTTTTGCATTTTTAATGTGTTTTAACAACTTAACTACATAATATTATTTTTATTTTCAATTATTCTTTCATTTTTTATATGAACGCCCATTTATTTTATCACTCACGATCATAAAAAAAAATTAATATATTCAATAAATAAATTTGTTGTATATAGTTATAAGCAACAAATATTTTGCTAACATGTGGCTAGATATACTTAGATGTAGTAAGCGAGTACATATTGAACAAAAATTAGATGGTGGATAAACTACATATGGTATTACATGCAATGAATACTCGTTCATTGCATATAAATTAAGAATTTCTATAAATTTTTAAGAGTAATGAATATTTATGGTAAGTATGAATGCTGAACGGTTATACTTATCTACCCAAGAGACAACAACCTCTCAACAATTTCGACTCCATGGCATCATTGGTCTAAGCTATTAAATCAGAATTTAATGCCGAATTCATTTGAGTCTTGCTTTGCGTAGACGGTATTGTGGACTACCCTAAAAAATGGAAAGTCCAAGCATTAGCTGCGCGACCACGTGAATTTTAATAGGCTTTGGTTCAATCAATTAATTCCCAATATCTAGGCAATTATTTATAATAGTCAGTAGATCTCTTTAATCCCGGGGGTTAGTAAGACCTTCTAGTGACAGAAATCATTAGTCCAAAGTCCAAAGTTATTTTAAAGATATTATATTTTTTTGTTGTTTATAATGATAAATATGAATCCTAATCATTTCACACCGGTCTACAACACATACTTTTTATTTTTTTCAAATTTTTTATAAAATTTTTATTCTAATTATGTTTAATTTATACACTGACTTTTACCAAATTTGGGGATGTATATATATTTATTTTAGATTTTTAAATAGAAGGGTATTTTAGTCATTTTAAATTATTGAAATATGACTAAAATACCCCTATCTTTAAAAATCCAAAATAAATATACATATATCTTAAATTTTGGTAAAATTTGATTTATAGATTAAACATAACAAGATTAACCGTTCTGCAATAAAAATTTTGAATAAAATTTTAAAAATTATATTTTTGGCCAGGTCTGAAATGATAATTTAATATATATATATATATATAGAATTGTTCAAGTGTAGCGCTACTACATTAGAATAGTGGTACATTTGTCTATTTTCAGGCCTATATTTATTAGAATGCAATGAAATTTTATATAATCATTTATCCATATATAAATTTTATAGCAAATGGTTTACATGTTTAAAAAAACACTTTAAAGTTGTTATTTACATCAAACTATTTTATTATATTAAATTTGTACCATTTTCAGATAAAATTCATACACATATCTGATAGGGATGAAAATTAATATGGTAAAATTGAAATGTACTCCACCTAATGTAATATATTACCATATCAATTTTTATCCCAATCGGATATGTTTATGGACCCATCTGAAAATGGTACAAATTCAACATAATAAAATAGTTTAATATAAATAACAACTTTAAAGTGGTTTTTTCAACATGTAAACCATTTGCTATAAAATTTATATATGACTAAATTATTGTATAAAGTTTTATTACATTCTAATATGTGTGAGGCCCAAAAATGAACAAATGTACCGCTGTTACGGTGCAATGGCGCTGCACTAGAATAGCTACCATATATATATATGTGTGAGAAATATTCAAGTGCAGCTTCACTACACTAAAATTACGATGCAGTTACCTCAAAATGAGTCTTACATAATCATAAAATTATAATATACTCGACGTATTGTATTTAGAATTATGTATTCTATTACCATACTAATTTTGATCTCAATTGGATATGTGTATGGACCCTATCTAAAAATGGTACAACTTCAATATAATAAAATAATTCAATGTAAATAAAAACTTTAAAGTTATTTTTTTAACATGTAAACCATTTATCTGAAAATTGTACAACTTCAATATAATAAAATAATTCAATGTAAATAAAAACTTTAAAGTTATTTTTTTAACATGTAAACCTTTTATTATAAAATTTAGGTATGGATAAATGATTGTATAAAGTATTAATACATTTAAGTACACGTGGTATTCATTTTGAGCCAAATAAACCGTTAATTATGGTGCAGCTTCACTGCACAGGAAATGTTATATACATATAAATTTTATAACGAATGGTTTACATGTTGAAAAAAACTTTAAAGTTGTTATTTACATCAAACTATTTTATTACGTTGAATTTGTATCATTTTCATATGGAGTCCATACACATATCCAATTGGAATGAAAATTGATATGGTAATAGAATACATAATTCTAAATACAATTGGTGGAGTAGATTACAATTTTATGATCATGTGAGACCCGTTTTGAGGTAACTGCACCATAATTGCGTTGTGGTGAAGCTGCACTTGAATATTTTCTCTCTTTCTCTCTCTCCATATATATAGAGAGAGGAATATTCAGGTGCAACGCAATTGCACCGAAACAGGAGTACAGTTGCCCAAAAATGAGCCCCGCACATATTAGAATGTAATGAAACTTTATATAATCATTTATCCATATATAAATTTTATAACAAATGATTTACATGTTAAAAAAATTACCTTAAAATTGTTATTTATATCAAGTTATTTTATTACTTTGAATTTGTATTATTTTTAGATAGGTCGATACATATATCCGATTTGGATAAAAATTTGTATGGTACTAGAATAAATGATTCTAAATACAATGAGTGTAGTAGATTATAATTTTATGATTATGTGGGGTTTATTTTGGCACTCTGCACCTAAATATTCTTTATATATATATATATGAGAACCTTTCTTGTGCAATAAAGTTGCACCATAATTAATTGTGCATTTGACCTAAAATAGATATGATATGTACTTCAATACATTGATACGTTATATAATTATTTATCACATATAAATTTTATAGTAAATGATTTACATGTTGAGAAAACAACTTTAATTGTTATTTACATTAACTTATTTTATTATGTTTAATTTGTGCCATTTTCAGATGAAATCTATACACATATCCAATTGGGATGAAAATTAGTGTGATAATAAAATACATAATTCTCAATAGAAGAGGTAGAATATATTATAATTTTATGATAATTTGATGCCTATTTTGATGTATTTGCACCATAAGTGTAGTGCAATGGTGATTGGTGGCCTGCTATTGGCAAAGAAGTTGGATACTGGGATGTGGAAGGTATTTGCGGATCCCATTGGGGATGGAAACACCAGAAATGCTGTTGGGGATGAGGTGGTTGACTAAGATACACTACGAAGATGCTATCTGTCAAGGCGACCCTTTGATCCTAACAAACTTTCTCACACGGCAACGGTATTTAGAAAGCATGAATTCTCCCCTGTAATCAACAAGGTTAATCGTGTCGCGCACACACTTGCGGATTTTGCTATGTTACTGGACATAGTATCCATGGGTACATGGTGGGATGATTTTCCTTCATGTATTACTGAAGCACGGTAAGAAGGAACATCCTTCTCTCTTGCCAATGTTATTGGCTGGCACGGGTGGGTTGAAAACCTAAGTATTTATTTCGGGTGTGTTTGGAAAGTAATAAATTTTTGGATGAAAAATTTTTTTAGTATAAAAAAATTTAACAGAGGTAACGATGATGATTAAAGAGAACAAGGTTAAAATAAATAGGATAATTGTTTAGAAATGATTAAAAATTAGGATAGTTGTGTAAAAATATGTCAAAAAATAATTAAAAAATAAGATAATTATGAAAAACAAAAAAATTTGGTTTGAAAAATTTTCAATCTAAACATACGCACCCTTATTATCATAAAAAAGAGTATAGGGTTTATAGGTGCAATTTTAAGCACATTTTGTAAGTATAAATGACAATATTGTGAACCTCGGTATTGATTGATTTAATACAATTTAAATTCAATAAAATTAGTTGCTCTTATATTTAAAAATATCTATTTTTACATTAAAATCGTTTATATTATTTATCCTTGTATATTCATTTATGAGGTAAAAATCACTTTGGTTAGAGAACTTTTAATTTTATGCATACATTCCTTTTCAAATTTTAATAGTAATATATTCATTAGGGTGTTAAATTTTTATCAATGTTATCATATATATTCATTTTCAAAGTTTAATAGTTATATATTTGTTATGATGTTAAATTTTCAGTTTTTTATAACATTAAATAGTTTATAAATGAGTAATTTTTGGTATCATGAATAAATACATATCCATTAATAATATAAATAATTTAAATGTAAAAGAATGTAATTATATATTTGTTATGATGTTAAATTTTGAGTTTTTTATAACATTAAATAGTGTATGACCGAGTAATTTTTGGTTTCATAAATAAGTACTTATACATTAATAATATAAATAATTTAAATGTAAAAGAATCTTATTCAATATAAAGGGGTTTGTTTCAATGCATTTGAATGAAAATTCCACATTTATTTATTTATTAAAAGCTTTATAAAACTCTTAATATAAGTGTATTCACCTTATGTATTAAGTTTTATCATTTTTCAAAAATGTGTATATATATATACATATTAAAACATTGGGGGTATCTAGATCATTTAAAAAGGACTAAAATCCTTTATTTTTAAAAATCAAAAAATATATATTTCTAAAAATATGAAAACTTGATTAATAGATAAAATATACATAGATTAAGAGTTTCATAAAAATTTTAAAAACTAAATATATGTTTTGCTGCTATATACGTTGAAATTCAATACATGCGGATGCATTGAAACATCTTCCCAATATAAAAAGCAATAGATCATTGACAATGACAATGTAACTAGTTGCATGATATAATAACCTATGCAAAACGGAATACATGCGGAAGATTTTCTAGCACTAACCCAACCATTTTAGCAACAAAAAATTTTCATGGTTACTTTGATTTTAAATTTTGATTCTAAAATTTGTAATAGTTTGGAAGCAAAAAATTAGTTGAAAACAACTATTACAACTGATTTATACTTTTAGACTTTAACAATGGTTAAAATTTTAGTTCAATAAATGTGTTGTTGGTTAATATATAATTGAGTAATTGATAGAGAAGACGTTTAATTGATCATGATAGGAGCTACCTATGTTTATCATCAGACTCAAGAAAACATGGCATAACTATTTTTCTGCATGTATACGACCATGCTAGTGTTAGCAAATAATCCTATAAATAACAAAGTAGTGTGGAAAAATAAAAGAATAAAGAATAAACTAGATACAAATTTATGTGGAAAACTTTTCAATGTGAAGAAAAAAATCATGGACGAAAGAAAAAAAAATTCATTACTAGAAAAAGAAATTACGAGAGACGGAGAACTTTTCTTATAAAAAACTCTCGGAAACACCAATCTAACAAAAGATTATACAAGAGAGCTTTAGCAAAAATTTGCACCTCTACCTAAGTGTAAATCCTCCGTTTATAAAAGAGGAACTCAATGTGTATTCAACTAGCATGAGATAAGTTGCTTTATAAACGAGTTTAGATACATCATATAATGCAAACAAGCTTGAGTACAAAAAATCCAATGCAAAATAGGTTGCTTGACATGGCCTCATGCTATTAGATTTGCATAAAACATCCTGGCACAAATAGAATGAGTAAAAGATGTCCTAGAATTCAAGGCACTGATTAACAAATTTCCACTTGACTGGAATTGAAGTAACTTTGAAACAAAATAAATTCTCCACCTTCACCATGAACCATGGCTTACGAGCTTGAAGCTTCAAAAAGCTCAAGCAATGCTTAAACTTGGTAACAGGAAGAGACTTTTTCAACATATCAGCTAAATTATTTGTAGTAAGAATCTTCTTAACCTAAATATAACCACATTTAATAACATCATGCATGAAGTCATATCTAATAGTAATGTGCTTTATTATTTTATAATGCATTTGATCTTTACCATAATGCATAACGCTTTGACTATCATAGTAAACAATAATCCTTTTCTGACCTGGATTAAGTTTACTAGTTAAGTCTCTTAACCATAAAACTTCTTTAACACTTTTAATGAATGTCATGACATTGTAGTGTGGCTTTACAACTAATGGTACAACCACTACTAGAGAACACATAAGATGAAAGTAATATCCTTTTATGAAGATTACCTACATAATCTGAATCAACAAATCCTATCAATGTATCATTAATTCTCCCAAAGTTCAAACAAACATATGAAGTATCTTGCAAATAACAAATGATCAATTTAACTGCATACCTATGTCCTTTACTAGGACAAGCAATATATTTGCTTACTACATAATTGCATGTGCAATATCTATACAAGTAAAAACTATAGCAAACATTATATTTCTAACTGCACTAGAATAAGGAACATGGGACATTATATTTGAGCATGCTTCTATGTAATTGGGTTACATAGAAGCAATTCTATATAACCTCATCCATTTTTGAGATTTTGATGTCTGACAGAAAATCCAATCGATTCATTATATTTAATATCATTTATTTAGCTAAGAAATAAAATTGCATTAAAATTCAATATGTGCATAAGCTACATTTGCTCAAAAATAGGTATATTCTTGTGCAAATTAGGAAAAATATTTAGATTCATTCACATATATATTAGAATGTAACAATATTTTATAAAATCATTTATCCACATATTTATGATATTTTAGATGGTTTAGATGTTGAAAATACTACTTAAAATTGATATTTAATATTTAATTATTTTATTACATTAATTTCACATATTTGTAAATGGAGCCCATATGTAATGATACTAGACAAATGAAAGGATTTCTATGATAATATAAATGATGTTAAATACAATAGATAAAATGGATCTTCCATCAATCGTATAAATGTTAAAAACAAAGGGGGTTACATAGAGAGAGTTTTATAAAAGCACTCCCATATTATATCTCTTCATCTGATTGTGGAAACATTTTTGCAAAATATTTAAAATAAGTGGCAAATAGAATAATCACAAGATTTGAATTAGGCACACCAAAATGTTCTGAAATCTTTTAAATGTATTTTTATTGTGAGAGATATAATTTTATTGTTTTTTTGTCTTTATGAATCTCCATTCCAATCTTCTCAATTGCACCCCATTTCAGATTCTGCACTCAAGTAAGCTTTTAACATATTTATCTCAGACATATTTAGCAGCAATAAGCATATCATCCATATATAATAACAAATAAATGAAAGATTTTTTTTGAAATAAATAGAACTATCTCTAATTTCTTTTTTATGTAAAAAAATATCTCCCTGATTTCTAAAATAACTATGAGATATCATAAAAGCATGAAACAATTTATATTACTATCTAGGAGATTATTTGAGTCTATATAAGGATTTCTATAGCAAATGAACATGATCCTTTTTACCATTAATAACAAATCCTTTACATTGATGCATATAAATTTTCTGGTCAAGTCACCCATTTAAGAAGTTGTTTCAACACTAGGTTGTTGTGATTCCAAATTGTACATACCAACCAAAGATGATAAAACATGTATAGAATTTAGAAAAAATCATTAAAATCAATACTTTGTACCTAACTGTAGCTTTTAGTTACTACTTGTACTTCATATTTTTTATCTTCAACCCTTAGAATACCTTCTTTTTCCTCAAATAACCAATTGCATTAAACAAATTTCTTATTTTTTTGGAGGTTTAATTAACTCCCAAGTTTGATTCTTATAAAAAGATTCTATTTCTTCATTCATAGAAACCAACTATTTTGTAGATTTAGAACAAAATAGTATCAGAATATGAAGAATAATCATCATTACCATCATTGGTCTTTGCAACTATCAAGGCATAAACAATCATATTTCCATTAGAATATCTCTTCGTCTTCTTAATTTATCTTTTTTGTTTTTTGTCACAATGAAATACGGCTCTATTTATGATGGACCTACTAGTAATATTTCCTTATTTATGATGGACCTATTAGTGATATTTCCTTATTTGCAATATGTTTTTTTAACACAAATTTTTCAAACTAAAACTTTTCTCTAGATACAATTATCCTATTTTTTTACGTTTTCTTATACAACTACCCATCATTTCAATTCGCTCTACACAACTATCTATATGACAAACATATCTATTTTAACTTTATTTTTTTTACTTCTTATCATTACCCATATCATATTGCATTATTTCTCTCAATTAACAAAAGTTAAAACAAAAATTTTTTATCCAAAAATTTTGTCGCTTCCCAAATACACTCTTGATATTGTCTCTTCTTCTTGAGTAGAGCTAGACACCTCTATTTGCAAAGGATGACATTAAATTTATTTGTTTAATATGATGGGTATTTATAAAGATAAATTTTTTATTTTTTAAAGATATTTTGTATTTTTGTTATCTTTAAATTAAATCATTTGTACTTTACACCTATAAATTTGATAATTACAAATTAGGCACTAAGATTTTCAGTTTTGTTTTTTTGGAATAATTAAATCTTCACTTACTATATTTTAAACCCGGCAATTAATCGTTGTTAACACCAAGGCCTAAAATGCAACGAATGAAAATAATATAAGATCGTCACCACTAGATCACCATGTGGTTAACGTGAGTGTCTAAGAGTGTATAATGTGAGAGGTCTAAGATTTAATATTGGGTAAAAGTAGTTGTTTTGTTACTTTGAGTTATCCTCTATTAATTACCTAGTCAATCTAAGGAAGTAAAATCATCAAAAAATTCAAAAAATTATAAGATCCAACGTGCAAATACGAAAATTTTAAGGTGTAAAATATAACTATGCAAATTTATAAAATTTAAATTGCAAATAACCTTGACAGAGATTGAATTACTCCGCAGTGTAGTAGTATATAAGAGTTTGACACGTGGGAGTCCAGCGCTGCCTTAACAAAGTCGCATGCGAGGGTTGTAACAATTCCATATCTCGACTCTGTAATTTTGTATCCCTTCCTTCTAATTTCAGTGAAATTGCATGCAAATGCAATGTGACAGAATGTGACGGGTGCCAAATTTTCGCGAAATCCCGTAGACAACTTGCAATTTCGTTCATATATATGAACGCGAAACCCTTGTTTTATTTGCGTGTCTCAATTTCGTATAGAATGACCAACCGATTGCCGTAGAATCCGGGCTGCCTGTGGGTGGTGAGTTCGAATCCCTATTTTAGGATTTTGGCCAGAAATGAGAGTGGGAGCTGTGGGTGGTGAGTTCGAATCCCCATTTTAGGATTTTGGCTAGAAATGAGAGTGGGAGCTGTGGTCTCCCATTTAGTTATTAGAAATTATGTATTTCTGATTATTTGATGGAGCAATGTCTCCAGATTTGTAAGAATGTCTCAGACATTCAATGTAATATGTATTGAGACGTATGTAAATATATTTGGCCAGAAATGAGAGTGGAAGCTGTGGTCTCCCATTTAGTTATTAGAAATTATGTATTTCTGATTATTTGATGGAGTAATGTTTCCAGATTTATAAGAATGTCTCAAACCTTCAATGTAATATGTATTGAGACGTATGTAAATATATTCCAACAAAAAAAATTCGTATAGAATGACTCGTTCTTTCACATAAATTGCACCAAACCGCACGAAACCACCTATCCGAGAAAATGATTTAGATGCTGTTTTAACCTATATGATGGGGAAACGCTTGTTTTATTTGCATGTCTCAATTTCGTATAGAATGACTCGCTCTTTCACATAAATTGCACGAAACCACCTATCCGAGAAAATGATTTAGATGCTGTTTTAACATATATGAACGCGAAACCCTTTTTTTATTTGCATGTTCAATTCCGTACAGAATGACTCGCTCTTTCACATAAATTGCTCGAAACCACCTATCCGAGAAAATGATTTAGATGCTGTTTTAACATATATGAACGTGAAACCCTTTTTTTATTTGCATGTCTCGATTTCGTATAGAATGACTCGCTCTTTCACATGAATTGCGAGAAACCCTTTTTTTATTTGGATGTCTCAATTTCGTATAGAATGACTCGCTCTTTCACATAAATTGCACTAAACCACCTATCCGTGAAAATGATTTAGATGCTGTTTTGGAATCTGATTTGATCACACATCTTTTTCTGTTGTTGGGAATAATATATATTTAACTAGGGATGGAATGAACAAGGACTATCTCAATTATATAATGGTAATACTTTTCTGATCATAAGGGTAATACTTTTCAAGACAGGATGTTTACTTAAAAAATGATAATGGATTTATATATGCCTTTAAAGAAAAGGGTCATGATTTAATACAATCAGTTGATTTGTTAACTTTTTTCTTTTAGAAATGTTTTTTTTATTAAATCTAAGGCACTAATATTATTAGTTAATACACATTTATTTATTATTTCAGAAATTACTGTTTATAACAATTTCAAAAATTACTTAAGGAAAACCTCAAAAGGGGGCCATAAATTGGGGTGTAACTGGGGATTAACCAGGTATCGAACCTGTTAGGGTAGGATGAAACAAGTAAATGGGTTTCAATCCATCAACTCATTAAAGTAAATAAACGGATAACAGGTTGAGGGTTTCAGACATGTGAATGTGTGATTCGTTTAATCCATTCGGCATGACAATCGATATTAATCTTACAGCAGAGAGCACTACTTGAATTTTTATGTTCACATCAAACACCCTTTGTAACGCGGTCTGGCTTTCTTCTCAATAGATGTGTTTGATTCCTTTGAATTTAACTTTTGGAGTGCATCTGCATTCTCCATTTATATGGTTATGATGCCTGCTGTTATAAGTCATGGTCAACAATCTTTTGGAAGTGCTTGTTACGTCAACTGGCATTTGCACGTGGAGTACAAGTGGTGGCCATATTCTCCCTAGTTTATGTGAGAGTATCCTTCAGTTGAATATTTAGAAAATATTGTTACAAAAATTGTAAAATACCAGTTGAAATGATATTGTACCCATAAAAAAAATCTTTTCAAAAAATAAATAAATCAATAAGAGGAGTAATCTTATTAGTCCGGGCTAAGCAAATGCACCACTTTATCTATTTCAAAAACTCTCATTTACAACAATTTTTTTATTTTTTTCTTCATATATATGTTTATCTAAGTATATTTAATGTATAAATCAAGTTTTATCATTTTTGGATATATCTATATTTTTTTTAGATTTTTAAACATCTATCCTTAACTATGTATTTAAAATACTATTATCCTTAAAAATCTAAAAAAAAAACATATATACATATCCAAAAATGGTAAAACTTATTTTATATATTAAATACACTTAGATAAACAAATATACGAAGAAAAAATTAAAAAAATTATTGTAAATGTGTTTTTTTATGTGGGCTAAGTGGAGTATTTACCTATCCAGGGCTAACACAATCATTCTTCAGGGAATAAATAAGCTTGGTTCTAATAGGTTACAACTCGCATAGACGTCTCATTTGTAGCTCCCACCGATAATCTGGTTAGATCATGCAACCTGGTAAGATCAACCCGTTTATTCACAGTTTCTCTTGATAATTGAAAGAACACCGAAATTTAACTTGATAAGGCAGCATTATCACTTCATCCAAGTCAAACCTAATCAGCCTTGTACCGCTCTTTTTTAATTTCTTACGAGCAATTAAGAGAACATTAAAACTCAACTTGCTGAGTCAATCTAAGCCTGCAGCTTAGTCCCTTCAAACACAGTCAATTTAGTCTCACTCTTTCACAATTCCTTGTGGGGAATTGAGAGAGCATGAAAACTGAACTTTTTGACATAGAATATTCACCTCATTGAGTTAAACCCATTCAACTCGGTCTCGCTTCTTCGCAATTTATCATGAATAATTGAAAAAACAGAAGTCCTCAATTCTAGTCTGCCTAGTACCCATTAAAACGAATCGGCTTGGTCCTATATATCTGTGAGTGAAGCACAAAACTTTTTAGTTTGAGTTAATGCTTCAGATTTTGGAATCTCTGACATGCATTATATTTTTCGTTTAATAAAAAGATTTTGCTCGACAGTAAGGATGTAATTATGCTCATTTGAGTAGGGATGTGAACTTGTAATTTTTTAATATTATAATACACTTCATCAGAAAGATGAGATGTTAATAAAAATGCTATTTCATCTCTCTTTTTCTATTGTCAAACAGCGCTAAATGTTATTTTCGTGAAAATAACTGATGAATGCTTGGACTTACTTGGCGAATAGCATATGTGCGATGATCTAATTGTAAGTTTTATTTGTTCTTATTTTTTCATGTTGTAAACTTGGTGTTGGATTGTCCAAATCAAGAGAAAAGAAAACTCTATACAATAGAAAAGTGTTGTATATTGTAAGCAACCTAAGCTTAAGAGCAATCCGTATCATTGTAACTTTTTGAATAAATTAAACAGTGGAAATCAGGCAGAGTATTTGGTTAGAGAGTAGAATAGGATTGGTTTGGCAAATCCACTATAACTGTTTGTCTTGTTTTTAAATTATTATATTTAACTATGACTTTCCTCATCTATGAACTGAGTTTGATCTTTATATTTGTTTAGCAATTTGTTATAAGCAAATAGAACTATTAGAGTGATTCAAAACAGTTCATTAAGCGTGTGTTTGAAAAGTAATAAAATTTTTAAATAAAAAACCTTTAGTGTAAAAGTTTTTGAATTGAGAAATAACAATATGACGTGATAAGGGTAATAATGGAAAGTAAAGAGAATAAAGTTAAATTAATAATTTATTTATATGGGTAATTGTGTATAAATGATTAAAAAGTAAATTAATTGTATGAGAATATGTGAAAAAATAATTTAAAAATAAAATAGCTGTAGAGAGTAAAATTTTTAATTGAGAAGTTTTGCTCTGATAAGTCTTTGTGGCTGTGGAACATGCCCTAGATCTTGGAAAGTGATAGTTTTCTAATTATTTTCAAATGATAATTATTTATGACATACAAATTTTAATTAAAGTATTTTTGCATCATAAATATTATTAATGTGCATCTTAAGCTGTAAAAAAATTTTTAAAATGATAAAAAAGCTATGTGCATATATCTTGTAGAGAATTAATCCCCTTAGATCATAATATCTTGTATTTTAAGAAATATTTTTTAAAATTTAATATATTTATGATACTCATTCATTTATTTAGGATTCCAAAAGTTATAGGTTTATAACATTTACATACTGCATATTTATCTTTCCATTTTAATAATTATATATTTATTTTGAATGAATATTAATTTTTACAACATATAAGTTTTGAATCAAAATATTTTTATCATATAATAAATACCTACAAATGAATATTATAAATATTTTAGAGTTTTTAAGAAATTAATAAGAAGCAATTAACTCGCACACCGGTGGCAAGACACAATTTATGTTTTAACCATTTAAGTTTTGATATTTGCATTTTAGCCCTTATAACATTTTCATTTATTGCATTTTAAACCCTGTAGTTCCCGGTTAATAATAGTAGAATTTTTAAATGAAACAAATAAAAACTTAGAAGTGTCCAAGATGGAATACGAAAATCTCATTGTTCAATTTGCAATTAATAAAATTATAATGTCTAAAATGTTAGAATTTAAAATCTATTATTTAAAATAAAAAAAATTTAATTATTCAATGTAAGGAATAATTTTTAAATACAATATTAAAATTTTCATTATAAACTAGAATTTTATTTATTAATATTATTTTCCTATATTTTCTAATATGATACAAGCAATATTAATTTTAATATTTCTTGTTATGAGAATTTAAAAATCTAGGTGGCACCAAATTAATTTATTTAATTTGAGGAATTTTTCATTTTAAAGATATTTTCTTACATTTTTTTACTTAGGAATTAATTTCTAATATTATTTAATATAAAAATATAAAACAAGCTAAATTGATATATTTAATTAGGGGTGGATCGACCCATGACCCGCCTTACCCCGCCCTGATTTTATAGAAGGCCAGGGCAAGAATTTTAGACCCGGTGTGGTATGGTGAAGGAGGTAAGGATTTCAGAAGTGTGTTTCGATTTTAAGGGGCTATTTGGGGTGGGGCGGGTCAACTATATCCCGACAGGCCTTGTCCCATTCCAACCCACAATGTGTAAATTATTTTTATAAATTATATAATTTGATTATGTAAATGATGTTTTGTTGGATAAATATGTTAACTTTATGTTTTGTTAATGTGAATATGATTTATATTGATATGTGTTTAACTTTATAACTTGTTTATCTTGATAAATTTTTATTCTTAATCGGATATATATTTTTCAAATTATCTCATCTACACATAGATTAATGAAATAAAATATATTATCTATGTTGTTTATATCTTACCAGTATGAATATTATTGTTTTGCAATTTGGCAGTTTTAATTCTTATTCCAAATTTACATCAATGTCTTTTTTTAAGGTTAATACACATATTTATCAAAGTTAAGTTGTAAACAAAAATATTTAAAAAAATTTTACTAATGATTTGTTATGACAATTTTGTTTGATTCACTAAATAGTAAAATATTGAATCATTTAACCTTTAAATTTATCATAGATATGAGTTTATATTAATAAGGATATAATTTGTAGACTTTGATCCGCTTTTTCAACTCGACTCGTTGTCCCAATACCGATCCAAAGTTTGTCCCAATACCTATTAAAAAAAGGTGAGGGTCGGACCGATCTTGTCCCAACCTCGTATAAAAACAAAAAAAAAAGGTTATGCATACCCTTGCCTGTCCTGATTTTCACCCATATATTTAATGTAAGGAATATTCTTTATAAATAAAATTTTTTCATATTTTGAATATATTTTATATTTTTCTTGTGTAATAAAAATTAAATTTTAGTATTGACTCATTTATGAAAAATATCATCATTAAATAATATCATTAATGATAAAGTTGATTGATATTTTAAATTTATTTTTTGTATTTTATATATAACAAAAATTCATTTATTAACCTATTTTGAACTTCTGTAAATTTTAAAATTCATTAAATTTAGTTATTAATAGCCTGTGATCATGGGTTTACTACTCTGTATAATCCCAATAAATCTCATTAGGGATTTAAATTAATCAGGTTGACTCGGGTTAAGGTAAACACAATCCTAACTCACATTGTAAAATCTCAATTTAACCATATTTTTCTCACCTTAACTCAACCCTATTTTAACCCTATAAAAATCAGTTTTGTTTGGGTTAGAAATCAAGTTAATAAATATATAATATTCAAATATATTTTGCTAAATTAAATTTATTTAAGAATATAAATTTATATAAAAGAATAAAATTAATCCTTTTATAGGAATACTTTCTAATTTATGACTTATACAGTAAAATAATTGCTAAATAATCTTATTTTATAGCAATAGTGTCTAGTTAATTTTTATGTATTATGTGTTGATGTATCACTCTTTTTTAATAACCTACTATATTTTGTACTAATATATGAAATCAAATCAGGTCGAGTTAACAATCATCTAACTTGAACCATCCTACTTTTAAAATTGAGTCAGTTCAATTCGAGTTATATAACTTATTTTTTACAAGATGATTCACCCCGCTCTATTATAAATTAAGCTAGATTGGTCAGATTAAGATTGAGACCAACCTTATTTACACCCCTAGTCCTCATTGGATTTTAGAGTTGGATGAGAAGAGTTCAGTCATTTTTACCATAAATAATAATAATGAACAGATCACGAGTTGAGTGTTTTCAACTTGTTAACCTACTATGTAATTCATTCAACCTGCCCACTTAATTTATTTAAGAAAAAGTATGTGATTCATAAGTTCTAGAAAATTCATTAATCTTAAAACAAAGAATTGGTTCATTCGAATTTTCATGTTCACACCAAGCATGCTTTCTCATCAATAAATGTGTTTAATTCCTTGTTGATCACTTCTTTCAGAATGCAGGCTCACGTTGATAGTTTAATTAAGGGAAAATTTCTTTTATATGCATAATGTTTGCACCTAATTTTTAATATACTCATAACGTTTCACTAATTCTTCTTATGTCTATAACATTTGACCATAAATTTTTATTATACCCACGCTGTTAATATAACCATTATCTACCCAAAGAAAAGATAATTTTGCCCCTCTAAAATTTTTTAAATTAAAATGATTTGCCTTTAATGTGGCTTTTGAGTCATTTAATACAACATATTTATCATCAGTTGAGTTATATTAGGGATGAATTCTCTTAATTAGGAAATTTTAAAGGGGCAAAATTGTCTTTTCATTAAAACAAATAACGATTTTGTTAATGGCTTAAACATAAGAGGAATTTAGGATAAAATGTTATGTGTACAAAAGGAATTTATGAAACATTGTAGTTATATAAAAAAAATTATAGACAAATATTATGGACATGAAAGGAATTTTCCTATTAATTAAAATTCAATTTCATGATTTGACTTACAATAATAAAAAGTAAAAAAAAATTAGCGACCAAGATTTTTTGGAGAAGTTTAAGGCTTTTGACACATTCTTTATTCTGTTTAACTCTAACTGTGATGTTATCATTTGGATAACTAAATGATTCACCTAAGTTAGTTAAATATATGCGAGTTAAGCAAAGACATTTGCCTTATTACCCTTTCAAAAAATTAAAATAAAATATTAAATAATTTTAAAAATTATTAAATTTTATAAGCAAGAAAATATAGGTGGAACATGTATTTATGGCCCAGAGCATTTCTAATTTGCTATGGGATCTAACCCTTTTTATTACACTTCACATTTCATGCAAATAGAAGGGCAATTTCAGTGGCCGCAAACTTGGGCATTTATGATATTTTATAATTTTAATTTTTAGAATTTGTAAATTTATCTTATTTCATATTCTTTTTACTAATTATTCGATAAAAATTAAAGAGAAAATTCTTCTTATATAGAATATTTACTCCAAATTCCCAATATACTCATAATATTTCAAAATTTTCTTTTTAAATTTTCACTAATTGAAACAATTTAGTCTTTATAGTATATTTGAATCACTTAATGCACATATTAATAGCTTGCTAACATTAATTTACTCAGACTCAAATTGAATTATTTCAATTAAGAAATTATTGAGGATAAAATTATATTTTCAATAGGGTAGTTAATAATTGTTTCGACTACGTAGCTATGATAGGAATTTAAAATAAAATGTTACTAGTATAAAAAAATTTAAATATTAAAAGTATTATAAGAATTATGCACAAATATTGTAGGTATAAAAGTTACATTGCACTTTACACGGTAAACCGCTAACAGGATGTGTTGTATGTTTGCATATCGAACATGGGTCCCACCTTGGGACCCCACACTGGCCGGTGGGCCAAGCAGACGCTGTTTTCATTTTGCAGGATAAGATAGGTGGCCCACCACATTCCTTTTCAGGCTGTGGTTGTGGACCCCAGTCACCACGTCAGCGGAAAGCTCTGGGTAAGTGGATTTTCCGTGCATCCCTGGCATGCTCCGCAGGAATTCAGAGGCTTCTATGCCGCATCCGTGAGGTAGTAAATAGTAACACACCAATCCCGCCATCTGACCGTCCAAAATTTCTGCTGTTTCTTCAGCCGCAGTTTTATCTTTCGATATTTCGCATCCTTTCGATCGTACTCCACTTGAATTTTTATTTTCACACGCCCCAGATTGATGGTCTCGATTGCCTCAAGATAGCACTAATAGAAAATTGGTATTTCTGGCATTGCTAGATCCGATGCATGGCCCGAAAGTCAGAGATCCAAAACGGCTAAGCCATCATTCCTGACGAAGGATTTCTGATTTTTCGTCTCCTGCGTCTGGTGGCCATAGGGAATTGGAAAATAAAGTGTTAAATAATTTAAAATTTTTCTTAAATATAATACCTGTTACATTTCAAGAATATCAAATATACCTGCCGTATTTGCATCTTTTCCTAAAAATATCCATTCCCCTGCAAACTTGAAAACATCGTTAGCCTTATATCTTAACTTACCGATTATGTTTATTTGGATTAAAAAATTTCTAAACATGTAGAACACTACTATCATTATTTTTTTCATTTTATTTTATTTTTTATTTTTTTACATAGGAGTATTTTAAACATTCATGAAGATAAATCGGATAGTTAAATGAATGTTCATTAACTTACCCAACGTACTTTAATGGATGAATATTTTTGAAATTAAACACAATTATAATAAGTATATTTAAAATTTTAAAAAATAGTAGATATATTTAAAATTAAAAATTAAATGTATGCAATAGGTATATTTGAAAGAACCCTAATAATTAAATATCTCATATTCGCTTGGAGTATGGTGGCGTGGTGCCAGTGCGTCAGGAGAGTAGGGTGCGGCCCACAAACTTGGCTTTTAGGCAAATCCCTATTTTGGCAGTGCCTGATTCTGCATGTTCTACACTTTTCCACGTGGCGGAACCCGATATGTAATGTTTCAAGAATCAAGAATCGAGACGAAAAACCAGCTATTTCTCGTCTCTCATCTCGCAGAGCTGTGTGACTAATTCCAGCTGACCATAAGTGTTTTCGATATTGTTATATCAGTGGTT
Organism: Annona squamosa; assembly: GCA_035584095.1. Taxonomy (NCBI): domain Eukaryota; kingdom Viridiplantae; phylum Streptophyta; class Magnoliopsida; order Magnoliales; family Annonaceae; genus Annona; species Annona squamosa. The sequence continues at coordinate 29,739,576 of JAXCLR010000073.1, read as the reverse complement.
GTTTTCACAGAGCATGCTCTTGTGCTCTCGGGAGCATGCAGCACGGGCGCATACATCTATTCTTTTTTTCTTTTGAAAATATTTTCATAAAATTGTTGGCCCAAATGTATTTAACTTATGTATCAATTTTTACAATTTTTGGATATTTTTATATATTTATTTTTTAATTTTGAAAATCAATGGCATTTTAGTAATTTAAAATTACCTAAAATGCCACTGATTTTTAAAATTAAAAAATAAATATCTAAAATACTCTATAAATGTTAAAAATTTACACTCACATTAAATACACTTGGGCTAACAAGTTTATAAAAAATTTTTTAAAAAAAATAGGTGTATGCACCAGATCTGCATGCTCCCTGGAGCATCATATTAGACTCCGTTTTCACAATAGACAAAAATAAGATGATGACTGATCTTGCCAGGTTAACCGCAACCGCTTGGCCTCACATCTATTTTTTAAAAAGATTTTACTTATTTTGTGGGTCTCACTGGTTTCATATAAATTATTTTAAAAAAAATTTTAATTTATTTAAATGAGTGTTTTGTAATTTAAAAATTAAAAAAGATTGGATTTCTCATTAAAAACAATTTCCTGCATATTCACATATTCGGGAAAGTAAAAAAGAGTGCATCAGTTCCATTCATTTGAAAGATTCGATCTTTATATAAAATTTACATTTTTTTAGAACTATATGTACATATTTAAGTGAAGTCTATTAATGAGTAAAAAAAATTAAAATACATGTGAAGTTCACACGGTTGACCCAATGCTGCCACCGCCAGTTAACGGCAAAGATCAGTACCCCAAATTGAATTTCCAGGGTTGGTCTCGTGGTGTTTTCCGTAATAGCTGGTAGTCCATTCCCAAAGGCCCAAAAGTATTTACGACACGTTTGGCTACGTTGAAAATTTTTCGATTAAACTTTTTAAATAAAAAACTTTTAATCGAAAAATTTTCATTCTACATAATTATTTTATTTAAATTATTTTTATATCTTACTATGTAACTATTCTATTTTTCAATTATTTTTATACAGTAAATTCATTTGTTTTAACTTTATTTCGAAAATTTTTACAACCAAAATTTTTCGCCCAAAATTTTTTTTCACTTTCTTTTTTGATGAAAAGAGTAGCTCCTACACCGTCCACCTCTACAAGAAGGAAAGGGTAGAGGTGGAAGGGGAAGGGCT
>JAXCLR010000073.1:29712168-29728833 GCA_035584095.1 Annona squamosa | reverse complement strand
CTTTTCAATCATTTCTACACAACTATCCATATAACTAACCTATCTATTTTAACTTTATTCTCTTTACTCCTCATCATTACTCCTATTATATTACACCATTTTCTATTGATTTGACAACTTTTACTCTAAAAACTTTTCATCAAAAGTTTTACCTCCAACCAAACACACCCTTCGTAAACTCGTGCCTTACCGAGTGACTTTCTAAGCACACTCTAATTTCCGAACATTAAACGGTGCAAATAAAATACTTTAAATAATGTAGTTTATGAAAAAAAATATAATTTATTGTTCACCTAATAAAAACAACCTAGATGGGTCATAAAACATAATACTACAAACAATTCTGTTATCGACCATTTAATACCGTAAAATATAATTTTTCTCGGATAATTATTCTATCTATTTGAAAAAGATTTCATTTAAATTTTTTTCATTCCTATCCGCTTCCCAAGGGGACCTTAAATATAATTTTTTTTTTATTAGGTACAGACGAGCCAGGTCTTAGCGATTTGCTCTGTATAAATCGAAGGGAAGTGCAGTTCGTCGATGTGGGATTCTTTTCTTCGGAGGCCGTCTAAAGCCCCACAACGACCGTCGTCTTTTCTTCTACCCCACATGGAACTGCAACGGCATCGTCACCAACTCCAGCTTCAGATTCCTATTCCTCTCCGGCCGCATGTCTTATTCTACTGCCTATAGAGCGCGCTTTATCTCTCTCTCTCTACACCAACAGTTGTCTTCTCATCCATACCTTGCGGGCTCGTATCGTAACGGTTTACGCCGATGAAGGGCGAGGAGCAGCAGCAGCAGCAAGCTCGGTCGCTGTTCGGAATCTCTCTCTCCGACAGACCCAAATGGCAGCAATTCCTCATCTGCTCTTCTGGCTTCTTCTTCGGTTACCTCGTCAATGGAATTTGCGAGGTTTGCTCTATCCTTCTTCCCTATCTCCGTTTCCTTCTTCTTCCTTTCTTTAGCTCGTTGCATGCTGGTGTTCCGTTCTTGATCTCCTCCGGAAGTCTCTTCCGCTCTCTTGTTGCTGTCGATGCTTGCGTGTTTCAGCTTCTCCACCTCTGTCCCGTAATGGGTTTCCTCTGTTTCTCGTTTTGCTTTCGGAATTTTGTAAGATGGTGACTCTCTCTCTCTCTCTCTCACTTTTTCTGTAAGAGAAAGACTATGAAATTCCCGAGACTGAGTCGTAGTTCAGGGATTTGTAGTTTTCTGGATTTTGTTAATGCTTTTTATAATTTCTTTCCAGATGTTTGCTCTCTGTTTTTCCTATTGCCAAATAATTTCCACTCATTTCTTATTTGAAAATTGCTGTAAATCTTTCTTGAAAATTCCTTTTATATGCATTGGATCTCTTATTAATCGACTACATGTTATTGCAGGAATATGTCTATAATCGTCTGCAGTTCAGGTTAGCTAACTGTGCACAATCCCAATGTTGTTGTTTTTTTGTTTTTGGGTTGTAAAATTGCTTCAATAGATGTGCTTATGTAAGTCCTTTGTCTTTGAGATTTGGAGCTTTTTGACTGGTGCTTTCTGTTTCCAGCTATGGTTGGTACTTCACGTTTGTGCAGGGATTTGTGTATTTGATTCTCATATATTTACAAGGATTCACGGTAAAGCAGATGGTAAATCCATGGAAGACATATATTAGGCTCTCTGCAGCGTTGATGGGTTCTCATGGGCTGACCAAAGGATCATTAGCTTTTCTTAATTATCCTGCCCAGCTTATGTTTAAATCCACTAAGGTATGCGATTTCTTCTCTTTTAAGCATTAGAAATTAAATGATTTCTTTTTTGTCCCATTTCAAAGACATTGGTCATGTGGACAGATTTATGGAGCTTGGTTTTTCTATTACGTGCTAGCCATGTTCCATGACCATATAGTATTTTCATGGGGAAGAAAAATTGTGATCTAAGCTTTTAAGCTGCTTAGGTTTGAATGCTGGTGCCACATTCTTGTAGGCGTTTAGGTCGCATACATTAGTCCGGTGGTTCTGTAAACTTTTGTTTTTATCTTATTTTCCAAAATGAATACCTAATTTTATCAAAAAAATTTTAAGATGGAGCAAGCACCAATTGCTTCAGGAGTCAGTAATTTTCTTCAGTTTTCAATTTCAGTTCCAGTCATAACCATACCTTGATTATTTGCATTCAGATTGGTGCTAGTTTTAGGGTCCAATGTAGTAGCACTTCCCTAATCTCTCCCTCCTCTCTCCAGGTATTGCCAGTGATGATAATGGGAGCCTTCATTCCTGGTCTCAGACGCAAATACCCACTTCATGAATACATCTCCGCAATACTTTTAGTGGTGGGATTGATCCTTTTCACCTTAGCTGATGCTCATACGTCTCCAAATTTTAGTGTCATTGGTGTTGTCATGGTCTCTGGTGCCTTGGTTATGGATTCCTTTTTGGGTAATTTGCAAGAAGCCATCTTTAAAATGAATCCTGATACCACACAGGTGATCAGCTTCTTCATCTTTCACTTTTCCTTGGTTCTTCTGTTTTTATTTTTATATTTTTCCTTTCTGTTGCCAACCAGTATGGTTTTTTCTCTTTTTTTTTTTCTCTAGTTCTGAGAAGTTGCTGACTAAGCTGTAATTATTGCTTCTCACAGATGGAGATGCTGTTCTGCTCAACTCTGGTAGGGCTCCCTATGTTAATTCCACCCATGGTTTTAACAGGAGAATTATTCAAGGCCTGGAATTCATGCTCTGAGGTAAAATTCCCTGCCCATATACTGAAATTCCATCTCAACCATTGAATTTTACATGTTGGCCGCAAACAGAGTTCCTGGTTCACATTAACTTAGCCAAGTCCGTTAAATGGTACTCCTTGTTTTCGTCTGATATCATTATTGCCAAAGTCGTCTGAATGGCGAAGTATGAGGGGATTTCAAAGCGTTTGAATTTTTTGCCATGCCACAGCCTAAATGAGGACATAATTTACATCTCCATGTGTTGGGACTTGCCTTAAATGTTTGACTTTTAGCCATCTGCACATGCATTGATTTTCTTAAAGGGAAGTCTTAAAGTTGGTGGTTCTGGTGTATCTGGGAACCCCTGTGTTGAAAACCGTTGGAGCGGAGGATGGTGGGTTGGTGCCTGTATTAGTTGACTGATTCATGCCTGCCTACTTGGTTTGTCCTGCTCTAATGAGATACCTTCGTCATAACAGGCAACCCTATGCTCCTAACATAATCATCACCAGTTTCCTTGATAATTTTGATCTTTGCATAATAAGATTGACTAATATCTTGATCACCCGAGTATGAAAGGCCAAGTAGGTCATGTCTGAGATTGTGCTCTCCACCGAACTACGTTCAGAGTCTGTAGCGGCCTCCTTCCTTCATTTGACCTTTTATGTGACTCCAGCTAACTATGTTCCATTGCATGCATCTCCTTTTGGCTCAGATACTTTGCTTCCATAAATTCCATTTGTTTATGTGTCATTTTCATTATTCAATGATTAAGTGGGTTCTTTTTGTTAACATGGTAATGGGGGTTTCTCTTTTGTATGTTTGCTCTATGGACAGCATCTTTTTGTTTATGGGGTGCTGATCTTTGAAGCCATGGCAACCTTTGTTGGCCAAGTATCTGTGCTCTCCCTCATCGCACTCTTCGGGGCAGCCACTACTGCCATGGTAATTTCTTGCGTCTCTGAATTAGCCATGCCTTCGTAATAGAAAAGAACTGATATACTTGAGTAATGTAAAACACTCCTGTCTAAATTTCTCTGTTTTATGTTTATTGATATTGTTATGGGATTGATGGCTGATCAGGTGACAACAGCGAGGAAGGCAGTCACGCTGCTGCTGTCATACCTGATATTCACCAAGCCACTGACAGAGCAGCATGGGACAGGTCTGCTCCTCATTGCAATGGGCATCGCATTGAAGCTAATGCCTGATCCTAAACCCTACAAACCATCGACCATACTTCCTAAACACACACAGTCCTCTACTGAGATGAACCCCAAAAGCGCTTTACAGGGTGCGGAAGAAGAAGAAAAAAGACTTTTGGTTTGATTCTCCAGCTTTTCTGTTTCCCCCTTTTTTTGCTTGGGATAGGGTCCTTTCCGTTTCCCTTTTTAGAGGATGTCTTTTGGGTTTTCTTCTTGTTGGCCAAAAAATTGTAGAAATATGACGGAAAATGGTCTAATGAGACTGAATCTTTTACTTTATGGGTGCGTTATGTGTGTACGTTTATTTTTTTTCCCTATAATATTTCACACCTTCTGTTTTGAAATTGAAATGATATTAATTCCAAGCTGTTAAAAAGAAATGCGACTGCATGAACGATTGTGTTTGTTTTTTAGCTTTTTCCAGCATAATATTTTACTTCTTCTGTCTTGAAGTTGAAATGATATTAATCCCACGCCGTCAAAGAAATGTGAGTTCATGGACTTTTTTTATCAGAACCGCCATCCGAAGCCAAAGCACAGTATAGGTTTCTTTATTTGCCCTAGTTTGGGTGATCCAATTTTAGTTTTCAGTGCAGTAGACTACCTATGCGTGCACAGAAACGTTGATATTTGGAGTTATGGGGGTGTAGACATCCTTAAATTTGATGAAATTGTAACGGAGTCTTTGTAACTTTTCAATATGCAAGGTTACCTTGTCTGTTTTGCTTCCGTTAGGTAAAAGGCAGGGAAAATTTTGTGTAATTTTTTTTTTTCTTATAAAAGAAGTGAGCATAACGGATTAGAATAGTGGTAATGGTTAAGAGTAAAGAAAATAACAATAAAAATAAATAAGGTTATTGTATTAAAAATGTAAAAGAGTAAAGAAAATAAAGACAAAAATAAATAAGGTTATTGTATTAAAAATGTAAAAAACGATTATATAGAAAATGTGTGTTTCAAAAGTACTAAAATTTTTAAATAAAAAGTTTTTTGTGTAAAAATTTTTGAATTTAAAGATAATGTTGTGATATAATAGTAGCAATAATGAAGAGTAAATATAATAAAGTTAAAATAGGTAAGTTAATCATATAAATAGTTGTACAGAAATAACTAAAAAGTAGAATGTGTGTATAGGCAAAAGTAAAAAATGATTAAAAAAGAATAATTATGTAGATTGAAAAGTTTTAACTTAACATTTTTTATCGTCAAACATATCTTAAAATTTCAAATCATATCAAAAGATGGATACGATAAAATAAGAAAAGAAACCTTACAAAAGTCAAGTAGACTATGCAAACAGACGTATATATTTTATCATGCTTAATGTGAAAAATAGTTCTTTCCTCATATTTTACCTTCTTATTTTTCATATCTTTCCAAATAATTATCTAATCTATTTACACTTTAATTCGTTTACTTTTAATCATTATCTCTTTAATATCTATTATCATATCTAATTTTAAAAAATTCTACCAAATTCTTTCTACCCTTTTTTTCTCTTTTCCCAGGTACACTCGAAGTAAACAACATTTAGAGTTCTGTTGGGCCAAGCTTCTAAGTATGAACTTTTCTTTTTTTAAAAAAGTTTAATTACAAATAAAATTTTTATAAAATGTGAGCTAATAAAAAATTAGAATGTATTTGGCTTTATAATTCAAAAAGCAATTTTAGTAATATTTTAACGCTTGGCATAAAAGATAAAAGTGCTTATAAACATGCAAAATGATGAAAAAAGACAATATAAACATTTCTAAATTTGAATTATTTTAGATTTTGTAAAAGAATGATATATTTTTATTTCTTTTAACTATTAATTTTACATAATATAATGTAAATCTTATGTAATTTCGAAATTCTTCTAAAATAAGTTTTTGATTTTTCTCTAATATAACATTTTTACGATAACTATATGTACAAAATTTTCTATTAAAATATGTTGTTTTAATAAAATAATTAATAATTAATATAATGATATGAGTCACCTTCTTGGATTATTATAATATAATTGTATGTATAAGGGATGAGATAAAAAAAATGAGTTATCTGAAAAATCTTGGGGGCCTACATAATATTTTTAATTTAAAAATCATTAAAGGTTGAAAGAAAAACAATTTTCATATTATATATTTTCCGTCTTAATTAAGCTAATGACAAAATGTTATATTATTACCGCTTATTTAAAATCTTAATATATAACGAACGTATTCTTTTTTATTGATTTAATTATTGAAACTAAAATCTAGTATTTAGCGTCGACATATTTTAATGTGATTTTTTATAATGGGCATTCAAATTCTATTGCTAGCTAATTTAATTTCATCCAGTTACGTGGTCTTTAGAATTTCGAAAATAAAAAAATGAATAAATTTCGTACGCTACATAAGCATGTGCCCCTTTTTCTGACTTTCAAAAATTAAAAATTATATCAATTAAATTAAAATTTTTTAAGTTTTCACACAATATCAATAAAGTAACGTAGCAGTTCTCACTTCTTTAATTTAACTGGGTAAATAAATGAATAAACATACATCTAATAGTGCAATGAAATTCATGTCAATGAATTATTTAAATAAATATTGTAAATTTTCATTGTTGCAAACATGATACCAAGCACTAAAAAAGTATAATATCTACAAAAAATTAAATATTTTTAAAATAATGTTCAAGAATCTCAATCCTTATCTAATCTCTCAAGACTTTCAACTCAAAGGATGTTTCACGGAACCTTACCTCCATAGCTTTTAGAATTTCCTTCATCCCCATCTTTTAGAAATTGCTTCTCATCCTTATCTAACTCCATAAAATGTATCTTAGTGTTGGAGGTTTTCTTATAAAATTATGTATTACCATTGTGATAATAACAATTAGTACTTGTGTAATAAATGAATGTGCATGCATATCACCTAAGATAGCAAATCATTTTTTTTTTGACACTCCAAATGTACACTCGATTTCGCTTCCTAGGCTTAAATGACGATAATTGAATTGTCATTTTACTCCTGAAGCTTCTATTACGTTGAAAATTAGGAACGTGATATCTTTCATTTTTGTATGGCCTTAAATATTCAATAAGCATGCAGCGCTCGTTTGGTCGACGAGTGCAGAACGAAAACTTTCGTTCCCACTGTCGCGTGTTCGAATTCCGCATGGGATTTCGAACCAAAAATTTCCGTGGGGGCACGTGTGGTCCTCCTTGTTCGGTTAGGAGTTGGTGGTTTCTCCATTTGATACTTGAGAGCTTGTTGTATCCCTTTGAAAATATGGTTAGAATTGTCTCATAACTTTGAATGTGATGTGAGTCGAGATATGTTGTAAATATACTCTAATTAAAAAAATATTCAATAAGCATTGGATCACCATCATCGACAAGGTAATATTTCCCCGCATTCACATTAAAATTATTTAGTTTAATTGTAGATTCAATCAATAAGAATAAAATACAAATATTAAAAAATAAAGTATTAAAGGCAAACCTAAAGAGGATGGGGAAATTCAAGCCTCTATTGCGAAGAGCTTGAGTAAATATAGGACTATCATGAGCACTTCCTTCTCATTCAGCCCATACAAATGTGAAGCACATGCTACCATAATATTTTGAGTTATACCACTTTTTCTACCTATATACTTTACCTGGTCACTAGAAACAATATAATGTAAATGTGTATCATCAATAGCTACTATTCTTGAAAAATGGATAACACCTTTAATCATCTTTTATTTTAGGGTGAATTTCTCTAAAATTTGGATATTTAGGTTTTAACAAATCAAACGACATTCTTAAACATGATTTCAAAACCGCATGAAAATGCCTACCTACAGTTTCTCTAGAGTGTTTGAAGCATTCTTGGACAATTCTATTTCCAACTTCATAACCAACTGTCCATAAAAACATTTCATCCGTTTCTTCCACTCTCATAATCTTGGTGTTCTTCACATCATATTTCTTACTTAAGTTATTATAAAATAAGTGAAAGACGTGCTTTTTCATTTAAAACATTTTGTGACAACGGCCTTCGTGGCCAAGGAGCGTATCACTAACAAAATGGTAGCCAGTAAATGTTGATGCTCTACATGGTTGTTTTAAGCAATACTTTAAATAATAAGAAAAGGAAACTATTGTTCCAAGTATTGCCAATTCGATAATGCTATCACAGGAACTTTCTTCATCGTTTGATGACATCTTGATATAATAATATGTTGAATAGAGTTATTACAATAATAATAGTAACTGGAGCAAAATCATCTTAGAAATAAAAGAATTTTATTGAGTGCATATGCAAAGGAAAGCGTTGTAAATTAGAAATTAAAGCAAGCATTCAGTTGCACATAAAAAACAGAATAAAAATCATTATTGTAAAATGTAAAATGTAAATAAAAACTAATTGGCATAGTTGCAAACTAACAATCTACTCACAAAGTTAGCATCTTTAAATTTAAACATAAAAATATTTGAATTTAAGCTTCTAAAACCCCATAAAAGTTACAGAAAGTCAGTTATGAAAGTCATAAAAGCAACAAAATCAATGTTGAAGGTGATTAATTTTCCACTTAGGCCATTCTAATTGAAGTTCAAGTTCCTTGATAGTCATGAGCTTTTCTCTTTTTGTTTTGTTGAGCATTGAATTAGTAACTTTAGACAATTAAAAAAAAAATTTTTTGCTTTACTCCAGGTAACTAAAAAACTATAGACATTACACTTTCAATACTTGCACTTTTAAGTGTGTGCACTTCCATGGCCTCAACTATTTTATAAAGTGTTTTTTCTAAAGAAGTACTTTCCTTACTTTTTTTTTTTCTTTATGATTCAATAACTTGTCTTTTTGTCTTTTTTGTATAGTTATGCAATTTCACTTAAGTTAACATTTTTTTCAACTTGTATGTCATTGAAGTCCTCAATATTCATCTGCTCTTCAGTTGTTCCTACAACATTCATGTCATTATTAGATAATATCCCAAAAGACGGTGCTCATGCTTTCTCACCCATTTCAACAACATCTTGAAATAAAATTTCCATATCATTTGCAAAGTGTAATCGCTTTTCTTTGAATTCTGCTGCCTCAGGAATTTCCTGCATTATTATAATTTTGTAAAATATTACATTATTCATAATTTAATGTAAAATAATTTAAAATAAAAATTGAAAATATTCTAACATGTAATTTTCAATTCCACCATTCTTCACTAGCTTGCACAATCTTTCTTTGAATATCCCAACTTAATCCAATTTCTTTACATACAAGGTTCTCCCACACTTGCCACTCTTTTTTCAAAACATTTTATTCATTTTTAAGTTACTTATAATTATAATTCTTTCCTATAGTAGCATTAAAATGTTTCACAATATTTTTCCAACCAATTTTATTAAAATGAGTAACATGTTGATTCTCGCTGCACACTTTATACATACACACTCTTAAAAAAGCATTTAATAATCATCCATGTAGTCTTTCCTTTTTCACGGAGCTATCACCATAAGATGAAGATGATACTTGTGCTTGACCTTCTATGGACATTTTTGGAAATAATAAAGTTTTATGACATTTATTAGATGATTTATTAGATGCTTTTTTATAAGACAAATTATCCGAATCTTATATATGTATCCAAAGACAATTTTTGATATTTTTACTTAAAACCATTTTATATTATTAGTAAATTTATAAATAAATATCTATTTAAAACAATTCTAGAATCGATGACAAGTCCCATCATTAGCATTGGTTAACATCAAACAAGTAGAAGTTATTTAGAGGCTCCTAATTGGCCATCAACTCATATAGCTGATAAGATATGATAATATATTTATTTTTTATATAATTAAAATTAAAGTCACGGATGTCATTACTCTCCTAATTGATTATCAACTCATTATCTAAAATTAAAAGAAAAACCTTCCTTAATAAGATTACATGAAATATGGCTAATATGAAATTTATGCATACAATTATCAGAAACAGCTCATATAATAAAACACTATAAATATAAAAGATACTTTATACAATTTTTTTCAATTTAGAGAATATCATCGAAGAAAGAGAAACGAAACAATAAGAACATTCAGCATATTATACATGTTTCAAAAGAAAACAAATTTGAAATGATTTATATAAGTTAAAATATTTTATAATAATTTAAACTTATTTGGACATAATTTCAAATGTGATATCTGCTAACAATATAATGTCACGGTTAATAACAAAAATCTGTCCATATGCAATAGATTTGAAATATGAAGTACTTTTCCATACAGAGAATTTGAAAATAACGTGAAACTACCTCATCTGAAGATTGCAAGTTTGTTGAAGGATGGAAGAGTTTCCGTGAGAATAGGAGACGACTCCTACTTAAATAAAAAGAAACAGTTGAAAATTACTGCTTATGTGGAATTGTATTTTTTTCACGATTGCGGTTCCCTGTCATTATTTAATGTTTCGGCCAAGTGGCTTTTAGATCAATCGACCGTTGACTCTGACAGGGAATACCTTGAATTTTTTAAAAATTACAAAATTGAAATTGTTTTTGAAGTGTTTTGCGAATGACTCGCTTAAGTTTTATATTTTACCATTTATACCCCATACTTTTTATTTTGTAACAGGCCACACACTTATTAAAATGGATTTTGCAAACTTCCCTCATGATTATTTCTACTTACCACGATCAATCAGCTGACAAAAATAACAATTGCCATAAAGATACAAGAAAAAGTTTTGGAATTTTTTCAAATATATTAATTAAGTTTAATTCTAATTCCAAATATACCTACTATATTTGCATTTTATCCCAAAAATGAATATACCCACCATATTTGCATTTTATCCAAAAAAATGTTTATTCCGTAAGTTAATGCCATTAATGAATATATGAAATTACCAGTATACCCTTCAACTTGTGGACGAAATTTGAAAAATTGAATGTCATAATTTACTAATGCCCTAATGCACTTGAAAACTAAATTTAGAAAAGCACATTTTATTTTCTTTTTCTTTTATTTCATCATTTATTATTTTACAACTAGAGTATCTTGGATATTTATAAAAATTTAACTGACGGATTTTTACGAAATGAACATTTTTGGAATTAAATGCAAATGTAGTGAATATATTTGAAAATTTGAAAACATTATAGGTATATTTGGGATTAGAGTATATTTGAAATTTTGAAAATATTATAGGTATATTTGGTATTAGAGTCAAACGTAATGAGTATATTGAAGAAAATTCCAAAAGTTTTTATTTAACTTGTTAATAAGCGACTATGAAAAGGCATAAGCATGTTTATTTTGAGTGGATGTTAATTTTGGGCGATAACCAAACCAAGTTTATAAGTAGGGATCATTTGTGAAAATCCTTAGTTACGGACAGAGATTACAAAGTTGAAATGCGTAGAGCCTTATTTGTAAAAATGGATATTATAATAAAAAAAAATTAACTTATTGAAATGCGTAGAGCCTTTTTTTATGGTATGTATATATATATATTTTATTTATTTATTTTTTTTGTTGACGGGGCTGCAAATTTATAAGATCCATGCGCTTAAACAATAGAAAAAGGTTAACAGAAGGGAAAAATAAAATGACGATTGCTAATTGCTAAATATTGCAATAAGAATTTTGAAACTACTGTGGGCCGCAAATGGAGAGGTTCCATAGAATGGGGATCCATATGCTACGTAGAGACAAAAGTAATTCCTTAAGTCATCAAAATTCACTATTTTTACCATTAAATATGTGCCTATGAAATTCAGATAAGTGGTGCTGATCTTATTTGACGGTCATGGCCAGAAGGATAAATTGATTAAACTACGACCGCAAGCCCATGATCATGTGGTCCACTGAAATTTCTGCGGACTAAAATTTCGTGTTACGTTTTATTCTAAATTTCTTTCATGTCTACGCTTTTAATACGATTGTTATCTAAGCGGTTGAAAAGACATTTTGCCTTCCTAATTGAGACAAACAATCCTTTCCTTCTCAACTAATGATGTGTTGTGACTACTACTTAGATGACCAAGTTGTTGATATGAGTGTGTATAGCCTCATAGGTCCAACGGTAGAAATTGGGTACAGGCTTTTACTTCGTTTACCCCTCCCTACAGTTGTCCTCTGTCAGTTATTTGGCTAAAGAGGTGAAACGATTTAAGAAAAAAAAAAAAAAAAAAACTAATGGTGTGTTTTGTACTGTGAGAGAAATAGGGAATGCGGAATGGATAGGATGTAGCGTATTACGATGAATTTTTTTATTTCTACAATTTTTTCCTATTTCCAATGTCATTTTACCCATTTTATGTATAAACCTTTATTTTTCAATTTATAAGTTTACACTACAAAAAATATGATGACTTCTGCTACTAATTTAGCCAATATGTTATCCATGATTCAACTAGTAGCTCAACTCCTAGGAACTTATTAGGTTAGTTCTTTCTTCAACCTACTTTATTATTAACTCTAATATACTATTCGAGTATTGTTGATTTGCTTAACGCTTCAATATTAATGTGTCACCTTCAATCGAATCTAAAACTACAGATTTTGTTATTTTCAATTGACAATATGTTTTGTTTATAAATTTGGGAACAACTTAGGTGCACTTAGGTTTTGTGCACCGGTGCATTTAACCCATTTTTAAATAATTTTTTAAAATTTTTCATACAACTATTAATTTAAATATATTTAACATGTTTATCAAATTTTACCATTTTTGTAGCTTTGTAAATTTTTTTATTTTAAAAATTATTGGCGTTTTTGGTAATTTAAATGTTAAATACACTTTTTTTTTATGAAAACGGACACGCCCTATCCCCTCTCCCCACTACTTTGATGGGAGGATGGGATAAGAGAGCCCGAGCAATTCATTACCAAAAAATTATCTGTACAGAGTTTTTCTAAAATAACATGAGGACGATTGCCCCACCATTCCTGACAATCGAAAAGAGACATAGATACAAAATCAGCAAGAAAATGAGCCACAACGTTGCCATGTCTCAACACATGATGAGTGGTGAAAAGTTGGGAGGAAGATAGAAGGGATTTGATTTCCGCAATGATAGCCCCAGTCGGTGAAAGAATCTGGTCTTCCTCCAAAATGTATTTGACGAGGAGAAGAGAATCCATTTCAAACTGAACATTCCTAAGCCTTTGTTCAATAGCCCATTTAAGACCCAAAATGAAGGTCGTCGCCTCCCTACATAAAGGTTCCATGATACCACTTATGTTCTACCCCTTTGCAGCAATGAAGCTTCCATTAGAATCTCAAATGATAGCAGCAAATCCCAAAGCGTGATTGTCGTCATGTTTCCTTGCACCGACATTCATCTTGAGGACACCCCAGGGTGGTTTGGTCCATCTAGCCACCAGAGGCCTATCGATCGTCCCATCGACAATAAGAAATTTTTCTTTCAAATATTGCTCAAGGTAGTCCATGCACCATTCCAATATATTAACAAAGCTTGGTTGAACCCCCTCTTTCCAAAGTTTGTTGCGCATATGCCACACCCGCCAGCAGTAGAGAATGAAAAAACCCAAACCTCCTTGTCGGTTTGAAGAGACCATACGTCGAAAAATATCCTGGATCGAGTCCCAAGGATCAGTGATTGTAACCACTCTCAGAAAAATATTCCTTGTGTATTGACACCCCGTGAATACATTATCAACATCTTCCAACTCAGATCTGCAAAAAAGGCATCTCGAATCCACATCAATGCTCCTACGCAATAAGTTTTGCCTTGTTGGTAAGGCATTTCGAAAAAGTCTCCACCCAAATATCATAATTTTGGTCGGCAACTTTGTCTTCCAAATAACTTTATAAATTGCCACGTTTGCCGGATTGTCCATCGCCGCCCTCATGACTCTATATGCAGATTTCACTGAATAAGTGTCATTTGGTTCGTGAATCCAGAACATACGATCCTCCATATCCATATGGGGTAGGGGTACTTGATTGATTCATTGCCAACCCATCTCCCCAACAGCCGCCATGACTCTCTCCATATTCCATGAGTGCTCTGTTTCGTCTATAAAGTAATTGACTGACACTTCTTTCGGAATTGCCCGTGGAAGGGGTCCCACTTTTGTCAACTAGTCCTCAAACCATGTATCCTTAAAGAATTATACCCGTCTGCCATTACCAATCCGCCACCTGCATCCATTCTAGATCATCTCCTTTGCTTTCATGATACTCTTCCAGGTAAATGAATTAGTTGGTTTTACTTTGGAGCTCCAAATGTCGCCATGCAGAAAGTATTTAGCTTTGAGTACCCTATAGCATAGTGAGTTTGCTTGCGAAATGAGGCGCCAGACTTGTTTGCCTAGAAGAGCAAGATTAAAAGCATGTAGCTCCCTAAACCCCATACCTCCCGAAAGTTTCGGTGTGCACATGTCCTTCCATGCCACCCAACACATTTTCCGCTTATTTTCCTGCTCCCCCCACCAGAATCTGCTTAGCATGCTATTAATTTCAATACAAAAGGATTTCGGAAGCAGAAATATGTTCATCGTATAGGTTGGAATAGCTTGGGCAACCGCTTTGCTGAAGACCTCTTTCCCACCCCAAGAGAGCATTCTACCCTTCCATCCTTGAATCTTATTCCATATGCGCTGTTTAAGACCACTGAACATGCGCTTTTTGGCCCGGCCAAGCCATGCAGGGAGTCCCAGATAGTGGTCAAAGTCCCGACCCATTGATCCAAGCAAATGGGTGAGTTCGCTTTTCACATTGCTTTTGACATTTGAACTGAAATACATAGCCGTTTTATCAACATTCACCACTTGACCCGATGCGTCCAAGTATTGTTGGAGAATTGCCATGAGATTCTGGAGATCCCACCTCACTGCTCGAATAAAGATTATAGCATCGTCCGCAAATAGAAGATGAGTGATGGATGGGCCTCTTGGATTTAGCTTGATACCGCTGATTCTCCCATCGTTTGCCGCGCTGGCGATAAGAGTAGAGAGGCCTTCCGCACATAAGAGGAAAAGGTAAGGAGAGAGTGGGTCACCTTGCCTTAATCCACTCTGTGGTTTAAAGTATCTTGATTTGAAGTCATTCACATTCACCCTATACCACATTGTTGAAATACAGCACATAATCCATCTGATCCACATCGGTCCAAAATGCATGGCTTCCATTATCTTCTGCAAAAACCTCCACTCAACCCTATCATACGCCTTGGACATGTCAAGTTTGATAGTCATCTCTTGCTTCATCCCGTCCCTTCTCCTCCTAAGTGAGTGGATAATTTCGTATGCAACCAACATATTATTGGAGATTAGCCGACCTGGGACAAACGCACCTTGATTTTCACTGATTAGGTCATGGAGGCATAGCTTGATTCTGTTAGCCAAAACCTTTGCCATAATCTTGTAGGCAACATTACATAAGCTTATCGGGCGAAAATGGTTCAAAGATTGAGCTCTCGGCCTTTTCGGGATTAAAACAATGGTAGTGGAATTTAGCTGTTCAATTTGCATGCGCTGATGATCGAGATCCGATTGTTCCATGAAGTACTTGCACCACAAAAATACATCTCGGCCAACCGTTTGCCAATGCTTTTGGAAGAATCCCACTGACATCCCGTCTGGCCCCGGAGCCTTTGTAAGACTCATCGCCTTTACTGTCTTGGTTACTTCATCAAATTCAAGGGTTCTGATTAAAGATTGCCTTTATTGTTCCGTGATTCTAGTGGAAATGGTATAATTGATCCAATCGCCTTGGGTTGAGCTTGAAGAAGAGAAAAGGGTGGAAAAATGTTCCGTAGTCATGTCCAGCAGATTATCTTGATCTCTGACCCAGTGTCCATTGGAATCCATTAGGCCCTCAATGGTGTTAGTCCTTCTGCGATTTGAGGCCATTCGGTGGAAGAAGCCCGTATTTCTATCCCCCCCCATGTAGCCAATGAGTCTTTGCTCTCTGTCTCCACATCTGTTCCTCATCTTCCAATAGAATGTTGATTTGAAGCTTGGCACTTTTTATGGCATCATCTCTAAGGTCGCTGGGGTTCTGAGTCAAAAGATTTTCAAGCTCCCGTTGTTTGTCCTCAATGTTTCTCCTCAGATTCCCCCTTCTTGATCGGTTCCATTTAGCTAATTCCATACTATAAGACTTAATCTTCCTCTCCAATGGAATCGGGGAAGAAAGGTCAAAACACTGTTGCGAAGTCCATGCATGATTGACAATCCGATGGGTCTCTCTATCTCTTTCCCAAAAAAGCTCGTATCTGAATTCCCTTGGCGGTTTCCTTTTGCGAAGCAATGTATTCATAACAAGTAATAACGGACAGTGGTCAGAGTAAGCCACCGGTATATGAGAAATTTTTGCATACGGGAAAAGAGATAACTAACATGGCGTAGCCAGTCCCCTATCCAATCTTGCTTCAACCTGATGAGTACTCTTTTGGTTATTGCTCCACGTCATGGGTGGGCCTACGAAACCCAAATCCACTAAATTGCACCTGTCTAGAGTGTGACAGAAAAGATCCATCTGTGCTTGAGACCGGGTCCTTTGACTCAAATATTCATGAGATCATGTTACCTCGTTAAAGTCGTCCATAACTAACCATGAGGAGTCCACTCGATTGCCTAACGTTCTCAATAGATTTCATGTCTGTATTTGCTGTTGCGTTTCTGAGTGCCCGAAGATCCCCGTGAACCTCCAACCATCAATATCTGCGTCTATGTGATGACTTGTGATGCGTACCAAGTGCTTGTCGTTAAGAGCACTGTGATCACCAGTTTAATTAAAATTAACCGAAACACATTAAA
>JAXCLR010000073.1:29689663-29712068 GCA_035584095.1 Annona squamosa | reverse complement strand
GATTCCTTCCATCTCCTTTGCAGTTCGTTTCGTTTCAGAAAGGAAAATCAGCTTGGGTTCCTTTTTCTTGACCAAGTCAAGAATGCAGCGAATTGCCCGTGAGTTCTCAAGTCCACGGCAATTCTATGCTAAGAGGGTCATTTTAGCCGAGGTGGGGCTGAGGATCCCCCTCGGCCGCCACCTCCTTATCATCATAAGGCTTATCCACCTTTGGACGCTTATGGTTGGTAATAATCTCTTGCTGCTCTTTTATCAGATTTCTTTTGCCATTTGTTCCTTTAGGTATCTCATGTATATCATTTTTAGACAGATCTTCCATTCCTCTCACCATTCATTTCCATCTGCCCTTACCTCTCCGCACAGATTTCTCTTCTTTCAGGATCTGACCCGCTAGCTTCTCATTCAGCACCACATCATGCCAGTGGGACACACCCCCTGTTTTGTCCCTTAAAGGTCCTTCCATTGGCTCACACTGTATACGATTGATGAGCCCAACACCAGCCTTTGGTGCCCTCTTGTCGCCGATGTGACTTTGTTGATCAGTCAACAGATCCACATCGAATGTAGAGGGTGATGACTGGTTTATGTCAGTGGCCATGCTTATGGGGACATCCTTCAGAAAAGTTTGATAGGGAAGCTCCTCCAATTCGTGTTTCGACTGCTGTTAGGGAAGGGCCCCTATCATCTGCTGAAATGCAAATTGGTCTGAATGCTGAGATAGCAGCTTCGGGTGGGGAAATCGCTGCTGTTCGATGTTGAGATCTTACTGCATTTGCCCGTAGATGTGCTGATCCTCTGAGTGAGTCTTCGATTGAAAAGGCAGGAGATGTGCAGCATGCTGTGAATGTTCTCCTGCTGTGATAGTGGGCATCTTGCTATGGTGACCTTCATCCCAATTCTGTTGACTCTCCTGCTGCGAATGCTCCATAATCTTTGGCTTTTGGCCATGGTGATTGCCAACCCAAAGCTGTTGACCCTCTTGCTGTGAGACAGATTGGATCATTTGGGTCCTCATTACTCCGCTCCCTACCATACAAAGCTGTGTCTGCAATAATGATAGTGAATGGGTGTTATCCTCTGCCATTTGTTGCAATGATTATGAATGGGTATCATCCTCTGCCATTTGCTGCGATTTACTACACCCGATTTGCATCTGTTGGGGACTATTCAGGTGGGGGCTTTGCTGTTGCGAGTTATGGGGGCTTTGTTGCTGCAAACTTTGATTCGGTTGTCGTGGTAATGGGTCGATTTGCTGTTGCTGGGATGAATTGCCTGTCATTGTCCCTTCGTCACCCAAGTATTTTCTCCAATTTACTCTGTTGCCAGACTCTTTGTCATCTCTGATTCTCAACGGCCGAGTTCCCACCCTCAAAGCACTCTCAAAAGGCAGATTTGCCTCTGCTACATTTTCATGTGGGTTTGTTAATTTCGAGCATTCCTTATAAGAGTACCCCATAATTCCGCATCCGTAGCAAAATATTAGCAACTTCTCGTATTGGAATGGTAACCATTTTCTCTCTTGTGATCCAACTTGAATGAATAATCCCCTCCTCAAAGGTTCCCTACAGTCGATCACAACTTTCAGCTTAAGCTCCGTTTTAAATGCAGCAATTTCTTCCACATGTTCCAAAGTTTTGCCCAGACTACCTCCGAGCACCTGCTTATCCATCAACTGAGGAACGTCCAGCACATGTACCCATATGGGCGTTTTAGCAAGCACCAAATGGGCGTAGTCGACCTCCTCGTATAAGTCCATGAATATGATCATGTGTCTGTCATACAGCCATGACCTTCCTGCCATTATCTTCTCCTTATCCGACTGTTTGGCGAAAACAATCTTGTAGAGATTCTTGCCCATCTCCACAAAGTGAAAGCTGCCCGACGTCCTCCATAGCCTCCACATCATAGACTTGAAAAGCTCCCTGTTATATGACTTTGACGTCTATACCGAGCATAGACATGCTACTTCATTCCCTAGAGAAATCTTCTTCATCGTCGTTCCAGAGATAGTCATCGTCTAGAGCTCAGCTCCTAAAAGATCATCCAAACTCGGATTCATCTCACCCTGTATTTCCGTGTCTCTGTCCTCTAAAAACTCCACACCCACCGATTTCCTACTGCCAGCAATTCAAAGCAACATCCTGGTACCCTCTCCCGAAGTCCGTATCCCAGTGTCTACACCCCAGAAACTCCACCCGGCACCGAGCACGAAAATTCGCCTTTTGGGCCACACGGGGGAGCACTTCAAAAGTTTTTTAATGTTAAATACACTTAAATTAAAATTTATGTAAAAAAATTTTAAAAATTTTAAAATATGTATTTGAATGCGGGTGCAGAGGATTGGGGTCCTCTAAAATTAACCATAACATTGATCTTAGATTTGAGAAGAGACAATATAAATGTGTTAATATTTAGTTGAGCTAAAAAGACAAGAGTGAAAATGCTTAAATGCACGTGGGCAAACTTAGGCTTAGTGCTTTCGGGTTGATTTAACCCATTTTTTTAAAATTTTGTATAAAACTGTTAATTTGAGTGTATTTAACATACACATCAATTTTTACTATTTTAAGAGAATTTTATATGTTTATTTAAACTTACTAAAAATGTCACTAATTTTAAAAAATCTAAGGATAATTACTCTCATACCCATAGCAATTGCTCCTAATTCCTAATATACACACAATATTTTATAAATTTCTTTTATACTCATAACATTACAGCTTAAATTCCTCTTATGCCCGTGCCATTAGTACAACCATCCTTTACCCCATTAAAAAGACAATTTTGCCCACTTAAAATTTTCTAATTGAGATAATTTAATCGTAACATGGTTCAATTGATAATAGTAAATCATTTATACAAGATATTAAACAATTTAAAAGTCATATTAAGGTCGAATTATTTTAATTAGAAAAATTTTAAAAGGGCAAAATCATCTTTTTCAATGGATAGATAACAGTGGTTTTAACGGTGTAAGTATAATAAGAATTTAGGTGGAATGTTATAAATATAAGAAGAATTTATAAAATGTTGTGAATATATTAAAAATTGTGTGCAATTATCCTCGGAATAAAATGAATTATCCCAAAAATCTAAAAAAATATCTATAAATGTTTGAAAATAGTAAAAATTAATATACATGTCAAATACATCTAGATTAACAACTGTGTAAAAAAATTTTAAAAATATCAAAAATAAATATTTACAGTTGAGCATACCAAAGTTAAGTACACCCGGGTGTACAAGATCATGTCCCATGTTTGAGTTGTAAGCCAAACTTAGCAATGAAGTTCATGGAGAGCCAAGCTATTGTTTTATCTTCGTAGTTTCTCATTTAATTAACCTGCTTTCATGAGATTCAAATGGTAGAATCTCTTAGTTAGGGCCCACTTAGTTGATTGATCAAAATCCACTCCAAGTTTTTTAATAACATCATTTATTTAATTATGATTCTAAAAAATCATTTATGAAGATTATTGTGAATATTATATCTTTTCAAAAGATATAAGTTCATGTTTAAAATGCAAAAATTACTTAAGTTATATTTGTTAGCATTGCAGTTTTATAATAATTTTCACAATCGTTGGATAATATTTTAAGAAGAATGATTAAAAATAAATATTTGGCCCTAGGAGTTACATAAAGAGTTATGTTTGAATGCATCCTATTGTGTTGAAACTTTAAGCACTAGGGTGCAAATTTTATATTTCGATTTTTTTAATGTTTTATAAAATGTTAATTTAGGTATATTTAATTTCCAAATTAAGTTTACCATTTTTAGAGATGTCTATATATGTGTTTATTTTTTAAAAAAGGATATTTAGTCATTTTTTAAATGATTAGAATTATCTTTTTTTAAATAAATATATATCTCTCAAAAAATGGTAAAACTTAATTTATTAAGTTAAATATATCGAGATTATTAGTTTTGTAAAAATAAAAATAAAAATTTTAAATTGATTTTGTAAGCGGGCATCGTAAAGTTCTAATAAATCCTAATGCACTTAGATATGACTCTTACATAAATGGTTATTCTTTGTATTATATATATAAATTAATTAGAATTATCCCAGTGTAATCTACTGCAAAATAGGGCTCAATCAACATCTAACTCACCAATTATATATAAAATCATTTTCTTTATTATGCTAAATTTTATCCAAATTATATATGAACATGGTTTCATATGAAAATATTATAAAATCTACGTAATAAAATAAAATTGAGTTTGCTTTCACATGGCCCTGAAACGTGAATTCCTTCGTGCTTGAGACAAGGTGAAAGAACGAACTCCGGCTTCAGCTTAGAGGAAGAGGGAATCCAAGAATGGGCAACGATTGAGCGAGCTTGTTCACCCTTGATGGCCACTAATGAAGATATATTACAAGACAAGCTTCAAACACTGGTGCTTTCAGACACATCAATACTGCGGATTGAACTAGGAGATTCGGCCTCCCTCCTCTGCTCCCTATGGGCGATCAATACCTATAACTAGGAACTCTGTAAATTAATGATGGAAATGTCGTGGAGAACAAAGAATAGCTTCTATTTCACTGATTTAAGGAAAAATCTTTACTGGAATTCTTTCACTAAAGAAGAGGACAAGTAATGGGTAAGGGATGGTAGCAAGGAATCCAATGCAGAGGAGAACCAGTGGGAAAAATGAAACTCATCTTCAGGAAGGGCCAACGATACACAAGGGAATTGCTATATATGGTCAATTTAACCACACCTATAGCAGGGAAGTAAAGTCTCCCACTAATTCCCACAGTTTCTCACGAGCAAGAAAAGACCTCACTAACCCAACAAGACCCTGAACTAGCAAAGGCATATCCATTGATGTCCAAGGATGGGAGTAGGAAATATGAACATTGCCCTATGGATGTGTGTAACGAAGAGGAAGAAGCCCAACACCAGTAGATGAGGGCCAACCCATGGGAAGTGCTTCCCACGGTTCTCTCATAGGAAGCAACACATCCACCGTTCATTTTCATTTGATGATCGCGATTGAAAGGGGTAATTTTTGTGTTCACAATAATTCTCAAGCAAGAGTTAATTGAGCTCTTACACGCACCTATCTCGAGTATCCTCTCCCTGTCATCTCTCATCTCCCCATTCTGCCCTAGCTTGAATCGGCGATCTCTCATTTCGTCCCTGTGATCTCTCGTTTCCTCTCAGGCACCAACAATATCTCCTTCCACCCCTCTTGCCATCTCTTAGCAAGAGTCGATTGAGCTACTCTTGCACGGACCTAGCTCCAGTCTCCTCTCCCAGAGATCTCTCATTTCTCCTTTTTTGCCCTAGCTCGAACCTCTTCTCAGGCACCGGCGATCTCTCCTTCCACCCCTCTTGCCATCTCTCATCTTACATGCACCAATAGTTCCATCACTCCTTTCCCAATTTTTCTTCCCTTTCCCCTTTTATGCCGTAACTCGAATCTCTTCTCTCCTTAGGATCTCTCCTTACCCCCTTTCTGCCCTAGCTCGAATCTCTTCCCTCCCGATGATCTCTCTTTCCCCCTTTTTTGCCCTAGCTCTAATCTCCTCTCTCGTTGCTGCCACTCCTCCGCACATCATCCATCTTGCGCAAATATTCCACAACAAGCAGCAAAAGTAAATCCCATTTGCAGGTGCGCTTCCCTAGGTATTTTCTCCCATGTCCTTTGATCTACTTTCACATCTCATTTGCACTTTTGGTGGTTTTGTGAATGCATTGCCAATTGTGAGTGAGCGACTGGTGAGGAAGAGGTAGACCGCCGCAAAGGCTGCCATTGTTGCCAGACTTGAGAGAGAAGTAGAATTTATTGGCGACTTAAATTAGGAGCTGGATTAGTGCAACTTACTGCTAGACTTATGGTGAAATGACCAAAATATTCTACACATTAAATATAGTTATTAGAAACTAGGTTTTGGGTTTATTTGTTTCATTCATATTGGCTTTGCGAATCTATTTTGAGGTCAACATTGATGTGCTTTCAAAATTTTCAATTTATGTTCTTCCCAAAACCCTTTGGTAGGCAGAAATATATTCTACATTATTGCCTATTATTGAATTCAATGACTCGATTCGATTTTTTGTGGTATCCAATTATATTTAGCCTCATAGGTTTTGAATAAATTGCAAATGGTCGAAATTCTTATTTCCATTATATGTATATATATGATTTGGTCTATTCTGTGCTTTAGTTGTTCGGGTCTGTTTTGGATGATTAATATTTTGTTTCAAATATATTTGAATGAACCTCCATAGAAGTGGTCTCAAATGTTATGTTACAACTAGAGATTCAAAATGTAATTTATATATATGTTTCTTTGAACAAATTTTGGTATGATTGTCTGACTAAACTCTTCAACTTTGATTGCTTTGAAAATTGTATCATTTCTTATTATCCTTATATAAGTCTTTATACTTACCAAGTTTAACCAATTTTAGAGTTCGTTTACTCAATAGTCTACTGTGAATGTTCCGCTGTAATCTCAAATGGAAATTGTACAAACAAAAAAGCGTTTGCATTCAGTTCAATACAAAAGAATATAATATCTGAATGAATTATTGCTTCTACAATTCAAAGTCTGGATTGTGGGAATTTAGGGATGGAAAGAGCCATGATTTGATACCTCCTGAAATTGCTCAAACTAGAATTGCATTCACATAATATTGTTTGTCTAGAATCATGTTGTGGTTTTGTCTGAATTTTTTAGTTGGTTCCATTGCAATATAAAGGTATTGTGCACATTGTGTATTTTGTTTAGTTTATGGGTTAGATCATTATGAAAGGAGATCACTGTTTGAATCTTAAAAGAATACAACTTACCGCTTTCCGATTTGCATATTTGAGTCTGCATAGGATGGACCCATTGTTGGAGGGAATATTTTTTGTCTTTGTTTACACTTTATTGTATGGAAAATCTGTAATGTTTTGTCAATGGCATGACAAGGTGAGTCAGCCCTACACTGTCTGTCTTCAGCACATAATCCATTGGGTTTGCATCTAGAGCATTAGTTTGTTGGACAATCTATCGCAAGCTTGGGATGGGCTGTTTGTAAATTATGTTAATATGTTCACAAAACAAAAATGCTGAATGTGGGTCATCTATGATAAAAATAGGAATTCTTTGAAGAATAATCGTTGATAGTTACTACTCTATTATGTAATAATAATTCAATTTGTCAAATGTGTAATGATCAAGATAGGTATTAATAATGTCGTTGAGATATTCAATATCATGTCTAATTTTTCTTGTTGTATGCTCATTGAAATTTGTGAAAGAATAGTAGAATAATATGTAAATTTGATTCGTCTCTGCAAGTATCGTGACGAATTTCTATCGATTATGTGATGACGGCATATCTCAGACATATTTCCTCCTTACATGAAATAAAAATTCTATTCGATGTAGGTTCTTATCATATAATTTGTTGAATCCTATGTTTTTGGTGCTAGGAGTAATGTTTTCCTTCATGAATGCAGGTATATCCTTATGGGTGGAATTTGGACAACTTGTTAGAATGATCTGTGTGTTTCCTTTCCAAATTACAACCCCTTCAAAAATTATTTGAAAACAATCAAAAGTAAGAATGTTAAGATCTGTCTAAATGAAAAGAGAACCAATTAACATTTATGTGAACTCATTTTTGGGATGCAAAGGTTGCCTAAACCCTTCTTTTTATATTACTAAGCTATCTTCTTCGAATCTCTAATGTGGACCAATTAAACATAATTTTGTTTTCCAGTTTTTCCTCCAATACTAGCGGCCACTCCAAATCCATTTAATGCAATTTTTAGAGTTTTTTTCAGTAGGAGAAAACACTAACCATTATAAACTTGACTTTGTAGTATTTAATTGATTAGAATCTGTTTTATAGTTATGGTAGATACATGATAAGATCTTATGACATTTAACATGTTGTTTTAAAAGGCAAAATGAGCTATAAATTTTTTGTATTACCTATTTTTTGCAATGAACTCATAATGTGTTGGTACAAAAACTAGTCCAATGGTTGGGAAACTTATACTCTATTCACAAGGCTGAATTTTACTAGATCATGATTTTAAATTATTCAAAGCACCAAATTTGTGACTAAACTCAATATGAATTAAACAGTTCCTATTTTTTAATCTTTCGCTCTGCATTCATTTTTTATCTGTATTCGTTTACTTTTAAAATCCATAATCATGTATACAAAAAATAATTAATGCATTGATTAGGGTATTTCCCATTGTTATACATTTGCTTTGGTAAGATCGGCCTAAATTAACTCATCCCATTGGTTGTCTAAATTGTTCTTTGTCTATCCAGATGTTTTTTCATTTCTATTTTAATTCTACTCTCAGTTCCTCATGGATTTTCTTGAATATGTTCATAGTAGAAATTCATCTCATTTCCATTCTTTGAGCTTTCCAATAGATTGCAGGTGGCTTTAAGCTTTTATTTCGTGTTGTCATGGATCATTCTGAATGGTGTTCTGCCTGATCGATTTTTTTTTTAATAATTTTTTTTGGTTTTGTTTATATGGGTTTTTGCATGAAATATGTGGTCAGTTCAGTGTCATTTCCTTTGTACCATAGTTAGGCGTTTCAACCAGTTTCACCATTAAAGACTCAATGTCATAAATGGATTAGTAAAAAATGCTTGAATCAATAAATAGAGCATCTTCATGATTGGCAGCTTGAATTAATCTACTTTCTGAGTAGGTTTTCAGATCTAAGATGGTTAGTTGTGAAGTCCTCTTGGACTCAAAATTGCAATTGAAAGTTACATTAAAAAAAATTATAGTTAAAAGACTACAATTTCAAATTTAAAGGTCTCCTAAGCAAATGAAATGGTGGAGCATGTCATCTTACTATGATTGAAAGGGTTTATCTTTACACTTACACTTGAGTTCTGTGTTAATGTGGTTGTTTGTTCCATATGTTGTTCAAGACTGCACTTTTAGGCTAAGAAGCTTGCTGAACGCATGAAATGTCATATAATATTCTTTTAGATTGCTCCAAGAAGTTTATCCATACGGTACCATTTGAGATTTGCGCTAATGTACTAGTCATTTTTTTTATCCAATTCTATAGATGGGATTATGGCGGCCATGCTAGCATACAAGACAATATCTAGTACCAAAAATTACAAGAAACCTAGTTCCCTAATGATGTTGCCTGAGTTTGATAAATTCTCTTGGTAGATGAATTTAGTGAGTGACATCACGTTGTTATGAAAAATTGATGCTGGATCCCAATGTCTCGAGATTGGAAACTTTGATCACTTATATTATCACCTTTCATTCTATTTGTTTATCTGCTTGTTATTATTTGTGAATGGCTACCACAGTTTTTTGGTCATTTGTTTATAGTTGCTTTTACTAAAAAATAAATAATGAAAAATAATGACACAGTTGAGACATAGTGACATGTTTATGTTCATTTTTTGTTTTCGTTTTTCTCCTTCTTGTTTTTGACTGTGTACTATTCCTGCTTTCTGATTTTTGCAGCAAAGGCCTATAAGCTTAAAGATCAATTATGAGAACTAGAGGGTGAATTTGTTAAATCTTTGGCAGGTACAACTACGCTAGATTGTTCAATATAAGACAAAACGTATTATAACTGAATAAACAAGGTTGATCAAAATGGACGCTGTCATGCTTACTTCATTATTTTCTAGATTTCTAGTTGAGCAATAGAAGATTTGGTTGAAGTTGGTCATGATTCATTAATTTATAATGCATTTTAGGGAAGGGGTGGATAAAGGTAGTTTTCTACTTCATGAGCTGGCTGCTGTCATTTCTTAGTAGGACGAATAGTTTCAATCCATGCATGCAGCCGGACTAGCATAACTTGTTTACATGCCTCTTTTAAATAAGAATGATGGTTTCACAGCTCTGGAACATATTATATATGTCATATGATGTTATGCCAATAAAATAGGGATACAGGTAGTTTTTCATATTTGTCTATATGAGCTTATACTCGGAAAAAAGGCCAATTATATGTCATCCGTTTTTCAATTTTCTAACATCTGCATCTTGAGTCTTTATTTTCATCACGGTGTTATGATTAGAATAAATAGAAAAAGTTGTATTTTCATCTATCTAATGTTCTTATTTTCTTCATGGTGCTATGATTAGAATAAATAAAAAAATTGTCCTCCCAACAATCTCATGTGAGTTCGTGTATTCCCAAGGAATTGTTTTGGTTGGATTTATGGAAGTGAATAAGATGAAATCTATTTTTAAAAAAAATTCCAGGGCACGTCATCTCATATTTTACTTTTCCTTTGGTCCATTTGATTTTATGTACGTTTCAGTTGTTAAGTTGGAATAATTAAATATTGGTTTAAGCATATTGAAAGCTATGCATGTAATGACTGAATTGGACACATCCCATAGTGAGAAAAAATTATTCTGCTTCAGTTTGTCATCTTGATTGAAATTGATTGGATGAGTATCATTAAATCCAACCAAACATAAAACTAGTATAGTGTTTGCAAGTTATGCCCCAATAAAGCGCAAAACCTTTGGGAGGAAATTTTCAGTGGAGTAAAAAATATAGTAAAATTTAGAATACAAAAACATGTGCTTACTTGGGCGCACGAACACAAAAGGCAAGAGTCATTAGCTTCTCTCCATTTAAAATTATTCAAACTTTCTCAATGCAATCCATCCAAAAATCAATATTATTCTTGATTTTTTAAGTTTTAGGAAGCCCTTGAATACATCCAAATCCTAATTAGATGGTAGTCCCCTTCCACTTCCTTGTTCTCGCACTTTATATGAGTTCTAACTGCTGCTTTCCTCTAGCACTAATTTTATTGATCAATGAAATCAGCAAATACTGTATCATGAATTTCCTCGGGTAAAGGATCAGATTTCGGTAACCTCATTGGTGTTCAGTTTGTTTCAAAGAATTTGATTTCCTCTCATTTCCGCGATTGCCATTTGCCCCCTACTTCACAAGTTGGACATCTTTGAGAAATCACCTCAAGTAAATGAGTATGTGGTTTTTGCAGTATAGTCTCATAAATCATAATTTAGAAATTATCTAGCCTTTACGACCTTTTGTGTCATTGATTCCTAATTTACCGTTAGTCTCCAAACTTGTTCGACTAGTATAGCAAGATTGAAGGCTTGTAATCTTCTGATACCCAATTCTCCTATTTTAACTAGGTAGCATATCCTTTTTTAGACTATCTAGCTCATTCTCCCCTTGACATCCCTTTCCCCCACTAAAATTGTATGATTAATACCTCCATATACTCATATAATTTCTTAGGGAAGACAAACAGACTCATGGCATAGCTTGTATTAGCCTAACTAACTACCTTTTTTATGGGTTTCTTTACCACCCCATGAGGAAGTTGTACTCTCCAACTTTAGGTCTTTTTCTCATCCTTTCTCTTTTATATGTATGAATACTTTAAACTTAGATCTTCCCAACCAAGTTGACTGTCCCAAGTACTTTTTAATTTGATTACCCTTTGATCCAAAAAATGATCTTAGCTCATGTTTCTCATTGGTGCCCACATTCCTACTAAATATTAAGATAGTTTTCTCAACATTTACACGCTACGTTCCCATTCTCTTCAGTAATATCCTCCTTTTGCTTTGGTTAACACCCTACATTCCCATTCTCTTCGATAAACATGGTGATGTTGTTCTTTCTACAGTTTTTAGATGCATATTTGTCATAATACATTGTACTTTGGTCTCCTCACATCAAACAATTAACCTTCAATTTTTGCCTCCAATATACTTCTTCAACTTCCAGCAAACGGTTAATTCTTTCTTCAGGTTGTCAAATTTTCTCATCTCTTACATCACTTGGTTCTTTGGATTGTTGATCTAGTAACTTCTATTGTCCTATCTTCAAAATTTTGGTTTTGTTGCCTTCATTATAATGTCATATAGATAGTTTTTCCCCAATGTAACTTGATCTTCTTTTTTAGTGAATTAAAAGTTATCTGTTCACCCATGTTCCTTGACTTCAAATTCTCCCGAACTACCTATATAGCCTCCTCATGTCTCCACCAACATTGTTCATATCTGAATTCATACGATGGTCTCTTCTCTTCTAAATTGCTCATTACTACTAATAGAAGTAGATAGTCTGCAGTCTCTTCTCTTCTAAATACCTCAACTCAGTTTGGTCTTATTTTATTATTTCGCCAAGTGAATGGTAACCTAATAAAGCATAAATTCAGCAGATCATATTCAATAATCACTTTCTGTAAAGCTACCATCTTCCTCTCCACTCTTTTGGATAAGTTATGAATTTTGATGTCATTGTAATCTCATTGAAATGACCACTGAGTACTCAAGGGAGATAGAATTCCTTTTGTTGTACAAATCTGATTGTAAGTTTTTGATTTCCATTATACATCATTTTATCGATCTTGCGGTTAATGTTCTGTGTTTAATGCAGGACATTGCCATGAGATATGAATTAAAGAATAGGCTTTTCTCTGCTATGGTTCCACCTAATGATATCAAACTAACATTTGATGATATTAGTGCTCTGGATAAGGTCAAGGACATGTTGAAGGAGTTGGTGAATCTTCCATTTTAATGGAATCAGCTATTTTGCAAAGGACAACTGACAAAAGGTTATGGATAAGTTCCTACTTGAAACGAAGAACATATTCCATCACTTAAAAAAAAAAAGAACATATTTTATTGTAGTTCAGAAATGACCCTCTTATTTAGCAACTGTTATTACTATATTGTCCCTTTACTGCATTTCATTATTTGTTTTCATATGCATGGCTTGATCGTCAAGTTTTTATTTACGTGTTTATGCACATTTGTGCATGTTATATCCTAAAAACATTATGCTTTATTTGGATGTTTTCAGACTTCTTGAGATGTTGGCAGTTTTATGTTTTCCCTCAACCCCTCTCCACTTTGGAGTTGGGATTTCAGCAATGTTTGGAAATGGTGATGCTAAGTAATGACTATTTTCGGTGGATGTGAGTGAAATAATTCATGGATGAATAAAAAATGTATTGTCCATTTCACATCACGATTTCAGATCAACTAACTTGCTTTCATAATCCTTGCTTGGCTAGTTGTACATCTGATGTTGATTTAGATTTATAATTTTGCAAATTATATTTGCTTTCAAAACATATTTGAATGGATGTCAACAATAACTACATTCCTACTTGTTGTTCAAATTCTTTTTATTTAGTCCCCAAGTGTTTACTTTAATTTTTGAAATTCAGTAAAACTTTATACATGTGGTGTATCTACTTGTGGTACAATAGCATAATGTCTTTATGCTTGCACATCAAAGGTAAAACTTGATGTCCATTTGGTGCGGGATTTGCATTTAGCCCTCCAAGTTTGAATGGATTTTTGCGAGACTATTATCCCACATGTCTGATTAAGTCATTGCATGGATTTTTGTAGTGCACTTCTTCCTCTTGATGTTAGGGTGTTAACAGATTGGGTTGAACGGGTTGGAGCATAATCTGAATCCTAACCCATTTAATATGTCTCAACCCTAATCCGTTTATTAACTCATTTTAAAAACTTCAACCCTAACCCATTTACAACCCATTTGATAAACAGGTTAACGGGTTGTTAACGAGTTGTGTTTGTTACTAATTTTCAAAGGAGAATTACCAAAATGAGATAGGAGGGAGTATCAGCACTTACTATTTAACTGAACCTTTTTCAAATTTTGGAATGATAGAATTTGGCCTTCGGGGTCAACGGAACCTCGACTGATTGGAGAGGAGCAAAAAATCGAGCCTTTCCCTTTACAAGAACGCGAGATGATTCACCATTCCTGAGTTCCTGTACTCCAATCCAAATTCTAGGCTGTCTAGCTTTGCTCTGCTACAACCTATAGAGGATTAGAAAAAAATATGAGCTGATCTGTCAAAGTGCCAGTCTACTGCTCGTGGACTACCGAAACAAATTAGCCGAAAGCTGCTCTGCTAGTCTGCTGCTCGTGGACTACCAAAGTTGCTCTTCTCTGTGCCTCTGCCAGTCTTCTGGTTTGACGGCAGTTCCGACACTAGCCCCTCCTACAGCAGCGTTGATAGTCTTATATCGTCGCCTCTGTCGCCCGTGCCAATGGCCCCACCAAATTTCGCCTCCGTCGCCTAGCACCAATGGCCCCACTATGAAGTTGCTCTTCTCTGCGGTCTCTCAGTGAGTATGCAGCAGGGTACCTAAGCAAGAAGAAGAAAAACAGAGAAGAAACGGCAGAAGTAGGGATGGAATTTGTTCGAGCAAGATGGAACAAAGAGGAGAAGAAGAAGTCACGACAGCAGCAGAGTTCGACTATTTGAGCAAGAAAGAAGAAGCGGTAGCAGTGGGGATGGGCTCAACTTCAGTCTGCTGCTCACCGCCTACTCGTAGAGTGCTTAAGCCCACATAAATTTGATGAAGGAAGCAACAATGAGACAAGGATCTGCTGGCATGAAGGATTGACTCTCGGATCTACCGCAAATCCATCCAGATGAAGGATTGCCTGCTCGTGGAGTCGTCGTGCACGACCTCTCAGATAGGTGTCAGCTGCTCGTGGACGATGTATTGGTGGATTGCAGGATTAGGTATTTAGGTTTTCAGCGCGGGTGGGAAGGAAGGGCAAGGCCAAAATATATTTCATAATATATAATATATTATATATATTATATTATATGGGTTGTACGGGTTGGACGGGTTGCAAAACTTCAACCTTAATCGGTTTATTTAATTAAATGGTTAAACGGATTAGCAGATCATAACCCATTTATGCAAAAATTCCAACCCAAACCCATTTATTAACGGGTTGGACGAGCGGGTTGGCGGGTTGACCATGACCATTAACACCCCTACTTGATGTATAGGTTTCATTTTCTCTTAGCTTCACCTAAAGTATTCTTATGTTTAGAATAGAATAGTTGGTTATATTTTACTACCTAAGATTATTCTTTTTAAATCTATCTTCTATAGATTGAATCAAGATAAGAGTACTTTCACGGAAGATGTGACTGAATGGTAACTTTATAGGATTTCTGTTTTGATTGGACTGAATGGCCACTTCATGTTGTTTACAATTATGCCTTAATGGTTTAAATCGTTTAGCAGTTGTTGACCTTATAGGCTAATGCTTCCCTTACTTGGTTGTTAAGGCTTCTAAGCAACAAGTGCACTTGTGGCTCTGTCGAGGAACCTACTAGGTGAAGATAATCCATAAGTGACCTAAAGGCACTTGGTCTTTCTTACAATATATTTTTTGAGTTCATTCCCCTATTGTGTCAGTGAATACGACTTGCCATAAAAATATCCTAAATGAGTTAGTTGATTGTAGGATGTAAACAATAATAGAACAATGGTTTAAATCGTTTAGCTTGTGTTGACCTTATAGGGTAATGCTTCTCTTAGTTGGCTGCTAAGGCTTTTAAGTAACAAGTGCACCTGTTGCTCTATCAAGGAACCTACTAAGTGAAGATAATCCATACGTGATCTAAAGGCACTTGGTCTTTCCCACAATACATTTTTTTGAGTTCATCCCCCTATTGTGTCAATGAATATGACTTGCCATAAAAATATCTCAAATGAGTTAGTTGACTGTATGATGTAAACAATAATAGAACAATGATTTAAATCATTTAGCATGTGTTGACCTTATAGGGCAATGCTTTCCTTATTTGGCTGCTAAGGCTTCTAAGCAACAAGTGCACTTGTAGCTCTGTCGAGGAACTTGGTAGGTGAAGATAATCCACACATGACCTAAATGCACTTGGTCTTTCTTATAATGCATTTTTTTGTGTTCCTCCCCTATTGTGTTTCTGAATACGACTCGCCATAAAAATATCCCAATCGCATTAGATTATATCATTTCGTATACAATTATGCATTAATAGTGTATATACCTTTTCATGTCTCGGCCCACTTTTATGATGCTTCCCTAACATGTTGATGCTTCAACTATTGATCCAATGAACCTTGATTAGTTGAAAATGGAAACAGAGGTAGCTCACGACATATGTGTGGAAGAAGTTACAAGTACTCAGCCTATATGCGACTTGTCTGGTAACGTCGAGCAACCATTTGTTGGACAAGAATTTAAAGATGAACTCGAAGTATGTGAATTCTACAATGGCTATGCGAAGTCCGTTGGGTTTAGTATCAAACTCAAACAAGTTCGCAGACTAAGCTCTACCTCAGCGATTACACGGAGGCGCATGACATGCTCTTGTGAAGGCATGCATACGCCAACTACAAATGATAAAGACAATGCTAGTATCGCAAAAAAGATTAGAAGAAAAAGAGTTTCCATTCGGTGCAACTACATGGCTCGATTGAAGATTTCAAGGAAGCAAGAAGGGCAATGGGTAGTTACTCATTTTTGAAATAACCACAATCATCAACTGGTAGATAAAGTGCAAGCACATCGCTTGAAATTACATCGCAAATTTGATGATGAATTTGCCTCAATTTTGAAAGCATGTAACGAGGTCGGCATTGGTCCTTCTGCAGCCTATAATCTTATCAGAGAGTTTGGCACTGCGTCTGAAATTTGCTTCACTCGCTAAGATATCTGGAATTTCAAATCAAGATCTCGTGGTCATTTGCTAGCACGAGATGTAGACTTTGTAATTGACCACCTCCAAAGGCAGCATGATGCAAGTCAAGATATGTACTTTGCAATTCGCAAAAATAACAAGGGTGATTTGAGTTCATTATTTTGGTCTAATGGTTGGTCGAGGTTAGATTTCAAAGTATTCGGAGATGTTTTATGTTTTGACACTACATACAAAATCGCAAATACAGCATGCCTTTCCCGCCATTCGTAGGAATAAATCATCACAGACAAATTATAGTTTTCGGCTATGGTTTGGTAGTGGATGAGACAATTAACTCTTTCGTGTGGCTCTTTCAGTAATTCAAAGATGCAATGTTCGAACAAATGCCATTATGCATTATTATCGACCAAGATGCTGCAATTGAAGCTACTATAAAGCAAGCTTTCCAACATCTATCCATAAGTACTATCTGTGGCATATTATGAGGAAAGTCCCAGAAAAATTGAGGGGTAACCAGATAGATGATTTTCAAGAGGCCTTCAATCAACTGGTGTACAATGATGTTAGTCCACAAACTTTCGAAGCGCAATGGAGCAGTATCTTAGAGGAATATGGTCTCTTGGATCACGAGTGGCTGTGTACCACGAGCGTTACAGATTCCACGAAATGTGCACAAATCAACGCAGTGAAATTTTTCATTCATTTTTTGATCATTATGTCAACTGAAAGACAAGTTTGCTTGAATTTATAAATCACATTTCACAGATAATAAGTCAACAACATGAGGACGAAATGAATGCGGATAAACACACCTCGCTAGCGGTCTTGCAAAGGAAGACCTCATTCCTCATTGAGGAAGCCTTCTTCAAAGCGTACACCCATTGCAACTTTACAAATACTCAGCAAGAAATGTGGAAGAGCAATGCATTCAAAGTTAAATCTATCGATGCTGATGGACGTATTCTAAAGTGTTTTTCATATGTGTACATGCTTTTTTTGTTCATTTTTGCCGCTCTCTTATGAAATCTTGTTATGTCTTAGGTTTGAATAGTGTTCCTACTTGGTATTGTTATAATTTCTGCCCATCATTATTTTATCTATTGTGTACTTTTAGTCACTGATCAACGCTGGCAATGACATTTTCTGATTTGTAATTGGGTCTGATAGACTTTGACGGTGTGGATAAGCTATCGAAGTCTCAAATGGATGGTGCTACTTAATCTATTCATTCCCCCCCATGTCAATGCCCCAAGCACATCGTGAAAACATAGTAGCCCAGGAAACTCCACCAACAAAATAAAAGAGCAATCGGTGTACGTTGTGCGGAAGTTTATTGATTATTGTAGCACATTGAGTGCAAGCCGGCGAGAGACCATTTTTGAAATGGGTTTTGGAGGTTTTCTATTAATGAAAGTACATGCTCTACAACTTGGGCTCATTAAGTGGCTAGCAGAACAATGGGATGATAGCTACGAAGCATTCCACACCGAAGGCAAGAGGTTGGAGTTTACTACACAGGATGCTAATCTCATCTTGGAGCTTTGAATAGGTGGTGTGAACGTCATCCCAGTGTTGGATGAGCATAGCACGAATCAGCTGCGTATGTAACTAAAATTGGGTAAAAGAAACTGTGTACTTGCAACAAAGGGTTAGAAAAACCTAGTTGTTGGTGGGAAAGACTTGAAATGGCAACAATTATTCACATTATATGCGCTCTCTATTGTTTTGTATCCAATAACAATGAGGAAAATGGAAGATGTCTACTTACAGCATGTACTCGATATTCAAAGGATTAGGGATTTCAATTAGGCTACTTATATGGTGGACATATGTAAGGAGTCATTCTAATTGTACAACACAAAAAGGCGAAAGTTAATCGGAGGCTGCATGGTCTTAGTATTGGTAATGATTTTGAATATTGTATTCCACATAAATTGTGCTCATTTTTGTAATGAATATCTTGCTTTTTACAGATTTGGTTTTTGGAGCACTTGCAAAGTAGTATTGTAGATCTCTCCAAGATGCATCTTAGCGTACCGCTCATTAAAAATTGGACGTCTCAAGTCTGCTTGAGATTGGATGGTATGTGGGGTAAGACAGGCATTGAACAAATGCAGGTAAACTTGCTCATTAGTATTTACGATAAGAATAACCCTAAGAACTTGTCTAATGTACTTCTTATTGCTTTGCAAGTACAAGAGAATCTATGATGACGTTGGACAGATCCGCGGGGGCTAATATGGGAAGTCGTACTACGCAGCCAATACGATCACACTACCTTATCTTGTCTAACAAATATGAACTACGCAGATACTAATGTTCAAGGTAGCCCACGTGCCCAGGAAGTCGGAATTGCTCCCTCTGATTTCGATCAGTTAATCAAGGAGAACAAAGCATAAAAGGTTAAGGGTAATTTGAACCATCTACTACTTTGATGCTGAAAAGTAAAATGACTGTCAACTGTACATACTAATATGACTCGCGACCTACAAAGCATGACAACCATTAACGCTAACTACTGTGGGTTTATGTTTTTTCAAGAATTAAGACAGATGCTGGTAGAGTCACAATTTGTGAATAAATCATTAGAAACATAAATTCAAGTAGATCATTTTCCAGATATAATCTAAAATTTTCACGATTTGAGTCACTTACTTGATTGATAATTAGTTGAATAATTATTTGTTTAAGCAGTCGAGAGAACTGTCTAGAAATTGGAATGCAGGGAGATGCATGGTGCCACCCATGGGAACATAACAGATTTAACGATAATTGATGGTAGTTTCCTCACTTCAATAACCATCTATTCATGTGTTACAAGTGGCAAATGCCAACAAAATTTTAAAATCCACTACCGAGTTGGTACAGAAGGACCTGAGTTGGTTTCAGTAAATATACAAGTGAGCTTTGAACTAACGAAATTGAGTAAAGGTATTCAGGAAGATATCACTGCTCTCGATTATGCAGCGCAGTTTGTGGAACCCGCAAACATTGCTGCTACAGTTAGGCAAAGGAGTCGAAATATAAAGGCATCTAGAGTGTTAAAGTCACCTTACGAAACAACATCTACGAGGGGAAGCCAATTGCACTTAGACGGCATATTCAACTGTCGGTGGCTACTTCTGAAACTAGAGCAATTGGGAAATAGATTTTCTAGCATTTGATTCCTTTATGATTTTCCATGACTGCACCATGTACTTGTAAACTATTTATTTTGTGTGTTGCAGTGCTCGGATGCTCAATTTTCGTTTTTCTTATGTTCAATTACTGTATCAATGGACAAGGTTTTAAGTGAATATATACTTGTGGAATTTCTCTTGCATATCATAGAATTCAGGAAAATATTGGAATTGAGAAGATGTGAAATTTGAGTTGAGGCGATTAACAGAAATTGAAGTCACAATTGTCACTTTTGCATTTAGTAGATCCCTACCGAAAGAGTGAGTTGGCTAACACCATTTGTTTCGCTAAGACTAGCTTGTTTTAAGCTCTACACAGGTGGACATTAATGGTGTATTACATTTGATGAGGTATGCCATGACTTGTATATTTATTTGTACGGTGAAATTTTGTTCCAATGTGAAGGCATGACCTTGACGAGAGAGTTGTTCCTATCGCTTGCTCCAAGAGAGAGAGCGCAAGTGCCCGTAAGTAGCATCATGGACATTCCGGTTCCTCATTTACGCTGAATTTAATAAGATTTAACTTGTCATCTTCTGATTGTGCATGCAGATTGTTGACACATCGACAATGTTGTACAACATGCAACAGCTTCAAACAACAACCGGTGTGATTAGATTTTACTTTGACTTTATATTCTCAGTGAGTCTTTTCAGATCATTTCATTATTGTTAAATGAATTTTCATTGGTTGCCAGTATCCATAATTTCATCATTCTAATTTATGCTATGTAGCTATATCTCATGTGTGATCCAGTTGCTCTTAATTATATATATGATCCCGAGCAAATAAAATATCATGTGAGAGATGCAGGATGGGTAAAGTTTTTGAGTTTTCTAATTGGGCTAGTACGAGTCTATATTTTGTTTACACTTTGAAAATTTCCTAATGATATCTTATCCACATTAATACAGATTTTTGTACCAAGATGCAGAGACGATGATTGGTTTGATTGTGCCATTGACACGGTATGCGAAGGAATTTTTTTGTTAGACTTAATGTCAACGGATGGAGATTGTGGGATGAAGGTTATTAAGAATGAAGTGGTAGGTATAGTGCAATCACCATAACCTGATGTTGTGACAATTGCATACTAGATCCATTAAGTATACTTTGTAAACACATTCAGGCATCCACAATGAAGGATTATTATCATTATATCGGTGAGATGAAGGCAGTGTCGTCGTGGGATGTTAAGCTGGCAAATGGATTACCACACCAAACTAACGGGTAAGTGATACTTGAACTCTAATGCACATAGTAGCGTTCAATGTTTCTATTTGCTCTAAACATTTTCTGATTGGATTACATGATAGGGTTGATTGTGGTATGCATATGTTGTGCAATATGTTCTCATTTATTCCTAAAAAGACTCTAAAATCTAGATCTGTATGATTCTAAATCTTTTAATATGAATGTTAGCACTAATTTATGGTTCTAATTACTGTAATAACCATATTGATTACAAGGACCGATTGCTGAATGACGACTCCAATTTACATCGTTTATACTTAACAATAGTTTGAATGATAATTTAAAGATCATACAACATAAAATATTCAAAGACAAATACATTCAACAAAACTGATTAGGTAGCATTGTACATGACTAAATGAAAGGATTGTACCAGAAATTTCAATTAGAATCATCTTTTTTGGGTTAGTTTCCTTATATCATTTATGTGTGTTGATTCCATCATGGTGGTCTAGTATTTTTTTGTTCATAACAATGCAGATGTAAATGCCATAAATATTATGTATTTGTCCAAGTGAAATGGAGTTGAAAATTAAGATATCATATTGTGATCTATTCATGTATGTCATATATTCCCCATATAATAGTGAAAATGCTTAATCATTCAACGTAGCAAGTTCTTCCTTAAACTTGGAAGTGAAAATAACATAAAAAAGGGGTATGTATGGTTTTCATCTAAGCATACCAATCATATACTCACATAAGCATTCCCAAAAATAACATGTTGCTTAATCCAGACATAATAAAGATGCAAATAACTCATTTCTTCAATTATAGCTCTTTGTTAAACCAATGGTAAACCAATGGGTCACATGATGATAATTGTCTTGTGCCAGCATATTAAACCTATTAATGAGGAGTGTGCATGCAATATGCTTCTTATAGCTTTCAATGATTATCTGTGTAACAAAACAGCACAAATGATATTTACAGCTCATATTAAAATGTATATGAGCCTATGAATTTTTCTCTTTTTAAGTTTAACAAAGAAGTAAATATACCTTATTGAACTTTACTGAGGCTGGCCTAGTGTAATGCTCTATAATGGTGATAATATCAACTCTGGAGTCTTCTGTACAGTACACAAATACATTTACATCATTAGCCGACCAATGTTGATTTTGAAAATTACTATATTAATTGTGTCATACATTGTACTCATGAGTTCAACAGTGTTGCAAATGATGTGGAATGTATATGCATCTAAAATTTCATTGTCCACGTCAAACATTTTTTTTAACATATTAAGTTGTACAATGGAAATCAACTAAAAAATGAGTTTGATAATTTCTATTTGCTAAATGTAGCAACCCATCAAAAAGACTTACCACTCACTGGTAAGTAGCCATAAACCTTATTTGCCTGTCCTTTTCAACAACATCAATATGTTGGTCCCAAGTTGATGGCTAAACCCAAGAGGGGAGGGGTGAATTGGGTTCTTTAAAAATCTTTGGTAAATCAAA
>JAXCLR010000073.1:29664005-29689563 GCA_035584095.1 Annona squamosa | reverse complement strand
AAATTCCGTAATTAAGGTGTAAATGACCTTATAAGGGGCCTAGGATCATATTACAGGTATTAAATTAGGATTAACTTGTTAATTTCATAAATTAAATGTGGTTTGATGTGGTTAGATACTGTTAGACGCTGTTAGATTAAAGTGGATTTCATTAAATCTTATTCTGTGGGTTTCAAATTCTGTAATTAAGGTGTAAATGATCTTATAAGGGCATAAGATCATATTACAGGTGTTAAATTAGGATTAACTTATTCATTTAAAAATTAGATGTGGTTAGATGTAATTAAATGCGGTTAGACGTAGTTAGATATGGTTAAATGGAGTGAGATGCGGCTAGATACAGTTAGACGCTGTTAAATTAAGGTAGATTTCATTAAATCGTATTATCTGGGTTTCAAATTCTGTAATTAAGGTGTAAATGACATTATAAGAGGCCTAAGATCATAGTACATATGTTAAATTAAGGCCTAGGATCATAGTACAGGTGTTAAATTAGGATTAACTTATTAATTTCAAAAATTAGATGCGGTTAGATGCGGTTAGATGTGGCTAGACGCGGTTAGATTCGGTTAGATGCGGTTAGATTCGGTTAGATGCGGTTAGACCCTGTTAGATTATCATGATTTTATTAAATCGTATTATCTAGATTTCAAATTCCGTAATTAAGGTGTAAATGACGTTATAAGAGGCCTAAGATTATATTACAGGTGTTAAATTAGGATTAATTTGTTATTTCAAAAATTAGATGTGGTTAGATGTGGTTAGATGCTATTAGATTTGGTTAGATGCGATTAGATGCAGTTAGATGCGATCAAACGCTGTTAGATTATGGTGATTTCATTAAATCATATTATTTGGGCTTCAAATTCCATAATTAAGGTCTAAATGATGTTATAAGGGGCCTAGGATTATATTACAGGTGTTAAATTAGGATTAACTTATTAATTTCAAAAATTAGATGTAGTTAAATGCGGTTAGATCCAGTTAGATGCGGTTAGATTTAGAAAATAAAAAAATATTAATAAATTTTCAAAAAATAAGAAAAATAAAAGAAGTTATTTTTGAGAGTAACTTAATTACATTAACTTTAAATAATATAAAATAACTCCTAATAAAAATTATATTTTCCAACTTTACCAATTATAATGAAATCTTATTAAAAAATAATTTTTTGTACATAAATATTTTTAGAAATTGTCAAATAATGAAAAATTATGTCTATATATATTTTAGTACTTGATTTAGCAATTAAATGGAATAGATCGAGATTTTGTATATATATATATAATATAAATTTTATCAAAAAACCAAATATACTCACATTTTTAAACAAATATACTTACGATGTAAAATTACCACAATGCCCTGCTTCCTTTTTTTCTCATGGGAAATGCTTCCCCTGGGTTGGGCCTCCCAGTAGATATGTCAGGTAGTAGAACGAGTGACAACTCCACGTTGAGGCCCCTGTCAAATTGGTCACATCAATCTGGGTTAGGCTAGAGACATGCCTCTTGCTATGAACCATGAGTAGCCAGGCCCATAGGGTCATTCAATGCTGCAGATGATCATGTGACTATCTCTGGTCCAGCAACCCAGCAATGCAACGAGAAGATTAAAAGACCTTAACGTAGATGGTAGAGATTGGCTTAGGAAGAACTGGGCATTGCAATGTACATCGCCACAACAATTACACTTGCCTTGCAAAACAAAGAGACAAACTGCGGGTTGGTTAATGAGATGAATGTATCAGTGAATCAGAGACTAAAAGGAAACATAGACAGTGAAGGTGACAAGGTAGAGTCTAAAAGGGGGCTCTTGGCCCCATCTCGAATGACATGACTTTGATTGCATAGAATTACTATGGGCTTAGGAACCCACGTGCAATTTGCTGCCTTTGTATATTAAGAAACTAGCTCCCAAAGCACTCCTCTTGAGTGAAACCAAAAAATTAGTAAAGTAAATGGAGTACATAAGGAGGAAGTTGCTTTTTGAAAGCTATTTTGTAGTGAACTCAAAGGAAAAAAGGGGGCCTAGCCTTGTTATGGAATGCGGAATCATAGTTCACAGTAAGAAGCTACTTGATGCACCATATTGATATAGATATGCAGAGGTGGAGGTTCACATGCTTCTACAGTCACTTAGAGGTTAGCAGGAGAGCGGAATATGGAATCTTATTACTTACCAAAGAAATCAATTTGAGGCTCCATGGCTCATCACGGGAGACTTCAATGAAATGACAGGTCATTTTGAGTTTAGAAGCCGTAGACCAAGAGTGGAATCCCAAATGAATCTCTTTCGCAAGATGATGATAACTGTCATTTGCTGGATATAAGGTTGGTGGGTCCTCTCATGACATGGAAGAATAACAAGAGAGGTGTGCATCGAGTAGAGACTAGACCTGATAAGGGCCTAGCCGCCCCTAAATGGTTGAATTTGTTTCCATATGCCAAGATTTTTCACCTGATAATTGCAGCACTTGATTTTATCCCAGTCAAGTTAGTCCTTAATACATAACAATATAGGAAGAAGCTGAAGTGAGACTTTCAGTATGAATTATTCTGGGCACGGGATAAAGAGAGACCCATCGCATTGTTGATAGAATCTGGATGACTGAGCATTTTCTAGGGGCCTATGCATCTAACAACTTGTTGAGAAAAATTTAAAAAAATGCAGTTTTGAGCTGGCAAAGTGGAATAAAGAAAGAAGGGTACTCTTTGACTAGGGACTCTTTAAGGATGTCCTCCAAGTATAGATGAATCTAAATAGGTGTGATATCATGGTTGGCTATGTTGAAAATGGGTCTGTTCCATCCCAAAATGACTGGCCAAGTTAGGAAGCCTATTGTCATACATGTAAACTAAGAACTCTTTAAGTCTACTAACAATGTGGAATTTCCTTACCATTTAACACCTCACTCACGTTTTAGGCTAGAGATGTGGATGCATATTTGGGGACAAACACAAACGGGCATGGGTCACATTTGTCCCTAAATATGTGTTTACATCTCTAGTCCAAGACGTGAAGGGCAGTGTTAAGTGGTGAGAAAATCCTACACTGTTAAGAGACTTGAAGATTTTCTGATTTATATGTATAAGAATAGGTTTCCTAACTTGGCTAGTTATTTTAGGATAGAATCGACCCGTTTTCAACAGATTCTTCTTACTTATTTTGTAAGCAACAAGCTATAGACGTTATCGCCTCTTCATTAAGTGTGGCATGGTTTGGGCTATGAATAAATGGCTCCAACTCTATAAAAAGAATCATTTCTAAGATCGTAGCTGCAAAAGGGACCGATGACTTCAGCCTATTCCTATTATTCTGCCCGCGTGCTTAGCAAATCACAAACTCCCACCTCAGAGTTTATGGGCATCATTGGTTGGTGTATCAACTTCCTAAAAAAAGCAAAGGCAGGCAAAACACCTCATAAATAATAGCTTCCTTCATCATTAGCTCATAACAAGTTGGACCAAACCTCATGCTGGTGCGTTCAAAATGAACGTGGATGTTAAATGGAATTTGGACAAAGAGTGCATTGGCTTTGTCATCGTAATTAGAGATTCAAGAGGCTTCTTCGTTGTTGCTAAAGGATGGAACTGGGGGGACATGATGGTACCCATGCTAATGGAAGCCACGCTTTGCTGCTTGACATGAAATGGGCATTGGCAACCAAGTTGTAGCACGTGCAGGCAGAATTCGATTCATTTCTACTCGTAGATTTTTTTTAAAATCATTTCACATATTTCTCCGTGGACGTAGGAATGATGGGGCAATGCATCATCTTTTCACATGAAGAAATTTTGTATAGAAATTTTTTGGCATTGAAATATAGGAATAGCTCCATCCCCCCTTTCTTTAACCAACTTTAAATAAGAGGGAGATGGGATAGTGATGGTCCGTTCCTGCCATAGAAAACATAATAAAATAATTTGATTTAAATATCAATGGTAGAAATGTATGTCAACATCTAGACTATGTATATATAAAAAATAAATAAAATAAATATATAAAAGTGTCATAAAATAATAAAACTTAGAATATAGATTGAATATGAAAACATATTTATTAAGAAAAATCTAATAAAATAAAATAAAAGAATGTTGTATTTAAGGATAAAATACATTATGG
Organism: Annona squamosa; assembly: GCA_035584095.1. NCBI lineage: Eukaryota > Viridiplantae > Streptophyta > Magnoliopsida > Magnoliales > Annonaceae > Annona > Annona squamosa. The sequence goes on along the minus strand of JAXCLR010000073.1, from coordinate 29,685,438 downwards.
TGTATATAATCATACTCTAATATAATATACAACATTAATTTATTTTTACAATTAGTTATATTTTTTGATTTTTTCTTTGTAAACATGTTTTGTTAAGTGTATTTAATCTATATGCCAAATTTTTTCATTTTATAATACTTTTACATATTTATTTTTTATTTTTAAAATCATTTTTTTAAGGGATGAAATATGACTTAAATGCCTTAGAAATTGTTGCTTTTTTTTAAAAAAAATAAATATACAAAAGTATTATAAAATGACAAAACTTGGAATATAGATTGAACATGAAAATATATTTATGAAGAAAAATAAAACAAAATAAAATAAAAGAATGTTGTATTTTAAATAGTTTAAAATACATCATGGTATATAAGCATGCTCTTAAAATATAATTTCTACAAGGATAAAAAAATATGATTTCTACGTGGATAAATGATATATATATATTAGATTAAAATGGACCCCACACATATTAGATTGTAATGAAACTTTATACGCTCATTTATCCATATATAAATCATACTTTAGACGGTTTAGATGTTGAAAAAATCACTTTAAACTTGATATTTACATTAAACTATTTTATTACGTTAATTTTGCACCATTTTAAGATGGGAACTGCAAACATGTTGGATTTGGATTAAAATTGATATGCTATTAAAGTGAACAATTCTAAATACAATGGGTGGGGTGGATTTTTCATTTATGATCAGGTGGGGCCCATAGTGCATGGATTGCACGATACAATCGCATGCATTGGATTATTTCGCATGCACAGTTGTAATGCACTAAGACAACTCTCTTCACATCATTCAAATTCCTTTGGTATAAATATTTAACCCAATATGAGTGCCGTGAGCCTTTGTGCACCTAGTGTAGGACAATAACTTATTTTTATTTTTTCAAAATTTTATATATTTATATGGGTTCAAGCATGAATGTCTCATATACATAGTTTATATATGTTTTTGATCATTTTTAATATTTTATTTTGAATTTTAAAAATAAAAAAATAAGATATTTTTTCATGAAATGCATTATTTGAGCTCGCATATGAATTTCAAAAAATAAAAAAAATTAGAAAAAGTGGAGTTATGCACCAAGGTAGGGTAGATGAACTAATAATATTTGCAAACAAATATACATATATATAATTTCTAAAATAGAATAAATATTAAATATATCGACAAGTTTTTTTTAAAAATTAATTTCACATGTACTCTTGAATGCTTAATAATTCATCTCATATCCACATGTTTCGCCCAAAATCTCAATTAAAGCCGTTCATGTGTGTGTGAGAAATGATGAAATTGTTCGTGTACTAATTTTTATCGTAATTTGAAATTCATGTCATAATTCCATTTAAGCGTAAATTATCAAATGAAAATTAGGTTATGACTTACGAATAATAGTATAAGAGTAGGAACTAAGAGATGAGCAATTTTTAACCCATTTATAAAGTTCTCAGTAGTGTATTTATAAATGAAATTTTGGCAAAACACATGAACATGAAATTTTTTTTTTAAAAGTTTACAAGTATATTTATAATTCCATACAAAACTTATGAATATAACTTGGACTTGCCCAATAAAATTTTTTATTTTTGGTATTATAACTAAATATATATAGGTGAATATTATAAATGATTTAGATATTAAAAAGTCTTATGGAAAATGAAAAAAACTATTTATACAGCTTCCTTGACATTTTTTTTAATTATTACCGATACTCTAGAAATCATATATGTTTAATTATACAGATTTTGACCTTTAAATGAAAACGACATATTTAAACATTTTGTTTAGATGAATCGAATCCTATTAGACAAATTGTTCTAAATAAAATGGTTTAGAACACTAAAGTGAAAAGTATTTCCTCTATTTATGAGGTTGGATCTAGGGAGCATGATCTATGCTCCCGGGCTACATGCTCCAAAGTGCATACATTTATTTATTTATTTATTTTTAAAAATTTTTTCATAAACTTGTTAGCCAAAGTGTATTTAACTTATATATCAAATTTTAACATTTTTAGAGATTTTTAGATATTTATTTTTAATTTTTGAAAAACAATGGCATTTTAGTAGTTTAAAATTACCTAAAATGCCACTGAATTTTAAAAATAAAAAATAAATATTTAAAATACTCAAAAAATGGTAAAAATTTATGTACATTAAATACAATTGGGCTAACAAGTTTATGAATTTTTTTTTTAAAAATAAAAAAATAGATGTATGTTACCGGGAGCATGTAACAGATCTCTAGTGCACAAAATTGAAAAAAAATTATTTTTTATTTTTTTAAAAATCCTTTTATACAACTATTGAATTACGAAAATACTATTAATTTTAAAAAGTTAAAGAATATCTATAAATTTTTAAAAATCGTAAAACTAAATATATACATATATATATTAAATGTACTTAGATTAAATTAATAATTGTGTAGATTATTTTTTTAAAAAAAAAAACTTAAATGCATCGGGTGCACCGAGGCTAAATAAGTGCATTTAGTCTCGCGCGTATAGTTATTATTTTTACTGCTCGCAAGTCTACCGAAGGTGAAGGGACGCGGGTTGTCCTACACTTGGATACGTCCAATGACTCCAATTCCGAAATCCTACCCTCGCGATTCACCGTTTCATTCCACGTCAGCAGGAGCCTCTCAGCTGGCGGCTCAGGCTCAAGACCGTGATGGCTGCTCTTCCCCCGGCCCTCCTCATTTCCCCGTGGCGCCGTCGGCTGCTCCTTTTCCGGGGAAGAAAAGCGCGTCTTTCTCTAAAATCCGCGCGACTGGTTTCGTCCACTTAAAACAGTTTAGCTAGGGACATGGAAGAAGAAGCCGGAGCAGAAGCGAAACTCCAACGTTTCCTACCCTGGTTGCAGGTGAACTCTCTCTTTGTAAACTCTCCGGCGGGAGTCCCATACTCCTTTTTCGCGACGAACTGTTTTTTTTAGGTTTTCGATCCAATTTCCTAACTGCTGCTAGTGTCCCGTCTTCCCTACAGATGAATGGGGTCCAGCTACGCGGATGTGAGATCAGATACTGCGGTCCTGAGATCAGATATGCCATTTTTTCCGCGAATAGAAGCAAAGAGGGTAGCTACTGTAGTTGATTTTCCAACTTATTATGGATGTTTATCGGATTCCGGCGGTTTATTTTGGTTAATTTTCATCTAAATTTTGGTTTTTAAGGTATTCTTTTGGTTGTTCCACTTGATTTGGCTATAACTCCCATGAGAGTGTTGCAAGATCCTATCCTGGGGCCCAAATGCCGGGCCATGTTAGATTGCGGCGACGTTGATGACCGGTTCTTGATGATTCTTTTCCTTACATTGGAACGTCTTCGAAAGGACTCGACATGGAAGCCGTATGTATTCAATTTATGCCATGCTTTGCTTTTAGTTTCTGCCGATGATGTACATTGATATTATGTTAGTGACTTCGATTGTTGAATTTGTAGCACGAGTTTGTCATGTTGGGTTGCCTGCATTTTTTTGGTTGTAATAGTTGAACTTGTAGAATGAATTTGATATATCGAGTTTTCTTCATATATTTCTATTATCTTTGCTGGCTGGCATTGGTGTTTCTGTTAGATGTCCGACCTCCAGCTTTGCTGGTGTTCTTCACTGGCGCTCACTAACATAAGTTGAGGCATGTCTAGAGGAAACTGTAGGATGATGCATATAAATATTTGGTTGATAGTCCATTTATTGACAAATAAGTTCATTGGGGTTAGAGGCAAACGGTTGCTGTTTTGGTAGTTGTAGTTGTGTTGTATTTTATGATTATTTGTATAAACAGACCATTGTGCAAATAGAAGGTTGGAAGGAATTTCAGTGCTCATTGAGAGTTGAGAATGGAGTTTAGCTAGCTCAAAATTGACTTGCATTGATAAGAAAAACTTATCAGTTTAATTATTGTATGGGATGTGTTGTTCTATTTTCCTTGCTGCATTTTCATAAATGATGCTTGTTGATGCTAATAACTAGCAAGAACAAATGCAACTGGGGCTTGTTACTCATCCTGTTAAAGATCTACAGCTAGAAATGTTGTCTTGAACTCTGCACAACAACTGGGATGAATGCTATACGAACCAACTAAGAAAAGATTGTTGAAGTTTTATGTAGCCGGTGCAAATTGTGATAGGAAGGTGTACTTTAAGTAAGGGGAAATTCTAGCACCTCAGCATGCACAGGGACTGAGTGGAGCATTCATTTCTTTAAAGATTCATTAGAACACTTACGCACATTTTTTGGTTTGCACATTTGTGGCCATGCATTTATGCTTTGTCATCTCTTATCTCTATTTCATCTACACCAAGTTGGCAATACCGAATGATGGTAGTTAATGTTAAACTTTTAACGCAAGCAAATGTGGTTAATCTTAGGGAACTGTCAGGCCATTTTTGGATTTGGCTTATTTCTGGATGTTGGTATTTTTAGTACATCTCTTCCCATGGACTCTGCACTTACTTGTATTACCATGGAAACTCTTTTGTTTGAGTACTTATATAAAGAATGATAGGTACCTCGATATGCTTCCAACCACCTTTGGGAACCCGCTATGGTTCACCGATGATGAACTTTTGGAACTAAAAGGAACAACATTGTATCGGGCTACTGAATTGCAGGTAAAAATTCTCCTGGATGCTTATTATGTTAACCTAACATGGGTTCTAGACAACATTCTTGCACTAAACTAGTCATTTGTTTTGAATTTCCAGATTTATTTAGACTATCCTTGTTCTTGACTCTGCAGATTGCACATTTACGCTTCATTGTTTGTTTCCCTTTTATTTGTAGATGTTGAAGTTAGTATTATTTCCTTTCATCTACATAGTTTGCATTTTTTTCTTAGATGTATTTGATTGAAGACAGATTTATCTTGCAGAAGAAGAGTTTACAGGTCATGTTTGAAGATAAGGTGAAGCATCTTATAAAGGAACTTCTGCCTGTTGAGATTGAAGAAAGGTTGAAGAAATAATTCTTCTGTCTTAAATTGATTTCTGGGGACAAATTAGATGTTATTTGAGACTGATTCCTTGGCTACAGGATTGCTGTTTTTATTTCTTTGATCTTGTAACAAACTGGAGCCTCTGAATTTTATGTATTTGCTTCAAGGCACACACAGTCTTCTTCTTCATGAAAGTTAATCAAATTTAATACACTATTTCTTCTTCTTCCTCTATGGAATTTCAACCAAATTTAATGCATTGTGATATTATTCAATCTAACACTTTTTCCAATTATCTGGAAGTTTTTCTTTTTCTACTTGCCGCACTTTTCTTTTAGAGTTTTGATAATTGAAGAAGTATAATTGTTATGGTTTGTTGCTTCTACAGGGAGGTGTGCTTTGAAGACTTCCTCTGGTATGATCCTCCCCTCAATAAAACAGTTTGGTATGATAAACAGTGCCTACAAACAATTGACTAAACCACTGGTTCCAGAGGAGCAAAAATTTAAGCAGTGTGCAAATACTTTTGCGGAGTTGAAATTTAAAATTGTAGATGCCTGCACTCGATTTGTTTTCACTAGATCTGTCAAGAATGATTCTTGCTTGTCATTCATGTTGCCTAATTTTTTTTTGGGTCAAGAAAGAAGTATCTCACGAAGGCAATTGACCATCTTACTCTTACCCCTTTCCAGACGAAGACGGAATGTTAAAAGCAGTGTCTTCTAGTTGAGGCTAGAATCTTATTTGGGTTTCAAGATGTGGCAAGATTCACCATGACACATTTGTTTTTGCTTATGCCAATTCATAAAGCTGTCAGTTTAAAGTTAACAAACTTTTGTCACAGCAATATTTCCATTCCATTTCATGAAGCACTATGCTGTATCTGCTTGTCTATTTTATTCTTTAGTTGTGGCTTACACCGATACTTCTCAATTTTTCTTCTTCTTCTTCTTCTTCTTTTTTTTTTGGTTGTCGGATTATATCAGGTCAAATTCAATATTTTGGACTCGTGCTCTGAACATTCCATTGCCACGTACTTATGTCTTTCCTCAAGCACCAAGAAGGCAAGAACCTGGTTGCTTGCCCTTTGATAATGATGATAGAGCCACGTTAGCCCGAATTTCTGGTGAAATGCCCAGTCATGGAGAGCATGAGGTGGAAGGTTTGTTCATATTCTTTGTAGATGATTTTGTACGTGATTATTCTTTTCCTACTGCATCTCACTTTGGGAACTCCTACATTCCGAGCAGTTACTTCCAGGTTAAAAAGTACCTTATTGTATAATATGGCAAATGTATGGACTGCATATTTGATTGGAATGTAGTATTTGGAAGCATAAATGACTGTTTGTATTTTGCTTTAGGCAGTCATTCTTTCAGGGAAGAAAGGGAAGTCATTGAAGAGCAATTGACTTCACCACAACTAGAGACTGTTTGGGTGGAAGGTCTTGTTCCTGGCATTGATTTCTGCAACCATGGTATGTTGTTTCTTTTTTCTTTTTCTTTTTCTTTTTTTTTTTCTAGTAGGCTGTAGCATCCTGTTTCTGATGGGTGAAAGCATGAATCTCAGTGGCAAAGGACACATCTCTCATTAACATGGGCAACATTGTAGCCTGAATAGATCGAGTTCTTTTAGTGACTACAGATTCTGCATACTTGAGAGCAAGTGACTGGTTCAGTGAATGTTTCACCTCCAAAATTAAAATTGTCGATCTCAGATGTAAGAGCTGCAGCGACATGGGAAATTGATGGGACTGGATCAACCACTGGAACTGCCCAGTCAATGTACCTTCTATCTGGTATTTATGATTTTGGTTATCAATTTAACACTTAGATGCAATTTCATTGGCTTTCTATCATGCAATCTTATATCAAAGAGCCATTTACGCCAAAAATAATGAACATGTTATACAAAATATACAGGTTGGGTAGGATCTTGCATATATTCAATTAGCTTTAAGTTCCCTTCTGAGCCTGTTAATCATCTGAAACACTAGATATCCATCATTAGTTTTCAATCCTTCTAATGATTGCAATTTAGGGCGTGTTTGTTTACTCAAAAAACCTTTTAAACTAAAACTTTTTACTTTTTACAACTAACCTTTTTAAATTATTTTTTCACTGCTTCCTATACAACTATTCTACTTTTAAATCATTTCCACATAACTACCCATACATCTAATTATTTATTTTAACTTTGTTCTCTTTACTTCTCATCATTGCCCCTATCATATTACATCATTTTCTTTCATTTTAAAAACTTTTACACCAAAAACTGTTCATCAAAAGTTCTATCACTTTCCAAATACACCTTTAATTATTAGCAGCATTATATCTTTTGAGGAGGTGGCCAATAGATGGTTGCATAAGAGATTCTATTTTTGTTCATTCATATTTTTTTTTATTTGTTAATAGCAAATATATTATTGTTCTTTTCAAATTATTGACTCTTGGGTAATTTGTTTCTTTATTTATTTTCAAATAGCTATAATAGCCTTCCTAAATCATCACCTAGACATATTTAGTGTTTTATTGTCTATTCTTGTTGATATCCATATATGCTTTATTTTCATTTATGAAAGCCATACTAAATTTGTCAAGGTCTGGTGTGTAAGACTCATAGTTTCATGTATAAAGACTCATACATATATTTATTGGTTATTGAATAGCAACATTTAAATTAGGGTTATGCTTTTATGAAACCCTTTTTATACATAACCCCATTCATTTTTGCACCCTTGATGATTGGTGGGAAATATACTCCATCCATTGTATTTAAAATCATTTATGTTGTCATGAAAATCCCTTTCATTTTTCAGGTATTATTGTGTATGAACCCATTTACAAATGTGTAAAATCAACGTAATAAAATATTTATCCTTAAATATCAATTTTAAAGTTGTGTTTTCAACATCTAAACCATCTAAAACATAATTCTTATGTGGATAAATAACTGTATGACATTTTAATACATGTGTGAACAGATCTAAACATTCTTTATAATCTGCCCATGAATATATATTTTTGAGCATATGTGGCCCATAAACATCTTTGATTTAGACAAAACTTTGTTTCTCAGCTAAACAAATATTGTTAAATACTATAGATGGATTTGATTTTCTATAAATCATCAAAATATTAAAATTAGAAGGGGTTGCATGGAACTGCTTCTATATAACCTAGTTGCATAAAAGTGAAGCCCTTTAAATTAATGTTTTGGTTTGAATGTGTATTTATATTGAGGGTCGGTTTAATCATGTTGGCACCATCGAAATATTCCAATGGTATCAACTCATTTTTAGCCCATTTGATTGTTAAATCAAAATCCAATCCGCTTATTTTGTTTTATATAATTTATTCTATTATGTACCACTAATCAGTTTAATTGAAGAGCTGGGTGAGCCATACTTGCTTAAAATTTGTAGAATTATGTGCAAATTATGAAAAACGCTTAGATCTATTCATACATGCACTAGAATGTCACGATACTTTATAGAATCATTCATGTACAAAGGGATGATGTTTTAGATGGTTTGGATGTTGAATTAACAACTTTAAAACCAATAATAAATTGCATAATTTATTGCATTGATTTGACACTTTCTTAGATGGGGGTCCGTGCATGACTTTGATTTGGATAAAACTTGATTTCTTAGTTAAAGAAATAATTCTAAATACAGTGACTGGAGTAAATTTTGATTTAATCATGAAATGGGCCAAAAAGAGGTGACACCATTGAAATATTTCAATGCTGTTGACACCATCAAATCATACCTCATTTCTATTTAGCTTAATTTATTATAAAGTTTCGTTACTTTTTTAAAAAAAATTTATTTGTTCTTTATTTTTTCCATTTCTTGATAAGGTCCTTGATAAAACAATCTTTTCTCTTAAACTGCCAATATATTTGTAATTGCCAGTGAGATGAACTCTGAATCATTGACTCATGATCATGTCAATCTTGAAATTTTATCTTGCTTTAGCTTTTGCTATTCATTTTCCCCCTTCCTCCCTGTTCAATCTTACACTTAATCTTTCCACCCCTGACTGTGGATGCATTTGAATGTTGAAGAGAATGCCTTCGAGTCTGAGAAAGAGATATGCATTAGCTATGGAAACAAAGGAAATGAGGTACTTTCATGCTAGTATATGCTAGTACCTGCTTTCTATTTTCTGTGTTTTCCGCCTTGTTTACATGATGCAACTTCTTGTATGCAACCTTTTTTGAAGAGTTACAGCAAGGAACATTTAAAAAATAAAAAAAAAGAAAGAAAAAAAAAACTGGCAGATTGCGATTGTGGGCGTCTGAGGAGAGGGTGTCCACATACAGAGCCTTTCTTTCTTTATGAACAGTAATGCAGGAACTTGTGACTTGAACCTGTGAGTTTGGTTAGCAAATTCAGTAACGCCGAATATTTTACTCTCCTCTTTCGTCAGAAAGCAACTATTATCCTATTCTTTGTTGATGCTAACTGTCCCTTGCAGTTCTTCTCTTTTCACAACTGTCCTTATTGCTCAATTTATCATATGAAAAGGTGTTCTTATACAATGTTTGAGTGTTTTGATCTATCCCTTGAGCTTGCTTTGATTTGGCCTTGACACAGACTATTCAAATTGACCAATAAGTTGGGTTATACATTTCAAACACTATTTTCTAGCTATATGCACAATTATTAGGCTAATATCAGAAACATTAGATTCCTGGTTGCTGTAGATGGAAAATTGGTGCCACTGGCTGATCTCATTAGAGAACCTTGTTTTTGTAATGTAATTTCTAAGAAACTAGATTGCTGTAAGGAAAGCTTTTTGGACATGGGATACTCATGCATATGTGCTGACATGTATCATGGGATGGATGACTGCTTGTTTGTTAATGGTAGTAGTGCTGTAGCCTGTAAGCCTGTGATAATTTCTTCCCAGCTATTTTTATTCTGCCGACCACCCAAGCATCCTCCTTAATGTAAGCCAGCTTCTGAACCCTTCATCCTTTTCTTGCAGGAGTTATTGTACTTGTATGGCTTTGTCATTGATAACAATCCAGATGACTATCTAATGGTAATGCCTTTTAATGTTCTAGAATCTAGTCTTTGACATTGCCATTTTGTTCTTTAAGTAATTTGCTATCACATGGATTCAAATGAAGTCCCGCCTTGTGAGCTTTTGTGGGCCTAGAGATGTTCATTAGGTTGTACTTTACCCATTCTACTTTTTGCTGTGCATGTTGGGTATTCATATATTTAGGCATTAATGAAAATGTGAATGGATGAAAATCAGCAAGCTTTGATTTTATGTCAATTGCTTTTTTCCTTTTTTTTTAAACAGCTGCATTATCCTATAGAAGCCTTCAAGAGAGTTCCATTTTCCGATTCCAAGGCTGAGCTTCTGGATATACAGGTTGGTTATTTCTTCAATACATTCTACAACTCAGTTAACATTATTCTCTATGCTGTATCGCTTTTATGATTGCCTTGGATGCCAAATGGTTTGAACTCTATCAGAGAACTTCCTTCTATGAGATGTTTACTTCCAGTTTAAATTGATAGACTTGATTGGATTTTACAGAAGGCTGAAATGAGGTGCCTTTTACCAAGGCGGCTACTGGAGCATGGATTTTTTTCAAACCCCTCACTGCAAGAAGAAAGGAATGCTAATTTGAATGGCCGCTCTTGCAATTATAGTTGGAGCGGTCAGCGGAAGGTGCCATCATACTTAAGTAAGTTGGTTTTTCCTGAAGATTTCCTATCTGCATTGCGTACTATAGCTATGCAGGAGAGTGAGCTCCTTCAAGTTTTGTCATTGCTGGAAGAGGTGTGTTGCTTATATCAAATATGTTTTATTTGGAATAGTTGGTACAGATAGAGAATGCATTTGTCTCTTACTCCAGTTTTCTTGCTTAATGTGTGAAGTTCGTTGGGCCTGGAGAGGAGAGACAACCATCTGATACAGAAGTACGGGCAGCTGTATGGGAGGCTTGTGGAGATTCTGGAGCTTTTCAATTGCTTGTTGATCTTCTTTCTGTGAAGTAATGGTTTGATGTTTTTTTCACAATTCCATCTTTAGTTCACAATTAGAAATTGCATGTAGATCTCAAGTTCAACAGCACTCTTTAAGAGTCAGAAGTAATATTACGACCATATGGGCTAATTTTCCATCATTTTGTTACAGAAGATTGCTGTTTATTTTTCAGCACAGAAGATACCCTTGAGTAGGGATAATACTGAAGCTCCGCACTTTTTTATTCCCCATTAATCGGTCTCCAACAGCAGGCTTGACATACTATCAAGTGTCTCTAGGTCGCATAAAGAACGACTTATCCTTAAAAGTTGGGCCATTTCTCAAAACATAGCCTACCTGGGAATCCTGAATGAAACTGCTAGGCTTCAATTATGCATTTGCAATGTAGTTGTTTTATCATCTTTGAATTGATTAGTCTTAATGGAAGTTGGTTGTGTTTTGTAAGGATGACGGAGCTGGAGGAGGGTACTGGGACTGAAGTTTCTGATGCTGATCTGCTTGAAAAGGCATTTGTAGTAGAGTCTGTGGAGAATGCGAGGTATGCCAATTTCCTTGCTTGACTTTTGACTGGTCTAGAGAGTGAGTAGTAGTAGATGCATTGTGTGTTCCAATTCCCCATGCACTATGTGAAAGATGGGCATGCAGCAAACTCTCATTCACAGAATTTCTAGTGGGACTTCAACTGAATTTTCATTTGCTGGATCACAGCAAGAATGCAGGCCATCACATTTGTGAAAGGTTACCAATGAGCAAGAATAGGTGGTCGAGTATTGTCTATCGACGGGGGCAAAAATATCTGACTAGCAAGTTCCTGAAGGAAGCAGAGCATGCTCTTCAACTGTGCTTAAGTGAGCAATAATTAACACATCAATGTTTTTGGCTAAATACTGAAGTTATGAGACTGGTAATGTCAAATTATTTCATAAAAGGTTTTAGAGGTTTCATCTGTAAATTTATTTGAGGACCGCTAGTGCATCTTTTCTTTCTCCTGTACGCTATGTTGCAATGAAAGGGGCATTTCTACATACTACCATTTCCTCCTGTTCATTTTTTTTTATCGGGATTTATATAACCTTGCCAATAAGTCCTCTTATTGCTGGTCTCAAGCCCGGTAGCCAGTGTTATAGAATTTCCGCTACATTTTTTCTTTTTTTTATGGATTCTGAAGTGATATTGCAATTCAGTTCTAGTATGCACTACATTGGAGCTGGTTGTGGTGACATATAGGCAAGGTTCAGGGTCTCTCTCCAGAAATGACACACTTTAATAACATCTGGTGAAAATTGGGCAAAGGTTTTCATATTATTCTAGGTGTGATCGGGTGAAAACGAGTCCAAGGCACAAGGTCTGTTCTGCTTCATGGAATGTTGGGGCTCTTTGAGAAGTCTGAAATGATTGGATATTAAATGAAAAGAAGAATGGAAAGGAACCAAGGCTAGACAGCTTAATGGACACAAATTATGGTATGCGTTGGAAAGGATGGACATAGAAACTATGTAGAGATAATATTGAAAAATAAATTAAAGATGAAATTGCAAATGTTAATAGAGCAGTTAAAATATGTGCTAGTTGAAGTTCATAAATCACCACTGTAATACCAATCTATAAAATAAGAGAGATTTGATATTGTGCAAATTATTATAAAATAAAACCAATGAGTTATGCAATGAAGTCGGGGGCAAGAGTCGCTGGACAAAAACTAATATGGAAAGTTAATTTAGTTGTTGATTTTATGTTGGAAAGATCAACTATTTTTTGGATTAAAAAACTATTTTTCATTAAAAAAACGAAGAAGAAAGATCAACTATCGAGATCTTATACGCAGGTAGTTGTATGAGAAGTATATAAACAAAAAAAGAATCGGCGTATATTTTTTTGTTGATTAAGAAAAAGCATACGATAAAGTTTTAAGAAAATTAACGTGAAAAGTACTAGAAAAGAATAATCTCTCAAATGATTATGAAATAAAATTAATAACTTATGCAATGGAGTCGGGGAAAAGAGTCGTTGAACAAAAACTAAAATGGGAAGCAAATATATTTGAAAATCAATTGGATTTTATACTGGAAACGTTGATACTGAAGCCATCTTCTTATAACTAGGTAGTTATTTGAGAAGTATAGTGATAAAAAAATTTAAATATTGTTTTTGTTGATTAAAAAAAGTATATGATAAAGTTTTAACCGAATTAACATGGAAAGTACTCGAAAAGAAAAAAAAGAAAGAAAAGAAAAGAAAAGAATCATAAATAGATATATTTATGTTGTTAGATATACAGAGGCATGATGATGTACAATATACATTTTTTGATTATATAAAATATATTGTATATGTATGCTTAAGCTACAAAATTCATTTTTATTTATGTTATTTCATTTTTTGATTTTTTCTTTATAAACTTGTTTTCCTTTCTAAGTGTATTTAATTCATATGCCAAAAATTTTCATGATATAATACTTCCACATATTTATTTTTTATTTTTAAAAATCATCAAATTTAGGGGCATATTGGTCATTTTCACCCTTAAAATTTTTGATTTTTAAAAATAAAAAATAAATATATAAGTATTGTAAAATAATAAAACTTGGTATATAGATTAAATATACTTAGGAAAACATATTTAGGAGGAAAAATTTTAAATGAAATAAAATAAAATAAAAACGAATATTGTTACTTAAGCATATATACAATATATTATATATAATATGTTTCTAGGTGTATGAATAGGTCACAATAAATATGAGGGTTACGAATGGAAAAAGTGAGTGAATTTCTAATTACAGTAGGTTTGCATTAATGGTCAACTTTATGTCTTTATTTTTTCACTTTGGTCATAGATGATAGATGAATTTACTAGACATTTACAATAAAAAAGTACTTTTTCATGTTATTTGCAGATGATATAATTGTAAGAGATGAAATGAGAAAAATAAATTTGAAATTAAACAAATAGAAAGATATTTTAAAATCAAATTTTTTAGAATTAGTTAAATAAAAATTGAATATATGAAATGTGACTTTAATAATGAGCATTTAGATGAGGAACTAATTAAAATTTTAGACCGAGTAATTAACAAAATAGAGAAATTGATAAAGGCATTACTAAATAAAATTTAAGCAGGATAATAGAAATGATATAGGGCTTTTGAAATTTTATGCAACTGTCAAGTTTTAATAAAATTAAAAGAAATTTTTTATAAGATATTGATTAGACCCACTATATTGTATGAGGTAAAACATTATATAGTTAAAGGACAACATATATAGTTGTATACAAATAATGAAAATAGAGAAATGAGAACATTAAAGTGGAAAAATAATAAAATGAAAAAGATAAAACAAATTCTGACAAAAAAAATAAAATAAGAAAATGAAGCAGTAACTTAAGGGTGAAGTCAATAAGTAATAAAATAAAGGAAAATAGACTAATGAAATTCAAGCTTTCCAGATTTAGAATGATATCAGTTAGTATAGTTCAGTTTATTTAAATGGAAGACAACAAGAAAATAAGAAAGACTCAAAAAAATGTTGATAAAAGTAATTAAACAAGATAAAAACAGTAGAGATTGTAAATATAGTTCATGACCGTAAGAATAGCACAACAAGATCAATGCTAGCGACCCTACATCCGACAGCAACGAACGACAAGGAAGATGATATTATGATCTTGTAGTACACTTATTGATAAGCTTACATGGGGTTTTGTTGTTGCATCACAAGAATTAAGTTTGTTCGGTACGAGAATGAAGTGTGTTTGGTAACGAGAGAAAAAAATGCAGGGAAATTTTTTGAATTTTTAAGATATGAGGTGGGTTGGAGGGATTTCAGGCAGTTCGATGTGGGTGGGTTAGATGAGTTGGGCATTCTGGCAACTCGAGGCAACTCATGCAAATCAAACTCATAAAACTAGAGTACCCTTCAACTCTAACCCCAACCTTAATTTAACCTTGTTTTTTAAAACATAACCTTTATTCTATTTGTGAAAATGTGTTTGAGTTAAGTTTCGGAACGACAAATTTTCATTTAATTTAATAAAGAAAATTTTAAAATTGATATGAATATATAATACAAACAAATCATATAAGAAAAAGATAATAATGCATAGTCTATCTACATTTTTGTAATAATCTTACTCGTAAATAATATAAATATAAAATAGATGTAAAAAATAATATAATTGTAACATGAAAAATATGTATGCAAAGCATTATATATAAAACAAATATGAAGAAATATTGTTTGAGTATTATATAGTATATTTTATAATATGTAGATTCAAATTGAGCTTGGGTTTGCCTGAACCCTAATCATAACCTATTTCCAGTTCATACCTAGATCTTTGTAAATACTATATGGATAAATGCAATTTGGAATCTTAATCTATGTTGAATCTCAACATTAAAAGTAAAAAACTATGGATAAGAAGATATTAATGGTAATTTGCAAATATATTCACATAGTTTGACCATAATTGCATATATATATATATACTCACATAATTTCACAAATAACATACCAAAATTGAATGCATACCCATGTTACAGTTAGCGTCAAATGGAGGATAGGATTTGTTTCAAAAAAAAAAAAAACCACGTAGTTTCTGTCCTGTTCTTTTGGATCTTCATAACTGAAATTGTAATCGCCTGAATTAAAAATCAAAACTTTTCCCCTAATTTTCAGTACAAGTCGTTTAAATCTCCAAGATCTTTCCATACATTGAATAAACCATCTTAGATAAGAAATCATAAAAAAAGAACTTGCATTATTATATTCAAACCATCATATCCATAGAAACATTATAATCCTCCTCACATTAAATAAAAATGGTTATGTCCAAGTCAAGCCTCTTATTACATAAATAACAATGAATTGGATAAATCCGTTACACCACCACCACCTCATTGGCCACCAACTACTGGATCATTTGTGAGTCAAAACAAATGGGGTAAGTTCACAAGAACTTAATAAGTAAGATTATGTCATGCCATTAAGACTATAAAGATGGAAATTTGAGCTGCGAACTTTCTAACTATGTTTATTGGCATTTTAAACCTTGAAGTTTAGGTATTAGCATTTAAAACCCTGGCAAGTTTCAACCTTTCCATATTGAACCTTGGACCCTCACAACATCACGAAAACTTCGTCAAATTGTCTAGCTGCACAATTGTACTTTTGAAAATGACAAATCTAACCTCGCTTCCCTTGAAAAGCCGCCATTGCAAGCATGCCAAGAAGGAATATACAAATCCCATGCTCCATCTTTCAACCAAGCTCCTTTAATCAATTCTATTAACTCTTCCTTAATGGAGTGGAAGCGAAATTTTGTTGGGAACCCACTCAATCTCACCAATCTCTAACATCCCCAATAGCAGAACCAACACCAAGGTGGAATTCCTCTCCAAGCACAGCCAACCGGTCCCTCTGTGTTGCAGGAATTGGGTGTCCATCCCTCCACAACTCGCAACTTTGGGGTGTAAGCAGATCAAAAAGAATTGGAATGCTTACCAAAATTTCTTGTTGCATGTGGATCGGAGAGCAATAATCTGCCAACTTGGAATCAAATTCCTCAAATTCGCCCTAAATTAGGACATTCAATACTTTGACACCCATGTCCAGATGTTAGACATAGTTTTACCATCAATAAAAAAGCAATCATGGTGCAAGATGCCATCAACAAGAAAGTACTAAATAATTCTAACTTAGCTACTTGTTAATGTGTTGAAGTAATATGGAAACACTCTCAATTGGGTTTTTTGATTGTCTATTTTTTTGCCATAGTTAAGCAATTTCATCCATTATATGGTGACATTTGTGTCAGGCTTAATTGTGGGTTTCATGGTCGTGTGGTAATTAGCACTAGTGATGTTGGTAATGGTGTTGCTTATGTTGGTCCCGAGTTTATAACTATTACTCAAGAAAAGAGGGGTGAATTGGGTATTTTTAAATTCTTTGCTTAAACAGAAATTCTCCCTTTTTGGAGTTAATCTTCTCAATGAAACAAACAAAAAGATGGAGAGAAATAAAACAGTAAAATACAAACAATTAAGCCACTCCAAGAGACAAAAATTTATAGTAGTTCGGACAACCTTTCCTACTCTACTCTTCCAAGCTCACACCCGTTGTGACTTGGGTTCCACTATTGAATTTCAATACAACTAGAGCAGCATCTCTCTTCTAGATTTCAGCTCTAGGGGACCTGTACAAATTCAAAACAAGTAAGTGACGAGTCTCACTCCAGTCACACACTACTTTGCCTTCACTTGATTCTGATTTCCAATATCAAACCTAGTGGAAAAACATAATAATTAACAAAAGAAAGATATACACTTTAAAGATTCGTGTAGGCAGTTTGCAGCATTAAGAAGAACTTGTAGAAGTAGTAGGAAATACAGCGATGCGACTTTCAGCAGCTTTGAAGCACAATTCTTCTTTAGGGTCCGTTTGGTAAAACAGAAAACTCCGCCGATTGTGTAAAACTTATCATACCTGTGTGCCGGAAGTAAAAAATATGTCATGTTAAGTTGTCTACATCGACGTCATCCGTGCACATTTGACCGTCAAGGACAAAGCTTTAAGTATAGCGCCAATAAGACGGCCACAATGCTGCGGGGAGATGAAACGGCCCTGCCAAAGGTGGGCCCAATAACTGACTGTAAGCTCATGTACAGACTCCACGTATACATCCTCGCCGAGAGTAAGCAATAACCCGCTGGAGGCTTCAAAATTCATTAAATGCATACAGTGCATTAATGAAGACAGCATGCCATTGTCAACCCCAGGCCTGCGCGGTGAATTCAATGCGCTACAATTTTTCAAGCTAAAAAACATCGCAAAAGTTTTACATCTTACCGAACAGACCCTTAATCTTCTTGTAGACCAACTTAAATGCAAGAGATAGTGAAAGGTGAGCTCAATAAATGTTTCTATTATTGGAAACATGTAGAAAATAAGCCAAGTCTATGTTTTGATGATTAACAAATTAATTTGAATAAGTTTTGATTACTACCATGTTTGTGAAAATGATTAAAGGATATACAAATGAAGAAAATGAAGCATGATAGATTAAGTCGATTTCCAAGACGACTCAGGCATCGACTTAGGCCAAGTCGACTCCAGCAGCGACTTCAAGTAGCATTTTTTGTCCATAGTTGAAATCAAGGAGCAAAGTTGCCGAAGTTGCAAACGAAGTCGGCTCCGTGTGCGACTTAGGTGAAGTCGTAGTCCAAGTCGACTCCAACATCGACTTCAACCATGATTTTCTGTCCAGAGTTGAAATCGAGAACGAGAGTTGCCGAAGTCACATCCAAAGTCGACTCCGAATGCGACTTGGGTGAAGTCGCAGACCAAGTCGACTCCAGCTTCGACTTTAGTGCAGAACTTGCAGATCAAGTCGACTCAATACTAGACTCAAGTGAAGATGAAGACCAAGTCGACTCAAACACTGGACTTGGATCAAATGAAGACCAAAGCAAGTAGGGTTGCATGAATCCACCATGTTGGATCATGAACACATACTCGGACATCTTCCATGCATTCCAAGACTCAAGACTTAAGACATGGAATCAAATGTTTTTAAGTTAGAAGAATCATAAAGAGTCTTAAGTAATATAAAATAGTGGAAGAACAATCAAACATGAAGAAATTCAAGCAAGCAAGTCATTCCAAAGAATTTCAAGTTCAACTAGTAAGCTAAGGAAGTGAAGTCGCACCCGAAGTCGACTTCACCTGCGACTTGGGTCAAGTTGAGGACCAAGTCGACCTAGACTAGAACTTGAAGAAAGACTAGAACTTGAAGAAGTTACAAATAGCCGAAGTCGCACCTGAAGTCGACTCCATCTATGACTTGGGCGAAGTCGCACCCAAAGTCGACTCCACCTGCGACTTGGGTCGCAATGGTCAGAAATTTTTCGAAAGTTGGCGCATTAAATGCACACCACTTACTTCAAACGTTCGGATTCCCTCAACATTTATAAAAGACATTCAATATGAACATTGAGGGTAGGTGAAAATTCATTGATTGAGCACAACTCTCATATGTAAGAGCATTAAGTGACCAAGCCATCATATAGAAGAAGAACTCTGCTTTCAAACTGCAAAGAGCTGCTTGTTGAATCATTAATATTGTTGTACAAGTTCTTCACTGTGCCAAATCTGCCTCTACACATCAGTAATGTGTAGAAATTCTTTTTTACTTTTTCTTGTTGTATTGAACTTGATTTAGTTTGGGTAACTAAGATCAAGTGTAAGCAAAGTAGTGTATGATTGGAGTGGAACTATTCACATACTTGTGCTATGAATTATTGATGCCCCATAGAGCTGGAATCTAGAAGAGAACAGTGACTCTAGTTATATTTGTGAAATACGTAGTGGAATCCAAGTCACAAGATGTGTGAGCTTAGAAGAGTGGAATAGGGAACGTTGCCCGAACCACTATAAAATCTTATTTGTTGATTTTTATTTATGCTCTTAGCACTATATTGTTTTCCATTTGTTTCTTCATAAAGGGGACTAGATTAATCCAGGGTAAAAATTTCCGTTTAAGTTGAAAAATTTTAAATACCCAATTCACCCATTCCATCTTGAGTAATTACCATTAACTCGAGACCAACAAGTAGTATCAGAGCAGGTCTTTGAGTTTTACCAAAGAGATCTTTTGTTATGGCATCCCAATCTATTTCCGTTTCCGCGTTTGCCGAAGGCTAATATTTTACTAGACCATCATTGTTTGATGAGAACAACTTCAGCTATTGGAAGCTATGTATGAAATAACTTATCATGACTACAGATATGGACTCTTGGATTGTTATCCAAGATTGTGTGACTTTGCCATTTGATGAAAGAGCTTCCAAATGGACCAATGAGGAAGTAAAAAATGTTAAGAGCAACGCTAAGGCTATGAATTCTTTCTTTTGTGCTCTTACCACTTCCGAATATGATAAAGTATCCTCTGGTTTAACTGCAAAAGAGATATGAGATACATTAATATCTATCTATGAAGGAACTTCTCAAGTCCAAGGGACAATGAAAAATATTTTGATTGGAGAATTGGAGAACTTTAAAATGCTAGAAACAGAAAATATTTCTGAAATGTTTGCTAGATTCTCTAAAATTACTAACACCGTGAAAGATCTAGGAAAAATAATTTCTGAATCTGAGCAGGTAATGAAGATTTTAAGAGCTCTATCGGAATCTTTAACTCCAAAGATTACTACAATAGAAGAAGCCAAGGACCTAAACACATTAAAGCTAGAAAACCTTATTAGCTCATTAATGTCGCATGAGCTAATAAAAAAAATGAAGATCACCTCAAAGGAAAGAGAGCAATTGCACTAAAAGTCATCCATAACTCGGATGAGTCCACCTCTTCATCTCACAACGATGATGAAGACATTGCTCTACTAACAGGCAGATTTCAAAAGTTTGTGAGAAAAGAAAAAAACTTCAAAGATTTCAAAAAGAGACCTCGAAAAGAGAAGAAGAAGGAGGCTACAAAATGTTATATATGTGGCGGTATGGTAAATATGCAAGCTTAATGTCCTATACCAGAAGAAAAATCAAAGGATCATCAAGAAAGAAAGGAAAAATATAAAAGCCGAAAATTCCAAAGGCCCAAGGGAAGAGGAATGTACATGAATAAAGAAACTTCATCAACAAGTAGCTCCTCAACCGATGATCTTGAAGCTGCAAATTGTGCAAAAATATGCTGCGTGGTGCGGATTGAGCAAAATTTGCTATGTTTAAACACAACAGAAGTATTGAAAGAACAAACCACTTCAACAAAATATACAAGTAATGAAGAAGTAACTTTTAAATTTTTTCATTCTTAATCTATTTATTTTTCTATTCAAGATGTCTCAAATATGCTGAATTAGAAGAATTACAACATTTATATGATTCATTTTATGAGAAAATCAAAAAACTAGGAAACAAGTTATCATTAAAAAGACAAAAATGCAATTCCATTATTATTGTAAATGAGAAAATAGCAGAAAGTATAACAAAACTGAAAGAAGAAAATGAACTACTATTAAAAGAAGTGGAAAAATTGAAAAAGGAGAATGGATCCTTAAATGAATCATTAACTAAGTTCTCTAATCCAGGAGAAAGTATGAAAATATTTCTGAACATGACCTCTCAAAACAATAAAAGAGGTCTTAGATACTCCACATTTGAGCAAGGAGAAAGTAGCAAATTAAATGTGCCAAAATTTGGAAAAAATCAAGCTAAAACTGCACCTATTTACAAACCCAAAGAGAAACATATTATTTGGATTAGAATGCCAAATTTTGAACTACTATACACGTGGAAGCCTACTCCTAGATTACCAATGACTAGCAAATTTTGCAATAAGATGGGTCACAAAATTTATAGATGCAACTTTAAGAAATTGTATGACCATGGTGTAAAATTAGTTTGGGTTCCAAAAAACACAAGATTTGGGCTTTCAAGAATAGAACAACAAAGA
>JAXCLR010000073.1:29648368-29663905 GCA_035584095.1 Annona squamosa | reverse complement strand
AGCAGTTGGCAATGCGAATCATATTTCAGAATCTAAAAAAGTGGAATGGAACAAGTGAAAACAAATGCCAAATTAATTTGTGGATATTCTGAAGGTTGCAATCAATCTTGCTGAGATTTTTTTTTTTTTTTTTTCCGTGGGCAATCAATCTTCCAGAGGCAATTAAGCACAAGCATATTCATGGAGCGTGGTATGAGACCGGGGATCTCTTGCTTAACAATTATGTTTTTGCAGATACATATGTTCCAACAGATGCCTGTGGTAGCCTGTGGTAGTGTGAGGAGTACCACTGGAGCTGAGGAGCTAGATATTTTTAGCTTTCTGTTGACTGTCTATCTGAAGTGGCTGAATCCCTCTGCAGTTCAAGGGCAAGGTTTCGATGTTGACTTCATCAAATTGATTTCAGATGCTGTATCCATCCCTGTAATTGCAAGCAGTGGTGCTGGTTCAGTTGAACATTTCTCTGAGGTTTTTAAGAAAACAAGTGCTTCTGCTGCTCTTGCTGCTGGCTTCTTCCATCGGAAGGAGGTATTCATCAACAAATATATCTAAGAGGATTCTTCCATGAAACATCCAGATACATTTCTAGCTTGCATTGCCATCCATCCTGTTTTGAACTGCATGTGATGATTACATGCTCGATGCTTCATAATAAGGTTCGAAAAATTTTCTGCCACCCATTACTATCGTCAGGTCTCTCCTACATTGTTCTTCCTTGTTGGAACTAATGCATGTTATGGAATTGAAATACTTAAGCCTAGAAAGTCATCCTTATCCAAATACAGAGAATTGAGGGAATGATATGAAAGCCTATATCTCTTTCCAAAAAAAAAAAAGCCTATATCTATTACTGCAAAAGTTGCTGCAACTTTTCACCTTGCTGCCACTCTGTTGTGATCTTTCATCTGGAGATGGATCTGGCCTGATCACAGAATTTCTACTTGTTAAATACAAAATCAATGCTTTAGACTTCCAGTGATGTTGTTTGGCTTTCCTGCAAGTAGAAATTCACATGTTAAATACGCTTAGATTAACAGTTGTGTAAAAAAATTTTCAAAAAGAAAAATAAAAAAAGGGTGAAGTACACCCGGGTGCATTGAGGCTCAATGCACCCGTGTATTGAACCAGTGTCCATTTTAATGGTATTCTGCAACCCGAAATGTTCTCTCCATCTGTTTTGAGATAGAATATTTGACTTACATCTTTCAGCCACAATCATTCCTCTGCCCTGTTGTCCCTGCTCCTTGCTATGGAAGGCAGTCTGCTTCCATCTGAACAAAGTTTCTTTGAGGTCAACAAAATTCAAAATCCTAGAAGGTCGCCACAATTGTAGTTCTCGGCTGAAATGTTGCTACTAGATCCCAGTGTCTACCTACTATTTTGTTTTCTTTCTTGTTTCCTTCCTCCTGGATGTTAGCTTTTGTTCAAAGGTAGCCCTAGGACTTCCTTAATTTTCTTACTTGATTTTATGAATTCTGTCATTCTTTGCAGTCTCATTACTGAATTTGTGACTCTTGTGGGACACTGCAGGTTCCTATTCAATCCGTTAAAATAGCATTTGTCAAAAGAAGGGATAGAAGTCAGAATGTGATGCCCGCAGCCAAACCAAGAGAATTTGAAGACGAATTTTCATTTCTGTATTGGGATCATGAGGCAGTAGGCGTTTCTTGCTCCATCCACTCGTTTTTTTCATTATTACTGTAGGGTAATGGCAGTTAGATATTTATCTTCTTTCCCATAGATTTTATGTTTTCTGCTCCTATTTCAGGAAAGAAGTTGCCAGGGATGCTAGCTATATTTAGTTCAGTTACCTCTGAATGATGCTATCGGATGCCTACCGCACTTCTAGCCAGTGAAATCACTTAAGAGTATGTAGGATGTTATTATCCCAATTTGGGCAACAGTATTTATATGCCCCTTTTTGCTGTAAGAAATTAAGGCACCGCTCCTCTCCTCCCCTATGGTTGACAGACAGGGGGCCGGATGAGCTTTACGTTTTATCTCCAGAGATCCAGATGCAGCGAGAAATGTGTGGTTTATGTCTCCGTTTATAAAATGTGTCATGCTACCTAATTAGGTTGCGAATTGCTCGTTCCTAAGACAGAATCTTGTACTTGCACTTTTAATCAGTGTAAATGACCACAACATCTCAATGGTTTATTCATTAGATTTTTTCTGTTTTCACGTGGTTTGTCCTTGACAAGTCGTTTAATGTTGTTGTTCACCTAGATTATCAGTCTGGAATAGATTAGGAGTGCAACTTGAGTAGGGTACCCATGGGTACCTACCGACCCGACCTTAATTTGGGTAGGGTAGGGTAAAAAATATTATCCATAGCCATGGGTAGGGTACAAATTATTACCCGCCTTCTTAAATAGGGTACGGGTAGGATGGGTAGGGTAGATATGTTGGTTACTCAAAATTGACCCGCATAGGTATTCATATGGGTAATTAATTAGGTGCATAATTATATATGTATAATATATATTATATACTATGTATTATGCTTTGTCTTTTACATTTTATATGCACAAATATTTTAATAAAATTTAAATTTAAATGAATTTATATACACACCATTGACTTCCGAAAGATTCTTATAAATACGCTTGTGACTTATGATTACAGTGTATTATTAGTTTTAACGATTGAGTCATGATGGTCTATACTTCATATTTTTATATAATAATATAAACGATAATATATTTACTTATGATTTTAAACGTAAACAAGTATTATTTTATATTATTTATAATAACATAGAAATTTAAAAAAATATATTTTATTTGAGTATTAAACGAACCGATTTGGAACCGAAATTGAAACCAATTCTATGGGTAATGGGTAGGGTAAGGTATATTAGGGATTGAATCGACAAATGGGTAGGGTAGGGTAGGCTTTTTACAAATAGGGTATGGTTAGGGTAGACCACTATCCGTATTGAACCGACTCGAGTTGTAACCCTACTACGGATGGCTAGTAATTTTATTTACATGTTTGTAACGACTTCTGAGGTTTCACTAATTATAAAGAGCATCGGAGAGGGAGAGTTTGAAATTTTGAAATGTTTTGGAATCGTGGCGGGAGTGGGGATAAAAGAAGGAGATGGGTTTTAAATGAGGGTAGGGAGGGAGATGCGCGCCGGTTCTCTGGCGTACGAACGAAGCCTGGTAGAGATGGATGGATAAGCAACGGCCGCCTTGTGGGACCCACAAGCTTTATTTGTTAGTTATTAGGGTTTCTTGTTATTCTTCAATCCAAACCGTTCATCTCTTCGGGCATGATCAATTTCATGGATTCGAGTAACAATCTAGACCGTTCATGTCTTTGAGCGCGATCGGTTCCATTTCCATTTTCTTCGGCATTATAAGAAATTCATAATTTTTTAAGTGGACTCGACCGAATGTACCCTGGTGGCATTTCACCTATCTTTTTTAAAAAAATTATACAATCATTAATTTAGGTGTATTTAACATGTGCATTAATTTTATCTTTTTGAAAATTTTTAAATATTTACCTTTTAAAATTAGATGGCCTTTTATTCCACGGGCTTATAAATGGATCAATGCTCAACAGCCAATATAGAGAGAGCTATACGATCAGACGAATAATAACGAAATGGCAATTAAAAAAAGTGACGTTATCCAAGTATGGTGCATTCAATTTTTTTAATTTTTTTTTAAAAAATTTTATATAGTTGTTAATCTAAGCATATTTAACATATATCAACTTTATAATTTTTGATGATTTATAAATTTTTCGATTTTTCTAAAAAATAGAAGAGTTGTAGTAAATTTGAATTTCTAAAATGTCATTGTTTTTAAAAATATTTAAAAATTATTTATAAACTTTTAAAAATGGTAAAACTCGATACACACGTGAAATAAGCTTAAGTTAGTTATTGTTTAAAAAAAATTTAGAAATAAAAAATAAGTTTCTACACAGTATCATCATGCTCCAACCAAGAACACTAATTATATTTAACCTAAATACCAACTATATCTGCAATGCTTAGAAAATCTCTAGGGGTGTGTTTGGTTGGAGGTAAAAATTTTGAAGGCAGAAGTTGTCAAATTGATAGAAAATGATGTGATACAATAGGAATAATGACGATGAGTAAAAAGAATAAAGTTAAAATAGATAGGTTACTTGCATATGTAGTTGTGTAGAAATAATTGAAAAGTAGGGTAATTTGTATAAAAAAAATATGAAAAAAATAATTAAAAAATAGAATAGTTATGGAAAATGAAAAAATTTAATTGACATATTTTGGCCCCAAACAAACACACCCTAGATATAACTACATTTGCAGCAAATCCAAATAATACCCGGTCTCAACGTCCGTCAGGCCTCGTTCTTTTTCACCAGGGTAATTAATTCAAAATACCTCACCAGGGTAATTAATTCAAAATACCAAAAATATCCTTGGAGGAAAGTTGCACAAGGCTACCGCTGCATACTCCTAACTCCTAGCTACGTCCTTGATCTAATTAGTAGTCCATGTGAACCTTAGAATTTTGAAAATCACGCATACATGTACCCTCTCATGGCCTACTTTTTGTTTTTTTTTTTTAATTATTTCATATTTACCTTTCGAACTCACAAATATGCAAAGTTACATCACCCATTAATTCTTTTGATAAAATCACCCATAGATTCTTGAAATACCTATATAAATCATTAATTTGTGGATAATTTGCATATATACCCACTTAATTTGATCAAAATTGTAAATATATACATATATAATTTTAGAAATTATAAATAACCTCATAGAGTTTAACTATAATCGCAAATAACCCCACCCTATTATAACACTTTCACGGCGTGTGTATATTTGCAAAAATTTATAAACTATATAGGTATATCGACAATTTCAAAAATTAAGTGATATATTTAATTTTTGCAAATAATCCCCACATAGTTTACCCATAATTGAAAATAATCTCCATTCCATGACGATACAATAACGACATTATGATTGCATGAAGGTTATTTGCAATTATGATTAAATTACGTAAGGGTCATTTGCATTTGTTAAAACTATATGGATATATTTGCAATTTTGATAAAAAAAAGTGGGCATGTTTGCGAATTAAGTAAAAATTTAGCATTTTGTGCATTTATCTTAATTCTCGAAGAAGATTAAAATTTTCGTATCAAACACAATAAGAATTAAAATAAATCAGTAATGGTTAACTGTTAAACAATTAAATCATGCTTAATAATATAAGAATAACTCATGATTTATATTATCAAGAAAATCTCCTCATCTATCTAGTATCAGTGCACGTGTCTCATCTATGAACATGTAAAATCAATATACGAGAATATTTTAATACTAAAATATCAATTTAAAATAGTATTTTTAACATCTAAACTATTTAAAATATCATTACTATGTAAATAAATAATTTTATAAAGTATTATCACATTCTAATACACGTGTAAATAATCTAAGCGTTTTTCATAATTTCCACATTAATATATATTTTTTGGCAAATGTAGCCCATGCGCATACTTGATTTGGATGAAACTTAATCTCTTGGTGGTATTTTTTTTTTTTTTTTGATGTGATTGGTGGTATTAAATACAATGAATGGATTGAATTTTGCATCAATTACCAATATTTTAAAATTTGATGGAGTTATAAATAGAAAGGGAACCCTTAATTAAATTACACTTGGTATGACAATTTTATAAAATAATAAAAATTATTAAATGTGTAGGTTGCATGAGAACTCACATGCGGCCAGTAGGAATAATTAAGGAAAGTAAGGTCTTCAGAGAGCTAATGTATCAAATCGAATAAGCCCAGAGATCTTATAAGGTCACCGAAAATGGCCCGATTTACAAGCCACCATATAAAATCGCTGCCCATCAAATAAATGAGGTGGAAAAAGGAGGCCGACTCTATTGGGTCCTTTGTTTCCCTTTTTTTGAAGGTAAACCATTACATTTTGGATCCAAAATACACACCTGTTTCTCCTAATGGCGGCTGGAATGTTCAAAGCCAAATATGCAGAGCCCATAGCAACATGATTAGGGAACTGTTTAAAATATTTCAAGGGTACTGGATTGCCAAGATTTCCATTAACAGAAGGAGACATGAAGATCCTCTGATAAGAATCCCGTAGATAAACCCTCCACTAGCTGTTCTTGAATGTATGGCCTGGACATCTGTGCACACGGATCGATGTACATCCACCCACTGACCAAGTTATCTCGAGCATAACCAGCATAACTAAGTTCCTGAAATCCATTTCCACCAGTATTGCATTGGATGAGCAGCATCACTGCTGTTATGAACAGACAACTCCTGTCCAATGCAACATGTAAGCCTACCCTTTCAACTGGATAGCAGATAGATGAATGACTACAAACATTTGATGATGATCTGACCACAGGCGAAATCAGAAGAATGGCGTTCTTGAATATAAACCATAATAGAATTTCATGTGAAACCCCACTTATGGGAACAGAATGTCCTCAGTTACCTATAAATGTCCAAAACCTGTAAGGAGATGTGCCTTCCATGTGTGAATGCAGAGGCAAGGCATTATCACATATCTCTCAAGTGCACAAAAATTCTTCGTAATCAGATTTCCTAGAAGCAAGCATCTTTTTGGCCCTTTGTCTTGAGAAAAAATTTGAGTCATATTCATCTGGCAGAGTTTCCATCTCGTCAAAGCCCACATTGCAGTCACAAAGAGTGGAATAAACCATGCTCTATAACAGTTCCGTGCAAGGAAACTAGTTGACATGATTAAGTGTTAAAAGCCTCCTTTTGATGAGTTTAAATAAAAAAATCACCCGAATACTCATTTTTTAACTTTATTTATGTTAATGCCCCACCAATCATCTATTCCTATCTTTTTGCCACTAGACAATCAATCCTAATAGATATTCCCATCATAAGTCCAACCATGCATCAAAGACACCAAAACTCAGCCAATCCAACAGTTATTGGATATTAAATGGCTTGGGAGCATTATGAATAGGTGGAGAGGTCAGTAATCAAAAGGGCCTTATTGGTATTTTCTTTCTATTGCAGAAGTTCGAGATTGGAGGTTGGGAAAAGCACCTAATTTCAGCTTTCCCACAGCTGCAGAAATACCAATTCTGCAGTGATTTGAAAAATGAATTGGGCAATTCAGCTGAACACATTTTGCTAGCAGTCAGAACTCCAAGAACTCTTCGTCTGATACAAGAAAATACAATTTTTCAGCATTGTTGTGTGAATGGGTGGGATAAGATTGTATTTCTGTTGGAGATAGTAGTAGTAGTAGTAGTAGTAGTAATATAGTAATCAAAGATGATAAAGATTTCAACTTGAAGTCTTCAGCTTCTTGATCTGGTGAATCAAAACAAAACAAAACAACGAACCAAAAAACGTAAATCAATCTCATTCAGGAGCGAAATGATAAAGGAAAGGGAAAAAAAGGAAGGAAAACAAAAATCCAAAGAGAATATGAAAACTAAAGTAACAAAAACATGGTTCAGAGCCCCTGATTGAGAAAAAAGGGATTATTGATGTAACAAACATAAAAATGAGACGATTTTCATCTTCTCTGGAAAACATAATTGAGAAGTGAAACATAGATGGAGATTGAGGATAGATCAGATGGATGTGATGATTGATCAGATTACCGTATATCAAGTGCCGGTACGAGGAAAAAGCCTAGATTCCAGCATCACTGCGTTAGAGCGAATGGGAATGGGGGCAATGTGGGCAAAGCAGAGATGGACTAAAAGGAGAGAATGAGGATGGGAGGCAGAGGAGACGAGGAAGATGACACACTCATGTCGTTTGTAGCTGACATCATTTTGATAGATCACAAAACAAAAGCATAGGATAAAGAAAAAACTAGATGGATGCTCAGGATCTAAGAGTTCTATGATCACCTGTGCAAAATTGAGCATACAGAATGTACATTGAACAGCAACAGATCAAAAGATGATATCTTAGACAGGATTTCTGATTGAATGCACATTAAAGTGACCATTTTCATCAATTCATCAGCTTTGGTCAATAATTGATGTGTAAGATACTAGTAAGGACCTTGTGTAAGCAAATTCAAAATTTAGAAGAACACATAAATATATTATTCTGAAGTTTTGCGCCATCATCGGGTTGCAATCAAGTTAAAAGGAAAATATATAATAATAATCTGTGTACTGCAATTTTGGAAGTCAACAGTATAGGCACACCCATGGGATACTTGGAGCATTATAGCTTGAACGAGAAATTTTGAGACGAATGAGTGACAACATAGCAAAGGCTAATATAGTTAAAATAGCAAGCATCTCACGGGCATTTCAATTAATCAAACAACAATACATGTAGAAAACTCTTTGATAGCTAAATAGTGCATTAACTGCATTAGAAATCCACACAAAGCAAATTTAATAGACTGACAAAGCAAACCTTGCTGATGAACTCATAGAAATGCTAGAGGGATTGTGACTGAGAGGAGCTGGAAAATAATTTTTAAGTACTAACTGATGAGGCATTTGCAGGAGACGGATCAACGGAATGACTGCATGCTGATGAGGAAAAAAATTTTCTTATACAGGAATGAACTGGAGTCGACTTACAGCGTTCAACAGTCATTCAGGCATGCTTTCCGAGTAAAAATACAGCCATACATTGTAGAGATATTTTGGCTAAATTGCGGCAAGTCAGGCTAGTAATTACCAAAGGAATTAGGGATGCAACTCTTGTCGGTTACTCATGTCCTATTTCAAAAAGTTTATCCTACTCTATTCTCTTATAAGGTCGATTCCTATTATATTTTACCCTACTCATTATCCACAGGGTGAGTTCCAGTTACAAATGGGTTCCTACAATAACTAATAATGACATATGAATTGTTTTAAATAATATAAAATAATACCCATTTATATTTTAGACTTTACAATTTATAAATAATTTCATTTTTTTATTATTTACATCTATTTCCACATTCTTTGTAGCCTTGTCATCAATATTAATAATTACATTCACATCGTTGTCCTCATTAATGCTATCATCATCCATCATTACAAATACAAACCTTATACAATTTATAAAAAAAATAAAGAAATCAAATCAATAATAATTTATTAGTGAACGGGAGATAAAAACTATTATGTATTTATTTATGTAACCGGGTTATATAGAAGCGGACTCATGTAACTCTTTCAAAATCTAAGATTTTGATCTTTGATAAAAAAAAATCTAATTCATTCATTGTATTTAAATATTTTTTTTATCTAGGAGATCAAGTTTTATTCCAATAAAGTATATTTATGGGTCACATTTGTTAGAAAATACATATATTCATATGTAAATTATGAAAAATGCTAAATATCAATTTTAAAGTAGTATTTTCAACTTCTAAACCGTCCAAAATATCATTTCTATGTGAATAAATAATTCTAAAAAATATTATTACATTTTAATACATGTGTAAATAAATTTAAGCGTTTTTCATAATTTATATATAAATATATATTTTTGAACAAATGTGACCCATAAACATATGTGATTAAGGTGAAACTTGGTTTCCTAGATAAACAAATAATGTTAAATACAATAAATGAATTGAATTTTTCATTAAAAATTAAAATCTTAGATTTTAAAGGGGTTACATAACTATTATTTATCTACGCATATTTATAGTTATTTATATATTAGGATACCCGTGTGAGTACCTATCTAGATCAGTTCCAGATACCTAACGTGTGTATCTTATCCTAACTCTATTTAGGGGGTCAGGTAATGATTTCTACCTACTCATGCCTATGGGTAAAATTTTTTACCTTATCATATCCAATTTAGGGTCAGGTCCATGGGTACCCTACTCAAATTGTCAGTAGATATAATCGAAAAGTAAAGTAGTTGTATAGAAATATGTAAAGAAATGATAAAAAATAAAGTAACTATGGAAAGTGAAAAATTTTAGATTAACATTTTTTATGTCTTACCAAATACACCCTCTGTTCGATTTTTTAAACCCTAACTCATGTTAATTAATAGTGTCTTCGAAAAGTGATAAAAAAAATTTTGGTATAAAATTTTTTTAAATAGAAAAAATGATATAAATAATATAAGTAATGACTGTATGTAAAGAGAATAAAGTTAAATAAATAAATTAATTATATAAATAATTACATAGAAATAATTAAAAATGGAATAGTTGTATAAGAAAATACACAAAAATAATTTAAAAATAGGATAATTGTAAAAGGTGAGAAGTTTTAACTTAAAAATTTTTTGTTAGTTGCTAAACATGCCCTAAAACCAAAGTTTGCTTAGTTTGGTAACAAATCGTATTAATATTTACGATGTGTTTGTTTAATAATAAATTTTTAAACTAAAATTTTTCAATCACCATCATTATCCTATTTTTAATATATTTTTATACAATTACTTTACTTTTCGATTATTTTTACATAATTATGTATACAGCTAACCTATTTATTTTAATTTTATTATATTTGTTTATCATCATTGCTCTCATTATATCATATAACTTTTCACATTTAAAAAATTTTTTTACTAAAATTTTTTCATCCAACATTTTATGAAAGGTAATTTTTTTAAAAAAAAAAAGAAAGACAAAACATAGTGGTTGTTTGTTTCCTCATAGATTTTTCAATCTAAAATTTTTTCATTTCTCATGACTATTCTATTTTTTAAATTATTTTTTCACATCTTCATGTACAATTATTCTATTTTATAATCATTTTAACATAGTTACTTATACAATTAATATGTATATATTTTTTTGAAGACACTAATCTGTATATTTAATTTTATTCTCTTTATTTGTCATAATTACTCTTATTATATCATATAATGTTTCATATTTTAAAACTTTTACACTAAATTTTTTCCTCTAAAAATTTTATGAAAGGTAATTTTTTTTTAAAAATGGAAAAGACGAAGTATATGGGCTATTTGTTTACCTATAGATTTTTCGATCTAAAATTTTTTCACTCATAACTATTCTATTTTTTAATTATTTTTTCACATCTTCTTATACAACAATCTTATTTTATAATTATTTATACACAGATACTTATACAACTAATTAGTATATCTTTTGTATAAAGACAGTAACTTGTATATTTAACTTTATTTTCTTTACTCCTCATCATTACTCCTAACATATTACATTTTTTTATTTTAAAAACTTTTATATCAATAATTATTTCTCCAAAAGTTTTATCACTTCCAAAACACAATCATAAAAGTAGAAAATAACAAAAGTGGTCTAACTGACAGTATTCTCAATTGGTAACAACTTGCTAATGATTCGAAGATGCTATGTAAGGATTTGTGGATGGGTAACATTGGAATTATAGGATTACCAAACTGATTGTAACTTATATCCGCTTATGTTCAGTGGTAAAGAACTCTTTATTGGGGTGCAGAGGTTGAAAAGTTTAAAAGATTTTCTTTGTAATTGGAGTTCAATCCTAATAAGGGGAAATTTGTGCTACAAATCCTCTAACTATGCGTATTAGTATTTTGAACTCTAAAGTTTACGTATTAGCATTTTAAACTTCAGCAAGTTTCTACCTTCCCATATTGAATCCTGGACCCTCGCACTGTCGTGAAAACTCCATCAAGTTTTCTAGCTACACAATTGTATTTTTGAAAATGACAAATTTGACTCCGCTTCCCCTGAAAAGCAACCATTGAAAGCATGCCAAGAAGGAATATGCAAATCTCATGCTCCATCTTTCAACTAAGCTCAGTCATAGCTACCTCTAATCAATTCTATTAACTCTTCCTTAATGGATTGGAAGCAAAATTTTGTCGGGATCTCACTCAATCCCACCAATCTCCAACATCCCCAGCAATAGAACCAATACTAAGGTGGATGTAATATCCGTAAATATATAATAATAATATAATATAATAAAATTTATGAACATTAATGAAAAGCGTTGGCGAGTAACAACACGCTCTTTTTATAGAACGCGGGATCAGAGAGAAGACACAAAATGAAACAAGCAAAGGCTGTAGAGTTGAAATTTATAAGAAATCTTGCTATTTTCAAATCTGATCCAGTAAATTCTTCCATGGGTACACTAATTAGGTAAGTGGAAATTTATATTTTTGATTGTTGAGGAATGGATGAGTTTTTATAATTCATCTACTTTTTTTCTAAACTCTATGGATTCGCTAGATTTATAAGCTAGATTTATAAAAAGAAAGGTATTGGGCAAATCTATATTAAATAAGGAACTCGGATATATGCGCAAAAGAAAAATTCAGGCTCGTTTGGATAGTTTTTGCAACTGCTGAATCTTAATAGGGAGGAGCCCAGACGGAACAGAGAGAAGAAAGAATAAGAATTATAGCAATTTTGACTTTTGATGAAAATTTTACAAAAAAAATCCCATGAATTTATGATTTTACAAAAAGATAATTATTTTGAAGAAATTATAGAAAAACCAAAATCTTGCTAGAAAATTTACAAGAGATATTTTTAAAAAGATATTACAAAATATTCTCTTGACTTGTGAAAGAATTTCATAACAGAAGTTTTAGAAAAATTACAAAAAAATCCTTTCGAATGAAATAGTTTGCAAAAATGTCTTATATTAGTTAGGAATTCATAGAATAAACAGAAAATATAATTTTGACCAAATAAAATTATGAGATATTTTAAAGAGGTCATAAATGAGAATTTAAATAATATTTATAAAAAATAATAAAGTATAATAATGAACATGTTGCAATGAAATTAGGAAGAGAGACTTGAAGCTACTTCTAGAGATTAAACAGGAGTTTAAAACCTTCTTAAAGGTAAGTAAATTTTTACCAGATCATGACTTTAAAAAAAATTGTGTTGAATATTATGCTATTACGTGTAATTATTCACTAAGTTTGGAATTTTCTTTCAAGTTGGTTTATTTCAGCATGAGCATGATTATTTTAAAATATTCTTAATCATGTTAAGCAATGAATCTAAGTGGAGTATTAATCATAATGCATGAGCATGGTGTATATTCGGGTTTGCTGCCAAGTAGTAAAGTAGTATGGTAATACCTTACAACCAACCATAGGGCTAAAAAAAAATAAATTAGCTCACAAATGTGTAGCACGGCTGCACTCGAGTACAAGCAAATGGCACTGCCTACAGTATGAATGCATGAATTCGAGTATACATGCGCTTGCACAAGCATAAAAGTATTTAATTTTTCATTGATTAGAGTTTGTTGTGTACAAAAGATAGTATAGATGTTATTTATTTAAGAAAACGAATATGAAAAAAAACTTATTTACTTACAGAGCTTCTAGATCACATAGTTTTATTTTCAATGGAAAAACAGGAATATCATACTAAACTAGAGCTACTGTCCATATAGCAAAAAGGTGAATCTAGCAGAGCAAAAAATAAAGAAGTTTAAAGTTGTTGAAATTTTCATATAATGCTTACTTATATTGATAATACACTGAATATATATAATGACTCCATGAGGAGTAGACTTGAGATGTATTAATTAAGATTTATACAATTTTGCATCTTAGTATCTATTTTCATCTTGAAAAATTTTATTTATCATGGTATTCTTAAGTTTAACATAGTAGACCACATTTATGACACCCCGAGAGTAGGGTTATAGTAAAATTCCTCTCCAACCACAGCCAACCGTTACCTCTGCGTTGCAGGAATTAGGTGCCCATCCCTCCACAACCGGCAACTTTAGGGTGTAAGATGATATGAGAAAATGAGGGTGTATTTGGGAATGAGTAAAACTTTTGACGAAAAGTTTTGAAGAGTAAAAGATGTGATATGATAGGGGTAATGATGCATAGTAAAGAGGATAAAGTTAAAATAGATAGGTTAGTTGTGTAGGTAGTTATATAGAAATGATTGAAAAGTAGGGTAGTTATATATGAAAATGTGAAAAAATAATTTAAAAATATAATAGTTGTGTAGAGTGAAAAGTTTTGGATTGAAAAGTTTTAACTTCCACACTTTTTAACCATTGCCAAATATACGCTAATTTCTCGCTGCATGTGGACCGGAGAGCGGCAATCAACCAGCTTGGAATCAAATTCCTCAAATTCGCCTTAAATCAGGACGTTCACTACTTCGACACCCATGTCCAGATGCCAAACATAGTTTTGCCATCAATAACAAAGTAGTCATGGTACAAGATGCCATCAACGAGAAAGTACTGAATAATTCTTACTTAGCTACTGGTTAATGTGTTGGAGTAATATGAAAAAGCTCTCCATTGAGTTTTTCTACTGTCTATTCTTTTTGCCATAGTCAAGCAATTTCATCCATCATATGGCAACATTTGTGCCAGGCTTAATGGTCGTGTGGTAATTGGCATTAGTAATGTTGCGTCGCTTATAGCTGTGATTGGAGCAATTCACACCAACACGCTAGCAAAGGTGACCATCAAGAGCTAACAAGTACGATTCGAGGCTAGGAATATCTTCAAACAAGTGCAAGATCTCTTCTTCTCCCTCCATTTCTTCAAATTCCAGCTCTTGAGTGTCGTTGCGTTTCTGCCTGAAAGTGCAGACGATTGTCCGAATCAGGACTTTTCTCTCCTGTGCGGGCAAATTCACAGTGCTGCAGGCCTGCTTCTCGGTGCTTCGGCCTACCCAATGGATCGACTACAACAGTGAATTTTCAGAAGGAGTTGAACTGAAAGCAACATACTTCATTGACAGGGGGCCTGACCATAGCCACCATGTTTTCCGTCATGATCGGCGGAACGTAAGAACACAATAAAATCCGGTCTTTTGGGGTGATTTTGAGTGTGGTTTGTGGCATGACAAAACTTTCTGTTAGATTTGAATGATCTTGGTGCTTCTGTTGCCATTTTGTTCTTTGCCCCAGTGAAAGTTTATGAGCAGAGATGTGGATTTTGTAGTGAGGCGGTCCGTTGAGGCGTAGATCTCATTCGTGGCTATTTATTTTTAATTTTTCACATATTTGCTAGTTGGAGAAGATGAAGAAGAGGACGAAGGAGCGAAGATGGGTTCCGATAATAAGAACCTTAAAATCAAACTGGGATTTGATGTCGACACTGATTTTGTTTGCATCAATGAGTATTTCTGTCATTATACACAGTCGGACGAAGCTTTAGTAACGGTGTGAGCGGCCAGGGTTCAATACGCAAAGGCCAAAACTTATTAAGGTTTAAAATGCTAATACGTAAACTTTAAGGTTCAAAATGCCAGTACGCATAGTTAGGCATATGCATAGTTAGAAGGTTTATAGTGCAAACTTCCTTAAGAATGAGTTTTGTCGTTAATGGTCAACAGTTGCAGGGCCTTGCTCCAAAGACAATTCTTCCTATAGTTACATGCAATTAGACTTAGAAGATGAGCAGTAGATAAAGAATTAAGGGTCATCTTTTCCTTATTGGGATTCAGCACAACTCGAGCAACATAAAGACAATCATACAGACTGCTCTTCTTTTGGGAATCAAATGAGTTGTCCAACTAAACATTGAGCAAGCGCAATTTGAAACTGACTCCCTACTGCTTTACAATTTTTTGTCCAACCTGGA
>JAXCLR010000073.1:29636680-29648268 GCA_035584095.1 Annona squamosa | reverse complement strand
AACCATTGGTGGAAAGAAGTATGTGTTTGTAATAGTTGATGATTTTTCAAGATTCACATGGGTAATT
This sequence comes from Annona squamosa, assembly GCA_035584095.1. Taxonomy (NCBI): domain Eukaryota; kingdom Viridiplantae; phylum Streptophyta; class Magnoliopsida; order Magnoliales; family Annonaceae; genus Annona; species Annona squamosa. Next base: position 29,648,201 of record JAXCLR010000073.1, on the reverse strand, counting down.
CTCTTAGCTAGCAAAAATGAAGCCTTCTCTATGTTTGCAATTTTTGTAAACTTGGTGCAAAATGAAAAACAAAGTACTATTATGACCATAAGAAGTGATTATGATGGTGAGTTTGAAAATATACGATTCATAGAATTATGTAATTAAAAAAGGAATTTACCACACATTTTCTGCACTAAAAACTCCACAAAAAAATGAAGTGGTTGAAAGGAAAAATGAAACCATACAAGAGATGGCTAGAACAATGCTAAATGAGAGTAAATTATCTAAGAAATTTTGGGGTAAAGCTATAAGTACAGCTTATCATGTATTAAACCAAGTTACCATTAGAGCAATCTTGAAAAAAACCTCATATGAGCTATGGAAAGATAGAAAACCATATATTTCATATTTTCATGCCTTTGGTTGCACATGTTATGTTTTGAACAATGGAAAAATCAACTTGGGAAAGCTAGATGCTAAGAGTGATGAGACAATATTCCTTAATTACTCATCAAATAGCAAGCATATAGAGTCTTTAATATAAGGAACCAAGTTGTAGAAGAGTCAATACATGTTGTTTTTTATGAATTTAATCCATGCTCCAAAAGAAAAGATGATTTAAGTGATGCAGATGATGTCACAAGTAACCTTGAAAAATTACATCTGATGAAGCTAAAAGAATCTATGGAGGAAATGGTAAGTGAAGGTAATAATTCCTATAAACCTCCAACTGATTTAAAGTTCAAAAATGTCTATCTAATTGAGCAAGTTATAGGGAATATTTATGAAGGTGTAAAGACTAGAGGGTCAAAACAAAAAATTTGTGGATAATACGCCTTTGTATCTAAAATTGAACAAATCATTATTGATCAAGCTCTTGATGATGAAAATTAGATTATAGCAATGCAAGAAGAGCTAAATCAATTTGAAAGAAATCAAGTTTGATATCTTGTTCCAAGGCTAAAAGACTATATTGTCATTGGCACAAAATGGGTCTTTAGGAACAAATTAGATGAAAGTGGACTTGTGGTAAGAAATAAAGCTATACTTGTAGCAAAAGAATACTCACAAGAAGAAGGAGTAGACTTTGAGGAATCCATGCTCCGATTGCTAGATTAGAGACCATTCACATTTTACTAGCTTTTGCATTTCACATGAACTTTAAGTTGTTTCAAATGGATGTTAAAAGTGCATTTTTGAATGGGTATATAAATGAAAAGGTGTATGTTGAACAATCAACTGGATTTGAGGAGAAAGATCAATCTAAATTTATATACAAATTAACCAAAGTATTATATAGATTAAAACAAGCTCAAAGGGCAAATTTCTGATTGATCATAATTTTGAAAAGAGAAAGGTAAACACCACTTTGTTTATCAAGTATATAGGAAAAGATATCTTGATTATTCAAATTTTTGTAGATGATATCATTTTTTGTGCTACTAATAAAATACTTTGTTAAGAATTTTCTGAACTTATGCAAAAAAATTTTGAAATGAGTATGATAGGGGAACTAAACTTCTTTCTTGGACTACGAATTAAACAACTAAGTGAAGGGATCTTTATAAACCAGTCCAAGTACATCAAAAAAATGTTAAAGAAACTTGGCATGGAAAACAGCAAAGGGACAAACACGCCTATGTGCTCAACCATTAAAATTGATAAAGACGAGAAAGGCAAACCAGTTAATTTAAAGTTATATAGAAGCATGATAGGTTCTTTATTATATTTAACTGCTTCTATACCCGATATACTGTTTAGTGTTTGTATATGCTCTATATTTCAATCATGTCCAAAAGAATCACATTTGGTAGCTGTAAAAAGAATTTTCAGATATTTAGTATATACTACCAACATAGGACTTTAATATCCAAAGGGTTCTAATTTTGATCTAATCGGCTACTCGGATGCAGATTTTGCCGGTTACAAGGTAGATAAAAAAAGTACTAGTGGAACATGTCAATTTTTTAGGAACATGTCGATTTCATGATTTTCAAGAAAACAAACTGGTGTTGCCGTATCCACTGCGGAAGCCGAATATGTTGCCGCCGGGAGTTGTTGTGCCCAATTGCTTTGGATGAAACAATAACTTAGGGACTATAACATGAATTTTAAAGCTATACCTATTAAATGTGATAATGCTAGTGCTATATGTTTAACTAAAAATCTAGTATTGCATTCTAGGACTAAATATATAGATCTTAGACATCATTTTATTAGAGAACATGCAGAAAATCATGATATTTTTTTGGAATATGTGAAAACAGAAGATTAAATTGCAGATATTTTTACTAAACCTCTAGCAAAAAATCATTTTATAAAATTAGAAATGATATGAGAATGATTGAATTAAATTAGTAACAATAAGATAGGAGAAATGAAATTAGAAAAGCACAAGCTGAGGGGGAGCACCGATTTAGGAGGTGTAGCCCTGCCATTCTCAAAGAATTAACCCGCTTCATCTCTATTTTTTGATCAATTGACAAAAAGGGGGAGAAGAGATTAGGATTTGAGCTTTGAGTAGTCTCGGTTTGAAATGCTTGTATGAATGGTTTTAAAATTGTGATTTATTGGAAATAAAATATGTATGTTAAACTTCAAAATACAAAAATAGTATGTTTTTAAAGACATTGAAATTTATACACTCAAATCGGTTTTGTCAATCATCAAAAAGAGGGAGATTATTGGAAACATATGGAAAATAAGCAAAGTCTATGTTTTGATAATTAATAAATCAATTTGAGTAAGTTTTGGTTACTAACATGTTTGTGAAAATGATTAAAGAATATACAAATGAATAAAATGAAGCATGACAGGTTAAATCGATTTCCAAGACGACTCAGGCATTGGCTTAGGCCAAGTCAATCCCCAAGTCGACTCCAGCAACGACTTCAAGTAGCATTTTTCATCTAAAGTTGAAATCAGGGAGCAAAGCTGCTAAAGTCACAAACGAAGTCGACTCCGCGTGCGACTTAGGTGAAGTCGTAGTCCAAGTCGACTCTAGCATCAACTTCAATCATGATTTTCTATGCAGAGTTGAAATCGAGAACGAGAGCTGCCGAAGTCACATCCCAAGTCGACTCCGCATGCGACTTGGGTGAAGTCGCAGACCAAGTCGACTCCAGCTTCGACTTTAGTGCATAACTTGCAGATCAAGTCAACTCAATGCTAGACTCAAGTGAAGATGAAGACCAAGTCGACTCAAATACTCGACTTGGATCAAATGAAGACTAAAGCAAGCAGGGTTGCATGAATCCATCATGTTGGATCATGAACACATACTCGGACATCTTCCATGCATTCCAAGACTTAAGACTTAAGACATAGAATCAAATATTTTTAAGATAAAAGAATTATAAAGAGTCTTAAGTAATATAAAATGGTGAAAGAACAATCAAACATGAAGAAATTCAAGCAAGCAAGTCATTACAAAGAATTTCAAGTTCAAGTTGAAAATTTTTTGTTTAAGTTGAAAAATTTTAAATACCCAATTCACCCCTCCCCTCTTGGATAATTGTCATTAACTCAGGACCAACATCTCTAACCTCTTTCATGTTCTCTTGAAGCTCCTTAAATAATGGGAAGTGAATTCGAACGTCTGGTGGTAGGTAGCGCATTTAATGCATCAATGTTTGAATTTTTCCAACCATTGTGAGCCAAGTCGCATATGGAGTTGACTTGGCATGCGACTTCGTCTAAATCGCATGATGGAGTCGACTTCGGGTGCAACTTCACCCAAGTCGCATATTAGAGTCGACTTCGGGTGCAACTTCGGTCTTTGGCTTCCACTTTTAAGTTCCAGCTTCGGGTCGACTGGGTGTCGAACTTAACCCAAGTCGCTGGTGAAGTCGACTTCAAGTGTGACTTCACGACCCATTTGATTATATTAGAACTTTGGAGTCTTGCAAATGATCTTAATACTGTACATTTCTTTTTTTTTTTTCTCTTGTTTTTCATTATATGTCTTTGGTATGCATCTATTTTGCTAGAAAACAAAGCGATACCCACTACTCTTGAGAAGATCTTCTTTGTGGCCTTGATTCATGATGATTTCCCTCCTTAATCTTATTGTCCAAATTTCAATATAATGTTGTCCATTTAATAATAATTCATCTTTGAAGAAATCTAAAGTAACCATTTACTTAAGTCACTTGCTTGGGTCGACTTGGACTTCAACTTCACCCAAGTCACATGTTCAGGTCGACTTGAGTTTCAACTTCGCCTAAGTCGCATTATGGAGTCGACTTGGAAAGCGACTTGACTCTGAGAATTCAATGTCTTCAGCAAGGCTATACCCAAGTCGCATCTAGAGTCGACTTGGGTTTGCGACTTCACCTAAGTCGCAAGCGGAGTCGACTTTGACTACGACTTCACCTGTCTTTGAGTCCCAATTTCAGTTCTAGCGAATTTAATGTACTTGAAGTCAATTCTGGAGTCAACTTGAGATTGTAACTTGACCTGCTATCTTTTGCATTTTGAATTTTGAATTTTTAACATTTGAAACACTTAGCAAACTCATTAGTGCTTAATTAGTTCTCAAATTGACCTGTTAATCATCAAAATGTGGATTGTGCTTAATTTGTCTTGAATTCCAATAGCTTATAGTTGTGATTAGAGCAATTCACACCAACACGCCAGCAAAGGTGACCATCTAGAACTAGCAAGTACTCTCTAAGGCTGGGAATATCTTCAACATGTGAGAGATTTCTTCTTTCTCCCTCCATTTCTTCAAATTCTAGCTCTTGAGTGTCGCTAAGTTCTGCATGAAAGTGCAGACGATTGTCCAAATAAGGACTTTTCTCTCCTATGTGGGCAAATTCAAAGTGTTACAGGCCTTCTTCTCAGGGCTTTGACCTACCCAATGGATTGACTATAAGAGTGGATTTTTAAAAGGTGTTGAACTGGAGCAACATACTTCACTGATAGGGGCCTCGCCTTAGCCACCATGTTTTCCGTCATGATTGACAGAATGTAAGAACACAACAAAATTCGATCTTTTGGGGTGATTTTGAGTGTGGTTTGTGAGTTAGGCATAACGAAACTTTCTATTGGATTTGAATGGTCTTAGCGCTTCTATTGCCATTTTGTTCTTTGCCCTTGTGAAAGTTTATGAGCAGAGATGTGGATTTTATAGTGAGGCAGTTCGTTGAGGTGTAGATCTCATTCGTGGGTATTTATTTTTAATTTTTCACATATATGTTAGTTAGAGAAGATGAAGAAGAGGGCGAATGAACTAAGATAGGTTCCAATAATGAGAACCATAAAATCAAACTAGGATTTTATGTCGACACCGATTTTGTCTACATCAATGGGTATTTCTGTCATTACACAGCCAAACGAAGCTTTAGTAATTGTGTGAGTGGCTAGGGTTCAATATGCAAAGGCCAAAACTTGCCAGAGTTTAAAATGCTAGTATGTATACTTTAGGGATCAAAATGCCAGTACGCATAGTTAGACGATATGTGCAAATTTTCCCTATAAAGAATATATCATCTTTTCTTAATTGTTCATTTCTTTACACCTTTAACATATCTTATATATCATTTCTCATATCATCTTCTCCTAGAAGTACCCACTTTTAAGTTTAGGGACTACCTGAAAGATTTCGAACACTAAATCCCTTAGGATATTCATTTATCCCTAAAGCTACAAATTTTAAGCTTCACTTGGCTAATTTAGTCATTTCATTGAACTTATAATGTCCAAATCGGACTTTTAGAGCTTAATTTACATTGTTTTGAAAATGGATGCAAAACAAGGTGCCACGTGTCCCTTCACGCCAGCGATTTGGGATCACTACCGGCGTTACTGCACAGTTGGGTTCCTGAGGGCCGTAATGGGCTTTGTTGTCTTGGAATCTCTATTTGGGCTTTGGGCTCCTAAGCCCTATAATAGCTAGACTGGGCTTGCCTCACACCATGCTAATCGCAATAGTTCTGGGCTCATTAACAGCTGAGCTCAGACTAAGTTTAGCCCAGTTAGATGTGTTAATGGTCATAGTCAACTCGTCAACCTGCTCGTCTAACCCATTTATAAATAAGTTTGGGTTAAGATTTTCTAATAAATGAGTTATGATCCGCCAACCCATTTAACCATTTAATTAAATAAATGGATTAGGGTTGAAATTTTATAACTCGTCAACTTGTTTGGTAACCTATTTAACTCATATAATCTGTTCAACCCGTTTAATTCGTTTAATTCGTTCAACTCATTTAACTCGTTTCACTCATTAAAGTTATATATATATATATATACATATAAATTCCTTGGTTATTTTTCCTCTCTAAGTCTTCCTAAAGTCACCTAATTTTCATTTTTCTACTGCTGCCCTAATTCCATTTTCCCATTCTACCCTATTTTCATTTCTCCTGTCGAAAACACCCTCATCTCTTCCTGTGAGTTCATCATCTATTAGAGTTTAGGCTTTCAAGTTATTTGCTATACAACCCGTTAACAATCCACCAACCCATTTATTAAATGGGTTATAAATGGGTTAAGGTCGAAGTTTTTAAAATGGGTTAATAAACAAATTAGGGTTAAGACATTTGAAATGGGTTAGGATTAGGATTAGGCTCCAATCCGTACAACCCGATCCGTTAAAACCCCTAAGCCTAGTCCCAGAAAGCCTATTCCATCTCCTAAAAATTAGAGAATCTCTTGCCATTTTTGATTTTACAAAAAACTCTACAGAAGCATATAATTTTCAGAAAACTACCAGGTGAAATTGTAAATGACCAAAAAATATGAAAAAATGTAGCAAATTTCACTCTACCCAAATGGAAATTTATATACGAGATATATTAATAATATTTTAATATTATTTCCATATATATCTCATTTAATTGTCTTAATATCACCTTACATGCATTTAAAAAATGCTTTAAAATTCCTTTTATCAATAATTTAGCTAACATATTTAATTTTAAGTCATTCAAGCAGAATATAAATTACATAATTACTTATCTAATTTGTTGCACTTAGAAATAAATTATAATTATGTCATTTATGCATTCAATCTTGCTTAAAATTATCTTTTTGTTAGTAAAAATTCCAAAATTATTGATAATTTCTCACAGAATTAATTTTAATATAAATAATACATTCCTAAGATAATTATGTGGCATCCATTTAACTTATGCAATTAAGCATATAATATCTCACATTATCTCAACATGATTAATGACTATAAAATCATATATTGATATAATCATAAATATAATCATGTGATAAACTTCTATTAAATCATATCATAATTAAAGGCTAAACGCAAAATCCCCTTACCTTAAAGAAGAAAATAAAACTAGACACTTAAATGGATCGAAGAAGAGATCGGTAACAATGTTTCTTCATCGAAGAAGCAGTCACCCATAATCCGATTCCGTTTCCTTTTAAATTTTGAATTTCAAACCAATAGGGCCTATAGAGTTCAAAAAGGCAAAATATGCTATTTATTCCCTAGCTAGGACTATTATGAGATCTTCTTTACTAAAGACTAAGACTTTAACCACTTAAACATTTTAAGATGTTAAATTAAATACTTATAACATTTTATATAACTCAACCCGTTCAACCTAAGTGAGCTTAACTGGGCTTAGCCAATTAAAACTTCACTTACTTTTAGCTCATTGCTTGGTCAAATGGTCAATAACTAAAAGTTAATATGCTACGTCAGCAGACACGTTATCATTTGACTAGTCAACATATTATTTCATTACTAATTATTACATAAATCAAGTCAATTTCTGTTTTCTTGTTGTTCTCTGCAACTAAAAGTTCTGGTTCCTAATTGTACTCAACTGCAAACGAGTAGCATTTGTATATGTTTTGATGAATGAAAAAATCCGTAAAACCTTTAGCATATTTGGTTTATTCTTCTATCCCTCTATGTATTTTGTTGTTCTTCTTCTGCCACATCGAGAAAGAGAGCAAAGAGGATTAAGGGTAATGAGACAAGGAGAAAATGAAGGAGCTTTTGAGAGAAGGTTGTCGTGACCTTGAGAGCTTTGATACCATAAAGAGAATTAGTCTAAAAAGGGAAACAAAAATCAAAGAACATAGATATAGAAGAATAAACTAATGTGCTGAAGGTTTTATGGGTTTTTTTTTCATTCATCAAAACATATACAAATGCTGCTCTTTTATAAGTAGTAGTAGTTGAGTGAAATAAGGAAACAAAACCTTTAGCTATGGAGAACAATAGGGAAACAAAAATTGACTTGGTTTCAGTTGTGAAGATCCAAAAGAATAGAATTGAAACTACTTGGTTTTTCTTAAACAGATCCTTTCCTCCAATAGTGCTATCAATATCCTTAACAGGCCAAGTATTTAGCCCCATGGTCGACTCGCTCATCTCCTCCGATGTCAGAGCTTCCTTATCATTGCACATCGATTCGCATGTTCGTCTGTTCGCCCCTTTCTTTTATCGACTATTATTTATTGTCACCCACTAATAGGGTCTCTGCCTAAGGGCTAGCCCAGCCTCTGCCACACTATCAATCAGCTCTTGAAACAATAGGTCACTCTCCACTCATCATTGTTGCATCGTTTTTGTTGAAAATGGGTCAGTTTTATCCTAAAACGACTAACGAAGTTAGGAAGCCTATTACCATACGTATAAACTAGGAACTCTCCAAACCTTTTAACAATGTAAGATTTTCTCACCACTTAATACTCTTCCTCATGTGTTGGGCTAGAGATATTGACGCATATCATAAATGGGGACAAATACAAATGGGCTTGAGTCTGGTTTTGATATCATGTTGAAAATGGGCCGGGTCTATCCCAAAATAACTAGACAAGTTAGGAAGTTTATTTTCATACATATAAACCAAGAATTCTCCGAGCCTTTTAACAATGTGAGATTTTCTCACCACTTACACCTCGTTTATTTCTAAGACGCAGTTGAGGAGCTCGGTGCTGATGAGCAGCCGATCGTCTCAGCCTCGACAAGCCAACTTGGGAACGCTGTGGGAGGTTCGGGTCACTAGGTTTATCGTCCTGTTGTTGGTTGTGGCCTTGGCCACTGCAGCCAGGAGCTCTTCTTGATTGGTGGGGTACACGACATCCGCTGCTCTGCGTATGGACTGATCGGGGAACATTCCAGGAGCTCTTCCTTGGTGGGGTACAAGACCTCGCCTGCTCTACATATGGACGGATCGGGGAACATTCCATACGAATTGGAGACGGAGCATTGGGCAGTTGCCGATGAGCATCGGATGGGGTCTTCGGGAGGGCTGCATTCGACTAAGACCATGAACAGAACCACAAAGTGCTTGTGATTGGACAATTTCATGCAGGGATGCACACCAAGCGAGTTTTTCCCGATTGTCTTCCCCTTCCTGCGAATCGTATTATCCAGTCACTCGTCAGAAACATAGCAATAGATTGAGCAACATTGGTTTTGTGGGAGAATCGCATGTATATAAACTTCAAATGGCATTGGGAATTAACAACGGAAGAGTGATGGGGGAGTCGATGGAGGAGGCGGAGGAGATAGTGGAATCGCTGGACTGGGATGGGGATGAAGATTTCATGAAGGTGATGGAAGAAAGCAGTGGCTTCGATCTATGGTTGTTTGTTCTCTTCGGATATGCGTCTTGGCTGACAGAGATTGGCAAATTTTATGATACTAAAATACTTGTAATTTATAGTGCATTAATACTCGAGAAGAATTTTCAGACGATATAGTTCGTTTTAGTTTGTGTATGTTGTCACCTATTTAATTTCCAACTATAGTTTGCCGACCTAAATTATTTTCCATGATAAAGATCACATGTCAACGCGAGCAAGGCATGCCTTGGACATTTCCAGGTGGACTTATGGAACACGAATTAAAAGTCAAATATAATATATAACCTGGGATTCTAATAATACTCTGATACAAGTTCATTTTCGCAATTATTCAAAATTTCAAGTCATATGTTGATAATAGTTGACGGGAAAAAGAGCTTATTGGTACACATACAATCTTAGTGAAACTATACAAGAGTATACTATACAAGAGTAATATGCTATTCGTAAAACTACATGAAAATGTATGCAATTATGATATATTTTCAAATTATACAGGTATTAATTACAATTCTTCCGAAGAGAAGTAATAGTCATTCTGTGAGAGAGGGTGCTTCTGTTATTTTTTTGGGAGGACATGGTTGGGCTATCATCCTCTAAAAGATAATGTTTCGTCGGTAATGCCTCGTCTTCCTGGCCACACATTTTTCAGAAACCCATTTCCGTCCCAGGCCTCCATCCATCCATACACACGTAAGGTAAGACCTTATACCATCCAGCCATTCATACACACACGTACAGTAAGATCTCATCCCATCCTAATAGATAATCATTCATTTCAGTCGGCGACGATCGTATCAGCAGCAATTTACAGATTTAAGTCCCACGCAGCTGCACTAGGTGGATCATAAGCAATGATATTTGTGGCAAAAAAAGCAGCAGCAGCCGAAGCAAGCCCCGACCAACATGCACATCTCTAGTCCTCCTCCGTTGCCCTTCAAATTCTATGCAGAAACACCCAGAATAAGCTTCCTCTCATCTTTTCCTCCCCAACCCAAAAAGCGTATAATCTCATCATCATCATCAAACTCAAGCCAGAAACATAAACCTGTCATCATCACCTCAGCCCCCCACAACGAGGATCGGAAAAATGGCAGCTTCTACAATGTCAAGTTCCAGACTCTGAGGTCTGGTAAACTGGGCATCTCCATGTATCCAGACTTCGAATACAATGCGCAAGGGGGAGTGGGAACAGGGACTGGACAGAAGCAGCAGAAGAACGCTTCTGATGCATCCAATGATCAAATCGCCGTGTCTTTCGACGTGGAGTCTCTTTTTATTCCAGCATTGACAGGCAAGACAACGAGGTTCTTGGGCTTGCCATTGCCCCCTTTTCTCAAGATCGACATTGTCCCACAGCTTTTCCAGGGAACCATCAATCAAGACAGTGGTCAGGTGTGAAACCCATCCATGCCTCTCTGCTCATTGTCCGTCCCTCTGACTTCACAAGTTTGCCACCCAAATGTTCAGCTGGGTTCTTTTTGATGCAGGTTGATCTGGAATTCAAAGCCAAGTTCTTGTTCTCCATAGGAAGTATCTACAGGGCTCCACCTCTGCCTGTTTCGACGGTGTTGACATCGGAGGAGTCGGTTGGAAAAATTAGGGGTGGAAGAGGCGAGAGGTTGGGCACAGAAGGGAGATGCAGGTTGGTTGGGGTGGCAACCGTTGATCCCATCAACGACATTCTCATGGATTCTTTCCTAGGATTGCCCACAGAATGTCTTGCTGATTTGAATGCCATAATCTCTATATCCGCCTTGGAATGAACTCACACCACACCCCCAGCAACATCAACAAATGGCACGCCAGCACTTTGGCCGCCCATTTCTATTTCCATGGCATTGAAAATCCCTTACCAAACATGATTATTAGCACATGCGCATAATACATATCCATTGCTACCGCTGTAAATTATATGTCAGGGTGGTGGTCAAAACGTTGTTTGCTGTCTCCACACCTTATTCAATCG
>JAXCLR010000073.1:29609312-29626775 GCA_035584095.1 Annona squamosa | reverse complement strand
ATTATATCACATCATTTGACAACTTTTACTTCTTAAAACTTTTCATCAAAAGTTTTACTCATTCCCAAACACAACCTAAATCTCAGGACCTTTGACGTTCAGCATATTGAGGAGACAAAATCCAAACCATAAGAGGAACTAACATCCACAGTTCCACACGATCATCTATATTTCTGAGAAGAAATTATTCAGTGGGACCCAAAGACTGACAGAAAAAAATACAATCTCACCATCTATACAGAGTGCAGAGAGATAAGGAAAAAATAAATAAATAAGAAGGAAAGAGTAGCATGTCATGAAGTTCCTTATTTAGTAACAAAAAGCTGCAATATAGGTAAAATAACTAAGTAAACAGAGTTTGTAACCATAACATAAATACAACCTTGCAAATTGGGTGTTCAGAGCTCTCACATGCTGATGAGATGACTCTGCCCTCTGAACATCTAACGTGGATGATGCCATTGGATTCTGCTGAGAAGATTCTGCCCTGTGAACATCAAAACGGGATGCTGCCATTACTCTTTTACTCCAGAACTGCATCATAATAACAATAATGTCTCACATATGTTTTACCAACCTATTACAACTAGACAAGATAAAAAGAAAACATCCACGATCACACATGAATGACAGTTATTTTAAGCAAGGAACACTTGACCAATCATATGGTACAGAATATTTTTTCATCAGTAAAATAATCACTTGAATTGAATCATTTTGAACAAGGAAAATTTGACCAACCATATGAGAACAGAATATTTTCATCAGAAAAAATAATCATGCAGAATGACAGTCATTTTGAGCAAGGAATTACAGGAACAAATGAAGAAAGTAGTTTTCATCATAAAAGAGCTTAATAGACTCTTTTTAAGGACAATAAAATCGGATATGAAATCATAGAATGGACAATATAGAACTGCATATGACATGTAGAAAAGCATTCCATAACATTGAATCAAGATTCCAACTCCAATAAGTTCGGTATCAAAAGCAACGGTAACACAAGGACTATCTAGATGCACTAGATAATAGACAATTGAAGCCACTACTCCATCACAGAATGGACAGCACAGAAACCCATATGACATGGCGAAAGGAGTTTCCTCATGTTGATTCAAGATTTCCACTTTCCTACACTCACTAAATACTAAAAGCATCAGCGATACAAGAATTATCTACATGGCCAGCATAAAGGCAATCGATCTTCATTTTATCCAATTGAATGCAATCTGCATCCCTAATCTTTCTCCTTCTGTGCGAAAAAGGCATAAAAACGCCATTCTGGAATGAAACCAAACTGATAGCTTCCACTAAATAGACATGGGGGAGAAGGCTCATTTTCGCAAAAAACCAGTAACTTGGAACACTGACAAATGACAGAGAAAATTTCTAGTATTGAAAATCGCCTCCATCATCTCCATACAGCAAGAATGATACTTTCAGCTCACGTGGAAATCAAATTCCCAAAACATGGCCAAATTAGCGAAGCCAACCACTACTTCCCCCGATTAGTTTCAAGTTCTTAACTAGGTTCACTCTCTACACATCTGAGATGCATCATCGAGAAATGCAGTAAGATTCAACTTCGAAGAACCAAGGGAAGTTATAGATCTCAAAAGATCTACAGCATTAGCCATTCAGTAAAGCTTCTACTTGAGAGCAACAAAGAAAGGTCTTGCGCCTTCCACCAAACTCCTCGAGTTAGCAAGTAAGCAAAACAAGGCAAAGAAAACAAGAAAGCTTCCATTTTCAGTAGAATCCACCCAAGAGCCATGCATCGATTGCAATGTTCGAAAAATAAAAGGCTTCCGGAACAAGAAAATGCAACAACAGGTAAAAGAAGAGGGAAAAACCCTTGAGAGAGAGGAACATACATCGGAATCGGTGGTTTCGGGAATGGAATCTGACGAGGGAGCAAGGCGCTTAGTTCCCTTCTTCATGATTCTTCAGTCTCGGGGCTCTCAAGAGTTACAAGTACCAGAACTGCTAGGGTTAGTTTATTGTACACCGCTTCCTAATATTACCCGCTCTCAACTCTCAAGCCTCGAGGAAACGCACGTGCGATTACTGTGCCTAGGCCGTTGTCCTTCCCCGACTCGTTTCATACTCCGGCTAACTACCCGCTACATACGTGGGATGTTGTGCATTAATGAAAGTCCAACTTTAGAAGAATTCATTAGAATTTGTATCAAATTGCGCTTTCAAGTCACACCCAATAATGGCTATTGAGGGTTCACCTCAGTGATACGGGTCAAGCCTTAATGAACAGGGGACCTCGGTGCTAATCTCCTCTGCAGCGCTTCGTGCAGAGCAGTAAGTAGTAGTGTTATTCTCCCCCAATTCCTATGAGAGCATTACTGGTTGGATATTAGAAAATATTGTTAGGAAATTGTAAAAATATCTTAGGGCCTAATTAACAGAAATTGAGAATTGAGATAATGTAACACGTGAATACCTATCAAAAAAAAATTCACAACCAATAATGATTGAAGGGGAAAGTGGAACATTCTTTTGTCGTTGGTGGCCCACCTCGCATTGGGGCTTTTGGTAGATGAAATAATAACTTTCTGAGCTTTTTTATACGCATTTCTGTGGTCGATCGAATAGAATACCAACATCTCTGTTATGCTTATCTGTCTATCAGGACTTACTAGTTCCAAGAGCCATTTGTAGGTTATAAGCGCATGCCCAACATCAGGTTTTTTAACATTAACCAGCTAGTGCTGTCTCGGGTTGATAGGGATGATTGATATCGCGGAAAATATCGTTCATGTATTTTCCAGCGTGGGTCTACCTTGTCTGATGCAATAATGAAGTGGGGTGCCCCATCAAAGGCGAAAACAGATGCCTTGGCATATTTGGACTGCATTCTAACTTCCGCCAATCTTGTGGGATTTAGGAAATGCATTGCATTGCATTGCATCCAAATGTTGAACCTTTGCGGGAAACAGCACGATATTTTATGGCTGGATCCGCCGACAGCCAAGCATGGAGACGAACAGACAACAGAACTTCCTAGTACAGGCCGAAGAACTCGCAGGCTTTGTACCAGCCACCAGTTTCATTTTTGCATTGCTCTCCTTTCTTCCCCAGCAGACACCCTTAACCAACCACCGAACAAAGAATTTTATAGGTGGAGAAAGAGAGAGAAGAGAGGACTGTATGCATCCTTGTATTGAAAAATATCCATGAAATGACCAAATATGATTGATACAGATGATTTTTATAATACAGATTTACAAATTATTTCAGTTACTCAACAACCACATCAAAATGAATCTTGTACTTTCTTGGCATATACAAGCCTGTTCTGTTACAGTTCATGGCATAACTGCGATTATGAGATGCATAGAGGATCCGTCCATGAAAGAATATAAGAAAGGATACAGCTTTCTGATTTCTTTTGACCTCACAGATTCCATCTTTCTTCCAACACTCATCCAAAATCTTCTGCTTTCAGCTTCTCCTCAACTGAATTTCCAAGGTAAAGAACAGAGGAAACATAAGGACACGTATCCAAGGTGGCTAGAGAATAGAAAATAGGAATATTGAACGCTCAATGGATTAGTAAACTGCACATGTTTCCATGTGTCAGCAAAACCAGATAAAACGCACACACCCATTGTGGCACAGAGATGCCCAAAACTCTATCAATCTTCAACGTCCATTTTTGTAGGTGAAGGCATTATCTGACAAGAAATACTAGTCCATGGACCATCCCATAATAGAAGCACCAGATCAATATTGTGCATTGACAGACAGCGACTTTTTGAACACCCAAATTTTCATATTGAATATGAAAAAAAAAACACTTTGCATGTTTTCCATTGAGCATCAGATAGTCCCATTTTGAAGAAAGATTGATTTAGATTTCGAGAAATATTCTCAGTTCAAAATATTAATCTTCCTAGGAACCCTCACCTTGAGATATTTAACACCAAAATTTTAGTGCTCGCATGCATATCTTCTGATCTCTACGCCATAAAGACAACATTGAAAATCACTCAAATGCAAGTCTTTGAGTTCCAACCAATGAGGCATATCGACCCCCCTTTGCCAAAAGCTCAAAATGGGTGCCAAGCTCAGCAATCACACCATCCGAACAGAAGGCAATTTGATGAGCATTTTGCACAGTGCTTAATCTATGAGCTATAACCAAAGTAGTTCTCCCTTTCATTAGACGGTTGAGAGCATCTTGAACCAGCCGCTCACTTTCTGCATCCAAAGCGCTGGTTGCCTGAATCACAAAGCATAAAAAACCTGAACAGATCTGAAGCATGTGAAGGAAATTGAAAAAAAGTAAAGATTACCAAACAAGCATTCTGATTTTGTGAGCATATTGCTCACTAGATTATGTAAAAGAACCAAGGAATTGCTGTGCGTTGTTCAAGAAGAACTTGCCAACTCAAACATCCCAGCCACTAATCTTTGGTTGCCCACAAAGAATACAGCCATAAGGCCCACAAAACGAGATTCATCTAGATGGATCAATAATGACCATTGAAATTCTCCTTTCTTATGAAATGTACAGCTTCAAAACATTTTATTTTGGCATCATTGTACTTCATACAGAACCCCCCTCCTCCAGCAAACACAAAACAAGAGTTAAAGCTTTTCTGAAGCAGAAATGAATTGGGATCATGTAATTCCTAAGTTGAGGGTCTCATGAAAGTCATTGCCAGCAACACCCAGTAGCATTACCATCAACCAAGAAAGACAGGAAAAAAGCAACAAGAAGATATACAGCAACTTGATAATAAAGCATACCTCATCAAGAATCAAAATTGGAGCATTCTTGAGAATAGCTCGAGCAATAGCAACTCTCTGTAAATTGGAAGAAGATATGACTTCAGACTGCACTAAGCTAGCTGTCTTTATTTTTTTGCCCTTAAATGCTGTTTTCTTACCTGCCTTTGCCCTCCACTCAACAAGCTTCCTCGCTCCCCAACTGGAGTATCATAACCCTAAATAAAAGGATCTCATCGATCACAACAAAAAACTACATCAAATGATCCAATATGCTCATAGTTAAACTAGAAGAAGCACCTGAGGTAGGGAAATAATGAATTCATGGGCATTTGCTGCTTTTGCTGCCTTTATTACGTCATCTTTAGAGACTTTCTCATCTGGCAGACCATATGCTATATTTTCTCCAACAGAGACGGAGAATAGAACAGGCTCCTGAAACGGAATATGTGACATAGCAACAAAGAAAGATAACCAACGTGCAGTAAGAAGCGTGAGCCACCAAGAGAAAAAAAAAATTTGTGGGGAAAGGAAAACTTCTAAGGCAACAGATGGAACAAGGATGTTGAGCACCACATAAGCCCAATATTGGTTAAACCTCATTATGCACTTAATATGTGATAAATGTCAAGCCAATTTCGTAATCATTCAAGCCAGTGGAATGTGTTTGGTTAAAATGTTTCCTAAATCACACTTTCAAGACCCTCTTTTATATAATTTGACAATTATCAACCTTGGTCTTCACATCTTTCCCGCACTCAAACTTATAATTTCCAAAGAAAGTGACTCAGTCATAAAGTGAATAAAGACCAAAAATATATAGGGATCGATAATACAAAAACTAGGTAATAATGAAGATAAAACAGACTCAGAGGTAAATAAATATTACAACAATTATATAAGAGTAAAAAGACCATTTACGATTGTCTCTGCATCACCAGTTAATTACACAAACACACGAAGAGAGAACAAGAAAATATCTCATGGCTCATCATGAACTTTGCTTGATCCTAGGAGTTACCTGATTCACTAGGGATACAACCTGAGCCCATTCACTCTTATCAAATGTACGAATATCTTCTCCTGCAACTGATATATGACCTCTCGTTGGCTGCAAATTTCAACAATTCATTCCTTTTAACGAGTACAATGAGAAGGAAATACACTGGTTCATTGAAACAAACAAGAACCTCATAGAAACGTGCCAAGAGCTGTACGACTGTGCTTTTTCCAGCTCCACTAGGCCCTACAAGTGCTGTTACTGTTCCACATTTCAATGTCAAGTTCAGACCACTCAAGACTTCAACATCAGGTCTTAGAGGATAAGAGAAATGAACATCTGCCAAAAAGGAAAAATGATTTGTATTAGTTACAAAACACAAAATAAACGCGATCTATAAAAAAAAATTAAAAAAAGAAAAAAGAAAAACCAGACATGATCAACAAAATCAAGGATACCTTCTAGACATATGTCACCAGACCAAGCAATACTACACCCATTGATAGCAGATTTCAACCCTGGCACAGAACGTGTAGGTTGATTTATTTTAATGGATGCTTTGTTGTAGAATAATTTGAGACTTTCATCATCCATTTCTTCCTTGTCAATTTCCCTCTCTAAGCCATGTGCCAGTGACTCA
Organism: Annona squamosa; assembly: GCA_035584095.1. Taxonomy (NCBI): domain Eukaryota; kingdom Viridiplantae; phylum Streptophyta; class Magnoliopsida; order Magnoliales; family Annonaceae; genus Annona; species Annona squamosa. Next base: position 29,620,389 of record JAXCLR010000073.1, on the reverse strand, counting down.
TCAATTTCTGTCCCAGATAAAACATCATTAATCCGATCAACTGCAGCTAGGGAGCTGCGAAGATCCCCAAGTGTATTAACAACCCCTTGAACCTGAAATGTTTCATGTTATGAAGTTGTAAGTTGAAACCTGTAATAAGCACAAAGCAACAAGTGCACAAGCTATGGTTTTGAATATCGGTCGATAACGATACAGTATGGTCATGTGTATTCAGCCATGTCCAATACACAATACAGGGTTGTATCAGGCGGTGCCTTCAAAAATGCCCAATTTCTTTTATTTTAAGTGTATATTAGCTACTTTACATAGAAAATGATAAAATAAAAATATATTGAAAATGGAATTATTGAACGTTATTTGTACATGTTAAAGATAAAATAAAAATACATAGAAAATGGAATTATTGAACATCATTTGCACATGTTACAGATAAAATAAAAATATATAAATGCATTTCATAATTTTTTGAATACTTTCTTCACATTATCCGACTTTAAAAAAATCCAAAATAAGCCAATATGGTCTAATACTGATACAATATGCCTGTATTGTATAGGTTTGGAGAGGGGCCAATATGCCCTCGATACCGATGTTCAGAATCACAAGCAGGTTAATATAAGCAGAGCACATAATGAACAACTTACAGCAAATGTCAAGGTGAAGGTATATCCAATAAAGGAAGCCATGGTCCCAACTGGAAGTTCACCCTGCAACAATTTATTTTTAACCCTTCAGAAATTGCAACACCTATAGCTCAGCATAGGAAGCGCATGCATGTGTAACTCCCACAGAAACTTGCACAATGAAAATAACATAAACTCATTCTAGCAAAGGGATATATATTTAGTTGTCACCTGTATACAGGCAGACAGAAGTGAATATTTGACAATAGGGCCATAGGCAGCTTTGGATCCCAAGAATAATGGAATATGATAGAAAGATGTGGTAGCCTGATGCTGATAATTATCTAGATATACTTAAAAATTACAGCATCTATGAATTATCTTTACTTGTCCATTTACTTCTACATGTGGTACATGAATCAAGATGACAACAGAATGTCATTGTGTCATCTAAAAAGTTGCTTGAGTAGCATTTATGAATAAAGAAATTATGACATACAGGTGCTTACTGCTTTCACTTTGCTTCCACCAAGAGAATAAAGAGCCAACAAAGAAACATAAACCATAGCCCTAGTCAGGGTTTCATTCGCAGACCTCAAAGTTCCAAGCTTTATTCCACTGCTCTGATATGCAAGAACCTGCCAAACTTCACAAAAGCATAAATGGAGCCATTCCTGTGGATCTTAGCAGTTGAAAAACAAATTTACTGACAACCGACCAGTTTACCAAACATAGACATTTGTCGCTTTTCACCTCCAAATGACCTGACCTGTAAAACAAAGTAATATTAAGTATTAAAAAAATGGAGCCCCGCATGTTCATTATTGTCTGAAAAATAACTTAATGGTCATGCATTTGGGTAAGGGCTTGGAGAATAGCAAATAAACAGTTTGCCCTAAGGAGTGGTTCAACTTCGAACCACAAGCTAACCCCCATCGACATGTGCAAACCCACACCTCCAACTCCCACACGCAATCAGCACATGGACACAAACAGGAATATAAAACATTAAGCTAAAAAGATAAAATTTTGCAAGGATTTGGGGACACAGCCACTTCAAGAAACAAGAACTCTAACACCGGACCAGCGTAGCAAATAACCCTCATGGAAATCAGAAGAAAAGCAAAGAAATAAAAAGGAAAGAGAATAACAGTAACTCAAAATAGAGAAAGCTTGACAGAACTGCTTTGGACCAGTTGTGGTCAAGATGTTGGCTTGAATAGATCCAAAATTGAAAATAAAGAAAGGGGCAAAAGGACAATAAAAGCATTTTCAGAACTCACAGTACGAATGGCAGAAAATGTTTCATTTGCACAATCCGCTATGCGTGCTTGGGACATCCCATGAGCTTTGAATACAGGTACAGTTGACCGCTTGTATATAGCTGGTAAACAAATATATAATTAGTTATGCATGCAGCATATTTCTATAGTCAAGGCAACAAAACAAAACAAAATCCAGAACCAAAAACTTAGATCTAAAACTGACCGAAAAACAGTAAAGAACAACTCCAAGAAATGTACAACAAGATAAAAGAAGGATATGAGATCTTCATAATTCCAATTTAGAAGTATATAAGCAGCACAAAACATAGGATCATACAGCTAGAAACTTGATGGATGAAAGCAATACGAATAAGAAATATTGAAATATCAAATGGTCGCTTAGCATCATGTTTGTCAAGAAGAATCAAACCCCATAAATTTCTAAGCTACCCAAGGATCAGCATCAAGGTGGTTTACACATATTGATGAAATCTTCATCACCTACAAAACTTCTACAAGTAATACAAACCCAGCAATTCTCATGACAATCCTGTTGACCTGACAGTTTAACAAGCTTGTCAAATCTGTGGACCATTTGAACCAATTCAGACATCTGAATTGGCAGATCAAAAAGGGCTGCTATGAAAGTAGGTAAGAAGAAATGCAAACCAATATTGAATCAGTATTCCAATATGAAGAAAAACATCCCACTCACAAAATAACTCAAAAAATGTGTCAGCGACAAACAAGGATTTGCTCTCACGAAGTTATATGTTTGAAAGGACCCCACTGAAGCCAAAAGTTCAGAGAGATATATTTACCAACTAGAAGAGACACAGAAAGCATCAACAGTCCAAGAACAGGGGCAAGCTGAGCTGAGAGTGCAAATAGGATGAAAATTGTTCCAACCAGCTGCAAATTACAAAACTAGTCAAGCATGGTCTCAAAGCACAAAATATATAATATCTGTGGACAAAATTTTAAACAGGTTTTTCAGGGGGAAAAGAAAAAAAAAAGGAAGTACATGAGTCTCAAAGCTTCATCCAAGTTGCAATAAGGGAGTTCATAGAGAACAAACGCAATAGCGTTAAATGATTTAACGAAAAACTCCTTTTTTGAATTTGAATGCAGATGTGTAAGCCTTTTAAGAGACATGAGTTACGAATTGAACTAGCAAATGCAAGATTAAGTTCATTTTGCAAAGTTTATAGTAGCTTGCCTCAGAGATTGCCCGGAGTCCACGGTCTCTTGAAATATTTTCACTCACAATATCTTTTAGTGAACCCAAATCTGACGTCAACAAACCAGTCAGTTCACCAACCTGAACAAGACACAAAGAAATTGAGGGAAAGCAAGTACATGATCTGACAGAAATGACAAAGCTAGGTGACTAGGAGAGAGATTGTGATGAAGATGCACATGAAGTGGCTTTAGTTGGATAAGAAGAAAACTGGATCATGATTCTTCTATTACAATACATTCATTGTATTTCCATCAAAATAAATAAATAATTGTGTTCACTGCATTAAAGACAGGCCGTTCTCAACATGACTGATTCATGGGGGGCCGGGCCGCAGGGAGACTTGAATAACTGGTTATTATAATTACACCAGCTAGAGATAGTTTTAATTATGTTCAGGTTCCAAACCAGTGATGGTGTACATCCGGGTATTTACAAAACAAATTTGTTCCGTCAACAAGGAAGCCTATGATGGTGTCCTACACAACCGTAAACAAACACAAATGAAATATGTAACCATCAATAGATGGTGAGACAGCTATATATGCATAATTCTACATCTGAATTTGAGAATAGAACCTCGTAAATATACATGGTAATCAGGAATACCCTGGCTGTCTAATGATAAAATGTAACTGGATCCGAATAGCTATTTAGGCAAAGTCATGCGAGACAGACAACTGAATACAACAACTAGAGTTGATGTCACTAGAAATCGGACATGAAGAAGAAAGAAAGCAAATACAAGATCAAAGTCATACCTTGTAACGATCAAAAAACTCCACCTGGAAAAGGAAATAAATGCCTGTTAGATTCTGTTAAAAAAAAAAAGTGCACTATAAAGCATTGATAACAAACCCATGAAATTTGGATATGATTTCAGAAAGAAAGAGTAGCATTCCAGTTGACTCTTGATACTGAACATCATCCATCTACAGCTTACAACTCTATTCTGCTGTCAATGAGATTACAAATAACCAAGAGTTCTTACAACTTCACGTCATCCAAACATCCTTGTGCTCTATTTGTTTATTGGGAAAAAATTGAAGCTATTTTATTTTTTGTTATGTTGCATTTGCCGCTTCTTGCCCCTTGTTGCAGTGATCAAGAACCCCATAACAGCAAGAAGAAGGAATACTAGCAATATACCATAGAAAGTGCTAAAGTGCACACAAGTAGCTAGGACCAATGACTTGGGTGGCCCAAGGCAGCAGGGCTAAACTGCGGCCATCTAAATGACATGCTAATAATAGAACTTAGGAAGCATAAAGGCCTGTGATTCATTTCTTGCCTTCTTCATTATTCAATCAACCTGCTTTTTCAAGGTGTATATTTATCTGAAATTTCAAATTGGGTTACTTCATTGATGGATTGAATTCTGTTATTAAAATTTGATGGATTCCATAAGAAAAGCAAATGTGATAGATAGAATTCTAGATGGATTAAGTTCTATTATTAAAATGTTATTGGTTGAATGCCTGCGAAGTGCGGACTACCCTCTTGCAAACTTCTGACAACCCTAAACAGAAACAATCAGATTTTGGTTCTCTATCACTGAAAATGTATTTTGCGTCCACCATCATCTTATTGCCCAAATGCAAAACCATAAGCGTTCTTCACTGAAAATGGTAAACTCATTTAAGCTAGAGAATTCAAATAGTGAACCACATAAGTCAAACCAAACAACGGTGATGACAACAAAATGAAAGTTAATTTCAATCAAATCAGTTTTAAAAAGTACCATTCGCCTTACCTTTTGTATCATTATCCTTCTAAAAACCTGTGCTCTTATGGTTGACATCACCTTCTCCCAAGTAGAACTCATGTTTATAACAAAAATGACAGTGAAAACCGGCTCCATAGCATACAGAACTCCAACCTTTGTAAGTAATCTCCATAAAGGTTCTGATCTTGCTCCTATTAGTACTTCAAAAAACATCCCTAGGAACAATTTGTAGAGATTAATGAGCAACTAACCATATGCAGTGCTTGTGGAAGTTGAGATACCCTGATAACTAAATGAGAGGAATCGACACTTTAAAAAGCTACTTGATGGTTGTTATATTAGTACGACTGATTGGCTGATGAAGGAAATGAGAAGACTGACCAAATTCGATGTACTTCATCAATTTCCACCTGAATTGAACCAGCAGCGACAAACAAGCATGAAAATAGAAGCGACGTTCCAAGGCCACCAAGAATTCAACAATTTAAATTCTTTCTATAAAAAAAAGAAAGAAAAAACTGATTTCTCTTCTACTACGGAATGAAGTTGCAACATGAATTTGACTTAAAAAATCCTACTTCCAAAATTCAAAAGCGAAAAGCAGAATAATTACGAGAGAGGAACTGCACCTGAAAATATCGGCATCGAGAGCGTACAGGTTGTGCAGCCGACCATCGATGCTAGAGCCACCGCAAGTCTCAGCTTGTGGCGAAGCAGAAGGTTCAAGACAAGGTCCCAATCAATGATCATAGAGGATCCAACGACGGTTTCGGAATCCGATTCCTCAGCTCTACGGCCTTTCTCGGCACCGCCGACATTTGGCTCCGAAGCAGGAGCAGAGATGTAAGCAGCAGGAGTAGTTCGGACCTTGCGAAGGAGCGAAGGGAAGGGGCTCGAATGTTGCCGGAAAGCGGCCGTGCGCCGGCGGGAAAACCGTGTGGAAGAAAGCGGCATTCCGAGCTTCGGGGTTCCCGTGGAAAGCAGTTTTGGTGGACCGAGAAGGCTGAGACGAGTAGGAAGCGCTGTAGATGCCATGGTTGGCTGCTACTGGCGCCGCTCCCTGAGCCGCTTGTTCCGGTCTTCTTGTGGGAGTCGTTTCTTCGGCAGCGACCCGCGAGGCTTGCTTGGAACTTGGAAGTTGATCCGTCGAAGAATGCAAACGTACTCGCGCCTAGCACTCCACCCTTTGTGGGATGAATCTCCACCCTTAGTGACTATCTTGATGAGTAATCCGACGTCAGCTGGCGAAGGCGTTTGGTGATGAATCATTAACTTCATCTTTTGAAACCGCGCCGGTTGGGCGGTTGGACCGTGAATCGTTCTACGGTTCAACCACCGATTTCCCAAGTGTGGAAGGGGAGAAACAGGGGACCGGCCATGAATATGGTTCATGACACGGTTTGGTTTTCAAAACACTTGTAAGCTTCAAAGAAATTCTTACAAATTAGCAGGCTTTTAAGATTGGTAACTTCCATGAGCACCAAACACTTATATCATAGCTAGGGTTGAAACAACATGCACCTTAAGAGTTTATGAAAAAAAACACATTGATGCACATTATCGCAATTATATAACCCAAACCAAGGTTATCGAAGTTATAGAACTCAAATCTAGGTTATATAATTTCGAGGCCTGATAGATGATGTGCGCATTGGTGTTATATGAGCATGGTACTACACAGTTGCATATGATGCAATAGGCCGGCGTACACCATGAGCATGGTTATTTTTGTTAAGATGTAACTACTTTCAGTTGATTGTCATTACCTGCTTACTGATCATAGTTGCAAAATGATCATTTTAGACCAGTCTTTTTAGGCCAGTCCAAAAACATAGTTTTTTGAGAATTTTTTTTTGTAAAATGGTTAATCTAGTTATGTTTAATCTGTAAACTAATTTCTACCAAATTTAGAGAAGTGTATATATTTATTTTGAATTTTTAAATATAATTGTATTTTTAGTTATTTTAAATTAATCTATAAATTAATTTCTACCAATTTTTAAAGATGTATTATATATATTTATTTTGTATTTTTGAATATAAGAGTATTTTAGTCACGTTTCCACCATTTAAAATAGCTAAAAACTCTTATATTTAAAAATCTAAAATAAATATATACACATATCCAAAATTTATAAAAATTAATTTATAGATTCAATATAACTATAATACCAATTTTGTAAATAGATTTAAAAAATATGTGTTTTAGATAAGTATAAAATGACCTCATGTTAGGTTGGTCTGGGGTGATTAGGCCTCATTATACTCTTATTAGAGCAAAAGTTAAAAGCTGGAGATGGGATAGAGAAAGCTTGATCATAAAGTAGTCTTTAATGGACTAAAATGAAAAGTATTCTTTTGGTTTTCTAGTAAATTTATATTTTTGCTGTAATTGAAAATATAATTATGTGTATCTTGTATATATGTATATATCATTGTTGATAGAAAGGACTTTTATGTGGATTCTTTTTAGTTTTTTTTATGTAGGATTCTTTTTAGTATTAACTATAGTTTATTTTATGCTTCGAGATAGATCTAAACCTTTGACGTGGATGAGGTTTCAAACAATGTCGGTTAACAATTACTTAATTTGGTTTGAATGGGCTGCATTGGCTGTAAAAACCGGGTTGAATCATTTTCTTATATAACTCAATTAGATTAATAATTGGACATAACAAATCTACTGATAATAAATGAATCATGATGCCTTGCCCATTAATTTGGTGTTTTCTAGATTGCTTGAATGGAAATTTTGAATTTTTTAATACAGAACTTTATTAATTATAGTCTTTTCTTTTGCAGTCAAAGTTTAACCTTTTATAAGGACATTTTAATGACCAAAAATTAAAAATTTTCTAGTGTATACATCCAGTTAAATTGGTGGGTATATCTATGTATATGGGCTATATATACATACATTACCAAATAAATAAACATTATATGCAACTAAATCGATGTACATACGACATGCAGCCAAATAAATATTATATGCAGATAAAAGAACTAACTACTTTTGATGAAATGTATTGTGTTGCGTTTCAAAATTCTTATTTCCACGGCATAATTAATGCGCCGACTTAAAGATCGTTAGAATGAATAAACGCAAATATCCTTCAAGTCCAACGTTGAAACATTAAAGTCTTATGAAACACCAGTCAAATAATCCATATATATGAATGAATATTGAATCGTAAAGTAGAAGGTTTTTTTTTTACTATTTATATAAATTGTTTCAGATTAAATTGTATTTACATAAACATTAATTAATATCACCCAGAGAATTGAATTATGAGCGCGGTTTAGACTGATGGTTGAACTGATGATTTGAATCGAATTACGTATCGGTATCATAAAACATATACAACTGAAAGAAAATATTCATAATATTTAATGATTCTTGCATGCATGCACAAGCATCACATGCTAAGTAATCAATCACTTGCAATGAATTAAACAACATGCACGTAAGAAAGGCCCGAATTCACAGGCAACGATTGAAAATATTGTCATCACTGAAGAATTGGGCACCCTTCAATGCCGGACGTCGATCATATGCTCCTGGTTTTTTTTTATTAGTTTTGAAATTTTTTTACAATATTATTAATCTATGCATATTTAATGTGTATAAATTTTTACTATTTTAGAGTATTTTAGATATTTATTGTTGATTTTTGAAAATCAGTGATATTTTTTTAAACTACCTAAAATGCCACTGATTTTAAAAAATAAAAAATAAATATCTAAAATACTCCAAAAAAATAAATTATTTAAAATGTCACTGATTTTCAAAAGTAAATATCTAAAATATTCCAAAATGGTAAAAATTTATAACGACGTTAAATACACTTATATTAACAGTTTTATAAAAGAAATTCAAAAAAAAAAGTGTATGTGCCCGGGAGCATGCAGCGCTGCATGCTCCTAGGCGCATACGGTTGCCCTCCTTTAATGCCTGGGGCAGTAGGGCAATGGGCCAGAGGGCAATGATCATCAGATGTCATGCCCCACCAATTGGTCCCATGTGTTTGCTGGCGATTCAGAGCGTAAAACATCAGCAGACCAACAAAGGCAGGCCCAACGTTGAGCCCCGCAGATAATACATAATTATACTTGGCTCACCACCATTTGTACTTCCTGAAAATGTAGTAGTTAAAGAGGAGACCTAGTGCTGCCCAAGTGTAGCAGTAGGATGGTGTTGCAGGCAGCATCCCATCAGCAGCCGTAAGTAACACGGGAATGTTAATGGTCTTGATCTAGCTCCAAGTAGAGCGCTGTGATAGCTTCCACACTATGATTTTGTTGACACCCCACCACGGGGCCCAAGGATGAACAATTGAAATAAATTTCAAGCCCAAGAAATTCAAACAGAAAGGGAGTTCAAGCAAGCAAAATAGGCGTTTCCAAACTCAACCTATGGGAGCGAAGCTCCACCAAGCCTCGAAGAAGGCTTTCTCAAACTGGCTCTTACAGGCCACCTCAGCGGGCTCCACAAAGCAGCTCACCAGACGAAACAAACGGACTTAGCTAAACTCTAACCCACCAAGCCTTAGAAGCAGGCTTCTCTGCTATTTTGGGCCCTTACAACGGCCCACCCAAAAGCCATGAGCTAAGCTAAGCTCTAGCCCACCAAGCCAAGCTTATGGACCAAGTCCAAAACCACTCGAGAGGCCCAAAGCCCATGACCCCAATTCAAAACCAAGTCCATGGACCAAGTCCATGATCCCACTTAAGCCCAAGCCCATGGATAAAGTCCATGACCTCAAGGGAGCCTAAAGCCCACTCCACCATCTATAAAAGGAGGAGCTCCCTTCTCATTTGGGCACACTTGAAGAGAGACATCCCAAGGGGAGGACGGGAGTCTGCAGCAATGCCCCGGCATCCCGGTTTTCCCGCTCTACGTGCTCCACGCCTCTCTTCTCATTTTTTCCTTTCCATCTTTCTCGTTCTCTCAAATCTTCTTATTTTCCCCCTTGCACGCCGTATAAACCGCCTCGGGTTGGCAAATTTCTCCATATTTGCTTCAACTTGAAGGCCGGAACCCAAATTCTGTATTACTAGTGCCTTATTCCTTTAAATAGGGGCCGATCTCCCTTTAAAGATCGGTGGCGACTCCATTTTTTTTGTTTTCTTGTGTGCGTGTTTGAGCTAACGCCTTGTCTTAGCCGTCATTTTACCTCATGTGAATGCAGGAAATCTAAGCCCACGTTGCCATCCAATACGATCCACATCTTTAAGGCCCGGAAAACCCATTTCGAGCCTATCGTAGCGCTCCCGGCGGGTACTACAGATTTGTAAGAAGATGCCCACACCATAGAAAATGTATGTCCACGAATAAATACCATGTGGGAAGTATACTTGAGCAGGTCCAATCACAGAATTTCGGACTATACCAGTGCAGAAGACGTATTCACCTGGGCATGTCCATGGGCTCCCTTTGGGCAGCTTGCCTACCTCTCACACGTTCTTCACCGTGGAGAGAATCCACCAAGTGGCACCCACGTTGGTGAAGGTCTATAGCAATGTGGTTACGATCTGAAACAACATTGATCAAGTTCATCTTTTTGTGAGCATCAGGTCGTATAGTACCAAGAAATTCGATTGTTTAGGGAAATCCTTACGGTATATATTTATATATATATATATATTTAGATATTTTCATCCTTGCCAGTATAGTTTGGGTAACATTGTAAACTATCTATTTTATAAAATTGAAAAACACACCGTAATGTTAGCGTGAAAATGCGAGCATATCCTTTCTATTAGTGTTTTACTAAGGCTAGTTAAGTTTTTGGTGAAACGACAAAAACGCCTCTATTATATAGTAAAAGATCAAGTCCAAATATATATATATAAAAATTGCTTCTATAATATATGGGCTCTTAGGATCACTATAAGGTGTATCTTCAAACTCTTGATTGGAGCAAAGGACAAGAAGAAGCTTAATTGTTTCTGCTGTTTTGTTGACGTGCCTGGCATCAAAGGAACATAGCAAGAGTGGAAAGAGTACCATTAGAGCTAGAAAATGTTTTGGAGTTGTGCAAAAATTACATAGACAAATATACTTCGGCAAGGATTGTGGCTCCTCTAGGCGTCATGGAGAGATAATTGCAAACTCGATGTGTTTAGCCTGAGCAAGGAAGAGTCAAAATCAGTATGGATGGTAAAAGAAATTAAAGGGGGGGGGGGGGGGGGGGGGGAAGAAAAAGAAGAAAAAAAGAACCAT
>JAXCLR010000073.1:29591103-29601750 GCA_035584095.1 Annona squamosa | reverse complement strand
ACACCATTTGAAATTATATATATAGTTTTGATTAAAGGAACATTATTAGGCTAGAATAGAACTACACTTGTGGATCAGTACAAAATTATTGAATAGCTAGCATGTAAGGATCAACGATCCAAATCACTAGGCATGACCTCCATGGTAACACCTCCTCCAGCTCGTCTCCAATAGCATCCATCTCTCCTCCAGATCTGGCGACGCGTCCTCCATCTCCAACAACCCCTCCATTCCTCTCCACCGATTCAAGTAGCCACAATCTGATGACTCTTGCATTTCTTCTCCAGATCCAAGTCGTTCCCAACAACAATCCTCACCGTCCAGCTCATTACTTGGGCACCAATTAACATTGTTTGGAGACCAAGTAAAGGGGAAACCCCAGCCATATCCAGCATGCAAGAACCAATGGATAAAAAGTAAAACCAAGGGAGACAACCAAATATCCAGCACATGTTACAACCCTACACTACTGGCCAATCAGAATACACCACATTATCAGCCCATTTGGCCAAAAACGCCTATAAAAATCCAAGCTCCTCCATATGCTAGGACAACAATAAGCTCTACCGGAGCCAGGGGAAGAGAAGTGACCGCCTCGCCCAGCCTCTTTCTTCCTCCATCTCCATCTTCTACCTCTAGTTAAAATCTTGCGTTCACCATTTGAGCAATTCAGAAAATACTCAAAGCCTCAACCTAGCTACATATATTCCAGCCCTTTCAAAAATGCCCCATTTATTTTTTTATTGTGTCATGGCATATAATTTGCCTGTGATTTAGTCTCTATTTATGTAAACTGATACTTTATCCATTAACGCAATATTTGAGTTCTAATCTTCCCAAAAAGATTAGTGGTGACTCCTTTTTTTATATTTTGCTATTATTATTATTATTTTAGTACTTTTATAATAACATCTATCGTACCATTGACTGCCTGCGAAAGGGGCGCTACACTTAAATAAGATAATTTTCCATTTTCTTGTGGTGGCTTTGTATAGTTGAATATGAATTCTTGATGGTATAAATTTCTGATGGTTTAGATGATTGCACTAGCTGGCTTGTTGCTCAAAATCATGTTAATTCATTCTCTGTGTCCTTAGACTTATCAAAGATCATCATATGGATGAGATGAGATGAGAATGAAATTAATTTTTTTATTTTTCGAAAAATTTTGGGTTTAAAATATAATTTCTTATTTTTCAATACATTTACTTTATCTGTTCCTAATATTACTTTCTCATTTTCAACGTAATTTTTTACTTTTAATACACAATAACCCCTCTTCATCGAATCTTCTCATCCAAATTTCATCTCACCTCATTTCATCAATTATTGATACTGAACAAGCTCACCAATTATCTTTGAACATGATAAAAATACAAGAGATGTTTGAGACCCACCATACTGGTTGTAGCCATTATAGCACCCGCAGGAATTGTAGTAATTATACTTGTAAAAATATCAATTAGTACCCCCCAAACTGGAAGCTGGAATTGGCTCGATAAAACTGAGATCAAAATTGCTGGGATGCCAGCCAAAAATAGCAACGAGGAACCGGCTCATACTTCCACATTAGCCTGTTGTGCACATCTCCTTTGTTCCTCCTATCTTCCCTGAATGCCTCTTTCAGCTGTTCCCATATTGATCGACAAAATAATTATTATTAATTAAACACAAACTGCTCGGAAAATTCTTCGAGCCCTAGTCTACATGTCAGCATTTGAGAACGTAATAACCGGCCAAGTGGAGCTCACATATAAGCCTAATTTATGAAACTTTTTGAACGAGGCCCATACACTCCGGGCCTATCCACGAATGAGTTATTATTATTATTTTTCTATGAGAATGAGAGGAAATTGTTTATTTTTCAAAAATAATTTTTTTGTTCTCCCAAAAAATAAAATCCTTTTCCAATGTCCACGTATCATATCATTCGGAACAGGCTATCAAGGTCTTCTTGGTTGGATTAGATTGTGCTATTAAATGATTTATATTATGGGGTGTTTGGCAGACAAAACGTTTTAATTTCTACAATTACCACTTATCTTAATTTTCAATCATTTCTATATAATTACCTATATAACTAACCAATTTATTTTAACTTTACTTTTTTATTCATCATCATTACCTCTATGGTATTGCATTTTGTTTTTATTAATTTAAAACTTTATAACATTTAATTTTTTTTTAGAGTAGAGCCGGTGGGACTCCAGGAGTCAAGCCGGGTAAGACCCATAAGGGAAAGTTATCCCAACATTTGTCTTTCCATTCACAGGGCTTAAATTAAAACCTTGCTTAAGATGTACTCTTTACCACTTGTCATAATAGAGATTGGTAAATGATTTACGTCACTGACCAGATGGTACTCCCAAAAACCATTTTCCATTTTCCACTTCCCAGGGCACGGGAGTGCAGATGGATGGATTGAATCCCAACCTGCAGAATCCAATAAAAATGAGCATTTGGGCTTTACTTGGAAGCCCGAAAGAGTCAAATTTGTTGATAAGTGTAGCACCCGCTGGGAGCGCTACGATGGGCTCGGAATGGTTTCCCGGGCCTTGGAAATGTGGGTCGTGTTGGATGACAACGTGGGCTTAGATTTCCTGCATTCACATGGGGTAAAATAAGTTAGGCCTCACAGTTTTTAGAAAAATTGGCATATGGGCGTTTTTTCCGGATTTTGGCGGCATGATGGCGAAGACGGGGCGTTAGCTCAAACAAGCACACAAGAAAATAAAGAAAATGGAGTCGCCACCGATCTTTAAAAGGAGATCGGTCCCTATTTAAAGAAATAAGGTACTAGTAATACAGAATTTGGATTTCGGCCTTCAAGTTGAAGCAAATATGGAGAAATCTGCCAACCCGAGGCGGTTTACACAGCGTAAAGGGGGGAAAATAAAAAAAGTTTAAGAGAACGGGAGAAATGGAAAAGGAAAAATAGTGAGAGAGGCGTGGAACGCATAGAGCGAGAAAAACAGGATGCCGGGGCGTTGCTGCAGACTCACGTCCTCCCCTCTAGGATGCCTCTCCTCAAGTGTGCTTAAATGAGAGGGGTGTCTCTCCTTTTATAGATGTAGGAGTAGGCTTTGGGCTCTCTTGAGGTCATGGACTTGGTCCATGGGCCTTAACTTGAGTTGGGATCATGGGCTTTTGGCTTGGACTCAATCAACATACTTGAGCTTGGGTTGAGATCGTGGGCCTTGGGCTACTTGAAGGGTTTTGGACTTGGTTCATAAGCTTGGCTTGGTGGGCTAAAGCTTGGCTTAGCCTATGACTTTTGGGCGGGCCGTTGTAGAGGCCCAAGTAGTAGAAAAGCCTGCTTTTGAGGCTTGGGAGGCTAGATCTAGTGGGCTCAAGCTTGGCTAAGCTCGTTGAGGTGGCTTGTAGGAGCTTCGCTCTTGTGGGCCGGATTTGGTCGTTGAAAAGCCTACTTCGAGGCTTGGTGGAGCTTCGCTCCCGTGGGCTGAGTTTGGAAGGGCCCGCTTAGCTGTCTTGAACTTCTTTTTGCATTGAATTTGATTGGGCTTGAATCTTGTATCCAATTATCCGTCTTTGGGCCCCGATGGTGGGGTGTCAACAATAAGGTTAGACCAAGGATTTCAAATTAACCCAGATCCGATTTTCTTATTTATATTTACTATCAAGTATATTCTATACAACCTTATCAAAAAAAAAAAAGTATATTCTATACAAACCATCTCAACAACATTTTTCATATTTATATATTTTATATTGTTTATGTTTATGCTTGAATACAGATTTGTCATGTTGAAGTTATATTATTTTTGTTCATATTTATGTTATTTACCTTTCAAGTTGTTATTTTTCTTTTTTAATCTTATGCTGAAAACGTAAATGTTTTCCAGAGATATATAATACACTACTACGCTTTCTAAATTTAATTAGATGGTGAGTTAATATTTTTATTTATATAGGATGCATTTAGAAAAGGACAAAACTTTTGAATGAATACGAATGTTAAAGAGTTATGAAATACCAAACAAATAATCCATGTATATGAATGAATATCGAATCGTAAAATAGGTTTTTTTTAATATTTATATAAGTACTTCTCAGATTAAATTGTAGTTACATCAATGTTAATTAATGTCACGCACAGAATTGAATTATAAGCGTGATTCAGCTCAGGATTGAACTGATGATTTGAATCAAATTACATACCGGTTTCATAACACACATCCAACTGAAAGAAAATATGCATAATATTAATTATTCTTGCATGCAAGCAGAAGCATCACATGCTAAATCATCAATCGCTTTCAATGAATTAAACAACATATATGTAAAAAGCGCATTCACAGGCAACTATTGAAAACATTGTCGCTGCTAAAGAACTGGGCACCCTTCAACTTCAATGCCTGGAGCAGTGGGGCAATGAGCCAGAGGACAATGATCATCGTATGTCATTCCCCACCAATTGGTGCCGTATACTTGCTGGCGATTTAGAGCGTAATACATCAGCAGACCAACAAAGGCAGGGCCAACGCTGAGCCCCGCAGATAATACATAGTTATACTTCGCCCACCACCATTTGTACTTCCTGAAAACATAGAAATTAAAGAAAAGGCCTAGTGCTGCCCAAGTGTAGAAGTGGGATGGTCTTGCAGGCGGCATCGCAGTAGCAGCCAAAAGTAACATGGGAATGTTAATGACCTTGATCCAGCTCCAAGTAAAGCGTTGTGATAGCTTCCACACTATGATTGGTAAGAAGATTCCCACGATATAGAAAATGTATGTCCACCCATAAATACCATGTGGGAAGTATACTTGAGCAGGTCCAATCACAGAATCTCGGACTATACTAGTGTAGAAGACGTATTCACCTGGGCATGTCCATGGGCTCCCTTTGGGCAGCTTGTCTACCTCACACACGTTCTTCACCGTGGAGAGAATCCACCAAGCCGCACCCACATTGGCGAAGGTCGAAAGCAATGTACTTACGATCTAAGAAAACATTGACCAGGTTCATGGTTTTGTTAGCAATAAAGTTTTGATCCTTAACTGAAATAAAAAAAAAATCATTTCGTCACTGTTCATAAACTTTGAGTGAAATTGTATATTTGCAATTTGAAAAAATAAGTGGATATATTTTGTTTTTGTAAATATGTCTATATAGTTTGCAAACATTTGTAAATATATTCACGCTGTGACGGTGTATTAACGACGTTATAACGGCGAGAGTATATTTGCAATTATGGTCAAACAATGTGAGAATAATTTGCAAAATTTGAAACCATATCAGTATATTTGCAATTATAATCAAACTATATACATATGTTTGCAAATTACCCAAAATATGTTTATATGTAAATCACAAAAAATACTTAAATGGTCACAAATATATTAGAACATAACAATAAGTTGTGGAATTATCATTCCAATTTTCAAGTTATATATTCATCAGATAATTTTATTACATTAACTTTATTCACTTTTAAAGTGTGACAAATATGTGTTTGATTTGGATCAACCATAGTTTGGTATTCAAATAACAATTAATTCTAAGTGAATTGAGTGAGTTGGACCATGATGTATCAAAATTGAACAAATGGACAGGTCGAAATATTTTGGTATAACTTCATTTCAGAGGAGTGGAGCCCATCTAACAACATTTAGGACTAAATATGTAATTTTTTTATTACATCATTAAGGTAAATAGGTGATTGATGAACAATAAGCATGGTTTAGAATTTTTTTAAAAAAAAAAAATAAAGAAAAAGGTTAGTGATTGTATTGAATCACTGCCCCAAAAGTATTGCCCATGTAAATGGCGCAAAAGGCATATAAATTCTAGACCATTTACACCTAAAACGCGTACCTGAACAGCAAACATCGATTTGGGGGGAATCTTCATATAATGACCGAGCTTGAGATCTCGAAGAAAATTAAGAGCTTGGTATGTAGTGTATTGACAATAAGCATCAAATGTCAGGAAAGCAAGCGGCTTGCCGGTTAATAAGTAGGACATCACCAAATATGTAATATCATTCGGAACTAATGTCTGCACAGGACCAAAGATTAAATGTTAGGCGAAATGACTTTTTAGGGGTATACAACGAGGCAAACAAAAAAAGAAAGGACCCTTTCATTAATCATTAATTAAGAGAAATATCAAGTTGTCAACGTATTACTGAATTGATCAACTAGTTTAAGTACTAGTAAAGTAACTTTATTAGATAACATATTATTTTGTGTATGCAAATCAAGAATTCCATACATATCAAACATTGCATTTTGTAATGCATCCGTCCCTGCAATGTTTGGGCAAAATTACAAAGTATGTACAAGCGTTTGCAAAATTTGCGTCGACACCTATTGTTTGCTTGAAATTGAATGCGTACATTAAAACTCTAGATATTTTCAGAAACGATAAAAATACCCATACGCAAAAAATGAAATAATACAAGAAAATGCTTTGAAAACACTAAAAAAATTCTATTTTAAAAAAATTTCTCAATTAATTGGATCCATTTAATGTGAATAACATTGGTAAAAATACTTTTAAAGATATTTTCTTGTATTTTATAAATAAAAAAGAAATTTCCTTTAAGATACTCAAAATTTTTATTTTCACATATATTCTTCACATTAAATGGTATTTTAAAATAAATATTTTATATTTTCAAGGCCTTTTTTGTTCATGAGAATATTTTCATATTTTTGCAAACATTATGATGCACTTACAGTTTCACCCAAATCTTGAAGGTACTGGTATCAAATTTCTTTAATTTTTTCAAAAGATAATAAATAACAATTAGCCACAAAAATAATTATTGTTGCTAATAGCCTAATAATATGAGACTTATTGCAAAAAGTAAAGTGGTAATTGGCAAATCTATCATCACTAAAAATTATATATATGATATAGATAATATTTAAGGATAAAAAAAATAAAAGTAAAATAGATAAGGCAAATTCTCTATGAAAATATAAGAATAACTAAAAGTATAGATGATAATAATAAAAGACAAAATACTAATTACTGAAGATGTGAAATTATACTAGACTAGATGAAGAAAAGATGATTTGTTTTGCTTTTCTTTAATTCCAAACAAACCCTAAAAAAGCTAATTTTCCATTTTCTCATAGTGGCTTCGCCTAGTTGAATATGAAATCTTGATTGGGCTTAGATGATTGGGTTGGCTAGTTTGTTGCTCTTTTCAAAATTATCTTAATTCTTTCTTTGCGTCCTTGGTTAGGCTTACTCAAGATGGCCATGTTGATGAGATGAGAATGAGATAAAATTTGGTTTATAATATAAATTTTTAATTTTCAATAAATTTACTTTATCTATTCCTAATATTACTTTTCACATTCTCAGTGTCATTTTTTATATTTCAATAAACAATAATTCTTCTTAATCCAATCTTCTTATCTAAATTTCATCTTCTTATCGTCATTTCATCAATCACTCACTAATTATCTTTAAACATGATAGGAATGCAAGAGATGGGTTTGAGGCCCACCACACTGGTTGTAGCTGTTATAGCACCTGCAGGGATTGTAGCAATTATACTTGTAAACAAAGCAACCAGTACCCCCCAAAGCGGCAGCTGGAATTGGCTGGATAACACTGAGATCAAAATTGCTGGGATGACAGTCAAAAGTAGAATTGTATGGTACCACCAACGAGGAACCGGCTCATACTTCGACATCAGCCTGTTGTGCACATCTCCTTTGTTTCTCGTTCCTTCCCTGAATGCCTCTTTCAGCTGTTCCCATATTGATCTACAAAATAATTATTATCAATTAAACAAAACTGCTCAAAAAATTCTTCAAGCCCAAGTGCACATTCCAGCATTTGAGAATGTACTAATCGCCCAGGGAGAGCTCACATGGAAAGCCTAATGCCAAAAATCGTGTCCAATACCTAAGCACGGGAGTGCCAACTTGGGTGGATTGAGTCCCAATCCGCCGAGTCCAACAAAAATCGGTATCTGGGTTTGCATTAGAAAGCCCGAAAGAACGTAATTTCTAGATAAGGTAAGGTTAGGATTTCAAGTTAAACTAGATCCCATTTTTTTTTTCTTTTTTCTTTTTTTTTTTTTTCATGCGATTTGAAACTATTTCCTTAGCCCAGAAAGGAAACCAAAATGTGACAAACACACATTGACGTTCAACAACTTCGTTGCGGAAGTGTTGATCCAAACAAAATTTCTTCATATTTAAATATTTTATATTATTTATGTTTATGTTTCAATACATATTTATCATATTGATATTAATGGTCTTTATTTTTACTTATGTTGACGGATGATTCCTTGCGGCTAACTGCATGGAGCAATCATATGATCATCTCTGTAATTTTTTTTAAAAATTTCTTATACTTATATGCGACTAAGTACATTTAAATTAACAGTTATATAAAAAATTTCAAAAAAAATAAAAATAGACTGAAGCATTTGGGTGTACCGAAGTTAAGTGCACCCGAGTGCACACTATCATTACTTAAACTTACGTATGTATGTACGTATATGAGAACCTATTGGGTATAGACGTATTGCGCCATAATTATTGTGTAGTCGTTGCAAGATGAGCCTTATATGCATTAAAATTTAGTAATATTTAGAATCATTTATCTATATAAAAAATATATTTTTGATAGTTTAGGTATTCAAAATATGACTTTGAAATTGATTTCTATATCAAATTATTTTATCATGTTGACTTTATAACATTTTAAGATGAGACCTATATACATACTTTATTTGAATGAAAATTAATATGCTATTAAAGTAGATAATTTTAAATATAATGAGTGGAGTAGAGACTAACTTCATAATCATGTAGAGCCCATTTACAATGAGCTATAGTATAATTATGATGCAGTTTGACTGTACTTGAATATTATCATATATATATATATATAGGGAAATAATTCAGTGCATGCGACTGCACCGTGCAGTCCATGCACCATGGGCTCCACTTAATCATAAATAGAAAATTCACCCCACTAATTGTATTTAGAATTGTTCACTTTATTAGCATACCAATTTTCATCCAAATCCAACATGTGTGTAGCTCCCATATTAAAATGGTGCAAAATTAACGTAATAAAATAGTTTAATGTAAATATCAAGTTTAAAGTGGCTTTTTCAACATCTAAACCATTTAAAGCATGATTTATATATGAATAAATGAGTGTATAAAGTTTCCTTGCAGTCTAATATGTGTGGGGTCCACTTTATAACGGACTGCACAGGATTGGATCTCATATATATATATATTGATCCGGTGCATACATTTGCACTGTGCAGTTGTATGCAAAACAGGGCCCACTTGATTAGGTATATGATATTTATTTTACACATTATGGTTATAATTATTTACTTTATTAGTATATCAATTTTCATCTAAATTAAATATACGTACAGGTCTCATCTTAGAATGGTATAAAATCAATATAATAAAACAGTTTAACTTAAATATCAATTTTAAAATGCTATTTTTAATATTTAAACCATTTAAAATATGAATTTTATATGAATATATAATTGTATAATGTATTATTACATTCTAATACACATAGAACCTATTTTACATGGAGCACATTAAGGTGTAGTCTTCTATAAAATGATCTCCATGTGTATTAAAATATAATAATATATTAATAATCATTTGTATATATAAAAATCAAAATTCAAATGGTTTGTATGTTGAAATACAATTTAAAAATTGATATTTATGTCAAATTATCTTACTATGTTGATTTTATATCACTTTAAGATAAGGTCCATATACATGTTTAATTTAGGTATGTTATTAAAGTAAATAATTTCAAATACAATGGCTAATGGTGAAAATTGGGGCGAGTTAGGGCGGGTTATGGTGTGCCCAATCTTGACTTTACATTTGAAAAATCTTATTCAACTTTACTTTTTTATACTAGATCAGGACAAGATTGGTTCGATTCTCACTTTTCATTAATAGGTTGCGGGACAAGTTCGGTCCAATCCTTATATTTCTTTAATAGATCTCGAAACAAGCTTTAGGTCTGTATTGGGATAATGAGTCAAATTGAAAAAGCGGGTCAAAGTTTATATATATATATCAATATAAATTATATATATAATAAATTTAAAAGTTAAATAATTCAATATTTTACTATTTAGTGACTAAAACACAACTATTATAACAAAACATTAGTAAAATTTTTAAAATAATTTTATTTACAACTTAACCTTGATAAATATATGTATCAACCTTAAAAAAGACATTTATGTAAATTTTGGATTATAACTAAAGCTGCTAAATTGCAAGATAATAATATTCATTCTTTTAAGATATAAATAACATAGATAATATAATATATTTTATTTTATTGATAAATACATGAATTTGCAATTAAAAATAAAAATTTATTAACATAAACAAGTTATAAAGTTAAACGTATATCAACATAAACCATATTCACATTAATAAGTCATAAGTTAAACATATTTATCTAACAAAATAACATTCATAAAAATAGATCATAGAATTTGTAAAAATAATTTGCTCACTACAGGTCGGGGTGGGTCAAGGCGGATCAGGACATGGTTGACCCACCCTGCCCCGGGACCCAATTATGTACACCTGGGTGCATTCAGACTCGATGCACCCAGGTGTACTACACCTATTTTTTTTTAT
>JAXCLR010000073.1:29578886-29591003 GCA_035584095.1 Annona squamosa | reverse complement strand
TAAAAATTGATACATATGTTAAATAAACCTATATTAACAACTTCATGAAAAAATTTTCAAAAAAAAATAAAAAAAAAGGTGTAGTACACCTGGGTGCATCGAGTCTGAATGCACCCAGGTGTACATAATTGGGTTCCCCCTGCCCCACCCTACTGGGACAAAATGCTTGCCCGGGCCCTTTGTAAAATCAAGGAAGGGCGGATCATGGATTAACTTGATTTTATTTTCACCCTTAGCAATGGGCTTGGTGGATGTTAATTTCATGATCAAGTGAGCTCCATTTTGTTGTTAAATACATTGTGATTATATGGTGCAATAAGAACGTATTTGAATACTTCCCACATGTATATAATATAGAGTATGTTTGGTAAATCAAAATGTTTTACAAAACTTTATCACATATTTTTTCATATAGCTATCATACTTTTTAATAATTCTTACAAATCTTTCCCTACGATCTTTCTACTTTCAATCATTTTTACACATTCTTTCATACAACTAATCATTACTCTTATCTTCTTACATCATTTTCACACATTTTTCAAACTTTTTCATTATAATTTTCAGAATTTTTTACCAAACACATCTATAGTTTTTACATTTTTTATTTATCTATTTCTAAAATTTCAATATTAAAAGACAAAATTTTAAAAAATATTAAATAAAATTTCATATATAAGAGTTATGCTTAGTGCTACTTGTGTGCTATAATAATAGTAGTAGTAGTAGTAGTAATAATAATAATAATAATAATAAATGGCCATGAGCATTAGATTGGGCTAGAAAAATACATGGGTAAAAAATTAGTACAAGAAAATACATTTTTTGCTTCTCTTATTTACAAAGAAAATGCATATGCAATAAAAATTTTCTTACTCACAAGTTACAATGATAATTTTATATATAAAAAAAAATTTTCTTGCTTATGGTAATGATTTTATAGGCAAGAAAAATCAATAGTATTTTGACAACCAAATCAAAATTTTCTTACCTAGAATACAAATATCATAAAATATTGACAATCAAATTTCCTATTAATATTTGCAATATGAATTATTGGCAATGAATTTTTCTTTAATTTTTTTTATTATCAAAAGTTTTTCTTTAATAATCAAAATTAAACCTTTTGCAAGGAAATTTTCTTTGCCAAAAATCAGAATTTTTGTAGTGAATGAAGAAACTTAGAAAGTAAAATAAAATGGATTAAAAAGAGAGTTCTTAAGAAAGGTGAGCTACCAATGAGTCATTCAGTGGTCAAAGACATGCCTCATTTATGCAGACTTCTTTGCTTCAAAAAATGGTCATCACATTTTGCAAGGATTTTAGTGGTGGTTTTTAATCTCTCTAAATTTTTTGTAAGAGCATCCACTAGGTGGGTATTTTAAGAATTATTATTAGAAAAATTAAATTATTATTTAGATATTTGAAAGAAGTCTTAGATCGTAATTGTAATACCAGTTGAGATGTTGTAATTTATGAAATAAACAAAAACAAAGATGAGTGGGTTCATCATCGCCATGTTTCATATAACAACACAGAAAATATTAAAAAAAAACAACTTAGGAAATAAAATAAATTATAGTGGAGAGTCATTGTTTTACCTCCCACTCTGGATTGCCACGTCACTGAAAATAGCAGTTGCCATCATATTCCCAAAGATAGAACTCATTACGTAATAAGCACTGAGATAAACCTTAGAATAATTTTTCAATGCTTGCCGATCTACAGTAAAAGTACCTTCCTTCATTACTCGTGAAGCATTAAAGATTTGGCCATCCGCATCATAGGAATCCGATGAGAAAATTGGAAACCGCTTAGCATGGAACGAGTTTGTCCAATAAAGAATTGGCGTAAATATGTATAATATCAAAACAAACCCAATCATCATGTTGATGATCACAAATGTGGGTAGTGCCAAAGGACTGCCAAGATAACCAGCTACTGTATTATAATCAAGTGTGAGGGAGCCAATCCCAAGACCATTTCGGCTGGAACCGATTTGATGGGCAAGAGTAGAATCTTTCCATATCCAACAGATGACTGACAGGGAAGTAATGTAAGGGAAGAAATAGTTGGGAACGATGTAGTAGGCAAAGCTTGCCACAACCACCAAAAAAAAGAATTGATTTCTTCCCAGCTGCCCTTTCGATCTCACTTCAACTTCATGCAATGTCCTGGGCGAACACGAGTAATGCTAGTTAGCCATTTCTAATTTTCTATTGAGGAATGATATCAATTAATGAGCTCTACTTCCATGAAATCCCACTTTCAAGCAATTTTATTCTGTCTTTTTCTTTCCATGATAATGGATAAAAAAAAATCCACTTATGCTAAGTATAATTGTAAAGTTATATTTTCTATGCCTAAAATGTCTAAAATATCATTATTGTATAGATAAATAATTCGATAAAATATTATTACATTTTAATATATATATGCACATGAACCTAACCAATGTTCATAATTCACCCATGAATATATTTAATCATACTTAGCCTCTTAGATATGGATGAAATTTGATTTCTAGTTAATTAAATAGATGATGCTAAAATCTAAACATAATAACTATAATAAATGAATTAAAATTTGCATCAACCACCATGGCGAACAAAATGAATGACATTACATAGAAGCGATTCTCTTAATTACTGATCGGTTCAATATTGTTGTATAAGGTAACAAGCAGTACATGATAAAAATATAGTTAACTGTCACAGCAACTAAGTTTCTGAAAATGATCTTGGAATGTTGCATTAGAAATTCAGCATTTATATCAAGTGACACTTGTTTAAATATTTAATTTGATATGTCGTTGCATTTTATTCTAGCCTCGTTTGCATTATCATACAAGATCAAATCAGACCATCATATTCGACATTACCAATTTAATTAATTACAAGAGAAAATGTTGTTATTCTAATTGTAGCCTTAATTCTGTTAGTCAAGCTTCTGCAGTAGCAACTTGTAGCTCATGTAAAAGGGGACTGATCCTGTGCAGTTAGCTGCAAGGAGCAGGGAACCGATCTAGTGCACTCGGGTGCCCTTAGCTTCAGTACATCAGGGTGCATTAACTCACTTTTTTATTTTTAAATTTTTTTATACAACTGTTAATCTAAGTATATTTAACATGTATATCAATTTTTACCATTTGTGAAGTATTTTTGATTTTTGAAAATTAGTGGCATTTTAGGTATTTTAAAAATAAAAAATAAACATCTAAAATATCTCAAAAATGGTAAAAATTGATACATATATTAAATACACTTATATTAACAGTTTTATAAAAAAAATTTAAAAAAATAAAAAAATAGGTTAAATGCACCGGAGTGCAATGAAGTTAAGTGCAATCGAGTGCACAGGATCGGGTTCCAAGGAGCAGCCAACTTATTGAAAAACTGAGGAATCTACTAAGATAAATTTACGTAAAATTTGTGGACTTATCTATATGAATTTTCTGATTTTTTCAGATGGAAAAATTTGGATGCCTCATTTACTGGATACCAGTGAATTCCAAAAATCCCATAGTTTTATTTTCAAGCGCATCCTTAAATTCCATATTGAATGATCCTTGCGGTTAATCGTCACTCAGAGAAACGCATTGTCTTAAATACCATAAAATTGTATTACAATTATTAGTGTGGATTGAAAGTACTTTGATAGCCCCTGCGCCACTCCTATTGACTTGGGTGTTGTTGTGCATTTCGGCTGGGGCTCATTTTCACGATTAAATCCAAAATGTAGTTGACTCGTTTTCTTAAAATTTTTTTATTATGATGTCAAAAGCATTTTTATTATATTTTAAGCAGGTCATACCTGCTTATTTATAATTATATAAAAATACGAAAATCACTTTGATAATTTACAAATTTATTAGAATGCTATAATTATTTATAGAATTATTTACCTAGAGAGGAAGATGTTTTAGGTATGTTAAATTAATAGCCGATCAAAAAAAGTTAAATGAATAGCTTTTAAAGAGATATACACTTTAAATAATTTTACTAGGTTGATTTTATGCTTTCGTCACTTTTATTAGACAGGGCTTACGCAAATATTTGATTTTGAATAAAACTTATTTTTTTGAGTTAAATGAATAATTTAAAAGGTAATTTTGCAAATATACCCACATAGTTTTAAAAACTACGAATAACTCTAAGTAGTTTAATCATAATTGCAAATATATGTATGTCATTATAACACCATTACGACACTATCACAGCACGGGTATATTCACAATTATATGAGTATATTTGTATTATTTTTATTCCATATTTGCAAATATACTCACAACATAATGATGCTGTAACGGAAGCGTGACAGTGCCATGTTAGGGTAAGTATATTTATAATTATAGCCAAACTACATGGGATTATCTGCAATTTTTGAAATAGTGTGGATATATTTTGGGTATATTTGTAAAATACCGTAATTTTAAATTCATTGGATTTTATTTTAATCATCAAATAAATCAAAAAGAGGTAATTAAAAAATTGAAGACTTCAACTTGTCGTCACCACAGAAATATTTGTATGTGGTGGGGAAACCCATCCGAATGGATGAGCACGTTCCTTTGTAAGGTGGATCCTTTTCAACGAATGATTAGTCCTTTCTCGCTGTATCTGAGTTCCCACTAGGAATTTCAATTACAGTTCAATTGGGGCACTAATCCTTTTATCATATGAAAAAAAGAAATATTACCAAAGAAGCTAATGAATGATAATGGAACTTAACGACCCACTGATTAAGTTTTAACAATCAAGTATTTTTGGTCATATTTGTTTATTTATTTTAGCATTTCAACTTTTCAAGCAGGCTGGAGCCTGATTGCAGCCGCCAGATGGGTCAGAAGCATATGCCCAGAGAAAGATTCAGATCAGAATAAATCAAGAGAGGAGGAGCACGTGTTAGGCCACGTGTCTGAAAAGTGGGCTAATAGCCTGGATGGATGGCTGGAGGGAGGATCATCGAAGATTTGGAGAACTTTATTTTGTTTTGTCTGTTCTTCAGGCTTTCTAGATATTTCAGTTCTAGCCCTTTGATTTCCATTTAGTTCTTCACACTCATTTTTCAGAATAGGTCATTTCAATCTTGCAATCAGTAATTGAAATTTCCTTCAATTATGTAATGTCTGCAATCATGAATAGAGATTCTTTGCTCCGGAGTACTCTTGAGACTTTTGCTCTCGGAGCGCCTAGCTGCCTTTTGTGTCATAAATAAAAAGGATGACTTGCATAGAGATGACAGTTTCTTTCATAAATTTTGAGATAGAAATGGTGAGAGAGACCTGTAAAGGGACACAGTAACCAAGTTTGATGGCCACCACATAAGCGGGTTTTCAACCAGAGGCTTCACCAAATAGCCTATGAACCCATATCCAGCCATCTGCACATATATAATCCAAATCACGAGGCATAAAACCATATTAAATACTTTCACCGGGTAAAGTATATAGAAAAATAAGAAAAATTTTATCAAAATTAAAAACAAGAGAAAATTGAAAGCATTTAACACATATTAGCTAGGGAGGAAATCAACGCTCTTCAAAAAGGAGACACAAAAGCAAGGGAGGAAATCAACGCTCTTCAAAAAGGAGACACAAAAGCAAGGGTGGAAATCAACGCTCTTCAAAAAGGAGACACAAAGTTCCTTCGGTGGGGATTGAAACCCCGACTACCTAGAAACAAGGCCAGAGCTTTACCAACCCAGCTGTGCTTATTTTGGCAGTTATGGGACAAGGTTGTAGCGTAATATTCCAATAAACAATTGGATTAAACCAACCTCAATGGGCCTTCCGTTGTAATGATTCTTCAAGGTTATATTGTAATTTCACTATTAAGTAACAAGGGTAAAAATTGTCTTGGGGACCCAATCTCGATCCACCTACTTTTACTTTGGTTGAGCAACTAGTTCACCAGAGGTCTAGTTTTTCGGATGATCCAACAAGTGTAAATAACTTTTTTTTTTTTGTAAAAAGAGTATTAAACTAACTGTCTCACTTTTAATTTTAATTTTGAACATTTATATTTTACTTAAATTAATTAAATGTTTCAAATCAAATTTGAGCTTAATGCTTATAGTACTTTGGTTGCAATATTTGAATTACTTTGGTATAACCTAGGTGATGCAAGACTTCTATTGAGACTTAATGCTTATGCTTAACCCTACGGTGTCAACTGGGCCCCAAGTCTCTATTAGCTTATAGCTCATGGTAAAACCTCATGCCTTAACATCTATGAGGGTGCTACTCCTAGAAGCAGTTGTTGCTAAGTACTTGTCCAAATCAATGCTACTCACATGACCTATGTCTAATTTATGACCTCTTACGCGACCCACATCTTACTTATTGCCTCTTATGCGGCCTCTAAATTATATATGTAGATAATATGCAAGCCACTGATAAAATCGGAGCGACTTTGGGTGGGGGTGCAACTTGGTCTGAGTTTATCTTGAACGCAGCCCGCCGAACCTTGATTTGGGCAATGCTTAAACTTACTATTTTTGAACCCAAACCTAATTTTTTGGATTCAACCAGAGCCTTAATTGAATTCAACTTTGGTTTGAACAAAAACCTAACCTGACCAACCCAAACCCGAATTCCCTCCTTTTTAAATAATATTTTATACGACTATTATAAAAGCTTTGTTCCCCTTCTGCCTGCCATAGTTCTCTCAATTTTACAACCGTCGCACTCCTCCCACTTATCTTCTCCGGAGTCA
Source organism: Annona squamosa (assembly GCA_035584095.1). NCBI lineage: Eukaryota > Viridiplantae > Streptophyta > Magnoliopsida > Magnoliales > Annonaceae > Annona > Annona squamosa. Next base: position 29,584,287 of record JAXCLR010000073.1, on the reverse strand, counting down.
ATGATAGTGTTTGTAGCTACCGCCCCTGTCACACACCCTAGCCTATTTCTTCACAATCGCTAGCCCTTGTACTCTCGTCTCCATGTTATCCAAAGTTGACAGCAACTATCCTCTTCCCACTCGAAGACTTCTTTCAATGCAACTTTGCTTCTTCTTCGACGAGCTGCTTCAATCTTCAATTGTCAAGGTTTGTTTCACCTTTGAATCTTCTAAAATTCTTTCTTTTTTCATTCATTCTCTTCATTACAAATTCTTTATTTTTATACGCTTTTATTTTTTTTGAAGCATAGATTGTTTATGTTGTTCATCTCTGACAACTATCGGTTTCCTTCATCATCTTCTCTCCTTTCGTCGCTATCTAGCACATGAAGTGAAGGGTGGCCAACTAGATAGATTAGTTTAGGATGACTCAAGAGCTAGTGGTGGTGCGAGGGAGGGAAGATGGACAATTTTAATCCCTTCTTTTAAGAGGTCAGACATCAGTAGAGGTAAGCCACAAGACTTTGCTTGGACGTCACTCATTATTGCCATTTCCTAATGCAAGCCCTACTCTCCTCTACACTAAGTACTACTCATCACCTATAACACTGCCATCCACTTCTCACTTTCTACTCTTGCACCAGTGTTCCGGTATCCAAATCTGGACCATTGTTCACTTCAATTTAAACATCATTTGAATCTTTGATCATTCCAATATAACACATGATTTTTGCATTTAGAGCCTATTTTAATGTCATTATATTATCTATTTGGGTGGTGATTTGCATGAATTATTAATGTAAAGATTAATATAAAAGAGATATAATATTTCGACTTGTTTTGGATATTTCATTAATATGAGTAGAACAATTGATAACCCTAATTCCAACCCGAAACTTAACCCAAGTCCAAATTTTAAAAATAGAGTTAGAGTTGAGGTTTTAACAATAGGATTAGAGTTGAGGTGAACCCGAGTTTCATGAGCCCGAGTTGCATTTCTAGCTTTAGATATGCTATGCTTATCAAGTAACCTAAGGAATGCCTACACCTATAAAATTGTCATCCAATACGTTATATTTTGACAAAATTATATTTTATCTTCAAAAGATTAGATCTCATGATGAATCCACCTTGTATCTCATACCCAAAAGCCTTAATCAGAACATGTATATCAACACTTATATAAGAACCACTTGGAGGAGAAAAGAGGTTTGATTCTGAAATTTGAAAGCTTCAATGATATTAAAGTTTGTATCTTGTATTCTATGTAAGAGAGTACTCATTGATTTTGTGTAAGTATCTACATGAATCATATTTAAAAATATTAGTTAGGGATTCAACGGAGCCTTGTTAGGTGTTTAAATAAGACATGATAGGGTTATTAGAGAGTCTTTGTTTCGGGATATGTGTGAGACATTTACAGAATCAGTGTGAATCATTCTGTGTACATCTCTATAACTCATTTATCATAGTGGATCTATATCTCTCTTCCATGATTTTTCTTTTCTTAATTAAAGTGTTTTCTATTTAAATCTCGATGTGTTATGTGTTTGATCCTATTATTGTTTATTTAGTCCTAATTTATTATGTGTGCTTTTGCTGTAATTTGTGTCAATCCAAATCATATTTTCTAACAAATGGCATTAGAGTTATGATTGTCTATATATGATCCGAATATTAAAGTTATGATTGTCTATATATGATCCGAAAATTGTTAACTTGTTAGATCAATGGAATGATTGAAGAGATCATGATAGTTGATTTTTTAGAAGACACAAGCTATCATAGTGAAAACAAAAACAAAATAAAAAGTGCCTTCCCGAATGTCACCATACAGGCAATTTTTTTGTGCGCAACGTCAGATGAAGAAGCTTCTTATGATTTCTAGGTTTTGGAAAAAATCATATGAGAAGGGTGAACTCGGGGTCAAAATCTAGTTGAAGCAGCAGCCTTTGGTGATGGCTCTTCAAAAAGGGAATTTACTCGCCTAGGAAATCCAAACCCTAGCCATCGATTTTGAGAGGTTACCAACATTTTGTTTTGTGTGTGAAAGGATTAGCCACTCTTTCAAAGAATGTGATAACTACAAGGAGGAAGATCGCATGAATGAATCAAACCTCTCCTATGGATGCTTCCTGAGAATGGGCTTTGAACTGTTATGGGTGAAAAAGGAAAAGGGAGAAGACAACAGATTCTTCCCACAATTATACTTTGGGGAGATGCCTCGCCAATCACAAGACACTGACTATACAGTGGATATGGATGAAGAAAAGGTTAAGGAAAAGGAAAAGAAAAGGGGGGTGACAAGCAGAGGGAATGATACCTGAATGAGGAGGAAGCCCTAGGGAATGTTAATGAACAGAAGTCAAGGGAGGAGGATGGATGCGACAACGAAGACCCATTCCTAGAACAGGTAGAAGAAGAGGGCAGTAAGGAGAAGGTAGGGACAATTTGGAGTGAGGAAAAGGCAATGAGAGGGGGAGCGGATGGGAGAAGGGCCGACCATGGTGAAGGAAGTTGGGGAGAAAGGGTTGTAGAAGGGGAATGGGGGATGAGACAATCTACAGATAGAGTGGAAACTAAAATGACTAAGGACTTGAGCAGACCTGCAAAAGACCCTTATGGGGAGACTAGAATTGGGCATATTGGAGGGAATAAACCCAAGTGGAAAGTAGGGGAGGATGGGGGCCCGATGGAAAAATGATTACAAATTATACTAAACAATGAGGATTTCCTCACAATCCAAGAATTAGGTGGAAAAAGAAGGTGGATTTAACAGGGGTACTAAAGGAGTACTAGGAGCCAGTGGGGATGGGTATTAAAAAGGGAAGAGAGGATAACCGATATTAGGGAGGCGAAAATAGATTTTCCAATTGAAAAAGGAAAACCATGAGAGGCACTTGCTGTTTTTTCTACCAAAACATTAAAGAGATTTGACCAAAAGATGTCAGAAACAAATATATACATCAAAAAGGAGAGCAAAGGGGAAGGGGGGGGGTGAGAAAACTAGAAAAGCAATTGTTGGAAGGTAGCCTATTGGGAGGGTGGGAAAATAGGAAAAAAGTAAAATGCAGTAAGGAAATAAGCACGACGGTGGGCAGCTTAGTGGTGGAGGCTGAGGGGATGCCCCAGCACCACCAATAGCCATGAGTATCATTGTGTGGAATTGCCGTGGGCTTGGGAACCCACGCGCAGTTCGAAATCTACTTGACTTGGTCAAGAAAAAAGATCCCAACATTGTCCTTCTCTTTGAGACTAAGAGAACATGCAAGGAGATGGACGCGAGAAGCTGGAAGCTTAGGTTCAGAAATGTATTCTTAGTCCCATGTGAGGTTAGACGTGGGGGATGGCGCTTCTACAGAAGGAGGACTGGATGGTGGATGTAAAAAGCTTCTCAAAGAATCACATAGACTCAGTGGTTACCATGCCAGGAGTAGGTCAAAGTTGGCATCTCATAAGCTTCTATGGAAATCATGAAGTGGGAAGGAGCAAAGAGTCTTGGTGTAATATCAAAAAGCTTCAAACTTGTGTATAGTGCTGTGTAGGTAGCATGGAGGAAGATGTGTGTCTCAAAGAAAGATGGTGGAATGGGATTTAGAGATCTTCAGGCTTTCAATTTGGCGATGCTTACAAAACAATTTTGGAGACTTGTCTCTAATATTGATTCGCTATGCTACATGGTTCTTGGTGCCGAATATCTATCCAAGATGAGCATTTGGGAGTGCAAAGAAAAACCATCAAACTCCTACACTTAGAGGAGCATTCTTCAGGCCAAACACATTTTGGTTGAGGGGGGCCGGTGGAGACTGGGAGATGGGGAGGGGATTAGGTTTTTTAAAGACAAATTGTTGGACATAATTCTCACTATGGTTGGCCCTTTGCCTGGACAACTTTTGGAGGGAGAGGTGAAAGTTGTAGAGTTTATCAATAAGAGGGACAAAGTGTTGAAAAATTGGATGCTTTAAAATAAAATATTATTTAGAAAATAATATTTTATTTTAAAGCATCCAATTTTTCAACAAGTGGTATCAGAGCCAAGGGTCGAGGACCGTGGTTTGTGAAGGCTACGATAGCAAGAAAAGTACAGGGAGATTCTGCACGTGCGCAGTGTAGGACTATGGAGCTAAAACCAAGCTTGCTTGGCAGAGTGCTAAGCATACCAAGTCATGATGGCAGATATTTCTACCTCGGTAAGCACCATTGAGAAGCTAAACTATAACAACTATAATATTTGGTGTTTATATATACAGTTTTATTTGCTTGGTCAAGATCTGTGGAATATAGTTTGTGGCAATAATACTGCGCCACCCACAGATGACGAGGAATCGAAGAGGTGGAAGATAAAAACTGGCAAAGCCATGTACGTGCTAGCAGTAATTATTGAAGACGAGTTACTGCAGAAGATTAAGGATGCTAAAACACCTAAGGACGCATGGGACATGCTCACAGCACTATACACAAGAAAAATGATACAAAGCTCCAGCAGCTGGAAAATGAGTTATTATCCATTTCGCAACAAAATATGAAGGTAAGTGAATATTTCTCCAAAGTTAAATTTCTTTGTGGAGAAATTTCAAAATTAGACCTAGAAAATTCAATATCTGAGACTAGGATGAGGAGAATTATCATCCATGGCTTAAAACCAGAATACCATGTGATTATCATTGCTACTCGTAGATGGGCCAAAGAACTAACTCTAACCGAGTTAGAAAATATTTTAGCCAACCAAGAAGCTTTAGACAAGAAAATGTCTAACGTTTCATTAAAAGAGGAGCAGAATGCTCTCTTTAGTAAAAGGAGAGAATTTCAAAGCAGAGATCGAGTAGCTGCTACGTCAAATGGAGGCAACACAAGAAAGCAAGAAGGTGACTGGCAAAAGAGGCAGCAAGGACAAAACTCACAGCAAGGAAGAGCTTGTCAAAGTGGTGATAAAAGAGAGAATATATCACAACGACAGAAGGACCAGTGTTACAATTGTGGCAAAAGAGGCCACTTTGCTAGAGACTGTTGGTTCAAGCGGGCAGAGGGAAATACTGCGACCTCTATCCATAACGAAGAAGAATGGAATCTCCAAGCATCCCTTGCAATGGAAGAGCTTCAAGAGATGGCCACACCTTGCATTATCAAGACAAAAGAGGAGTCGACTCTCATATCAGTAAGTGAAAAATTAATAAACTATAATGATGATTGGATTGTCAATTTTGGATATTCCAATCATATGACAGGAGACTATAAGAAGCTGACCAACACGTTTGAGCACAAAGAAGGACGAGTGGTCGTAACGGTTAATAACTTGAAGCTGCCCATCACCTATATCGGCAAGACTATGTTTACCCCTCGGTTCGGCTCACAGAAGGTACAATTGAAAAATGTGTTCCATGTACCAGGTATGAAGAAAAATTTATTATCTGTCTCACAACTC
>JAXCLR010000073.1:29558522-29578786 GCA_035584095.1 Annona squamosa | reverse complement strand
TCACAGAAGGTACAATTGGAAAATGTGTTCCATGTACCAGGTATGAAGAAAAATTTATTATCTGTCTCACAACTCACTCTCTCTGAAAATTATGTGGTGTTTGGTCCAAATGATGTAAGGGTGTATCCTAAATTAAAAATAACAAATGAGCCGATCATAGAGGGGCATCGGCTTGAGTCTGTCTATGTGATGTCTACATAGATAGCATACGTAGACAAGACAAGGAGGAATGAAACTGCAGATTTATGACACGCGCGGCTGGGACATGTAAGCTATCACAAGTTGAAGCAAATGATGAAGAAGTCTATGCTCAGAGGCCTTCCCCAACTAGAAGTTTAAGAAGATACGGTATGTGTCAGATGTTAGTTCAGAAAGGCACATCAACTACCGTATGAGAAGTCAAAATTTTAGACCAAGGTGCCTTTCGAGATAGCACACTCAGACGTATTTGGACGAGTGAAACAATCATCCATTAGTGGCTACTAATACATGATAACCTTTATCGATGACTATTCAAGGTACGTCTGGGTTGATTTTATGAAAGAAAAATCTGAGGCACTTATTAAATTCAAAGAATTTAAGCAAAAAGTGAAAAAATCAAGTTCGTCGAAAAACACAATGCCTACGCATAGACAATGGGGGAGAGTATACGTCAGCTGAATTCTCAGAATATCTATAAAAGTGTAAGATATGCCGACAACTGATTGCCCAAACATGCCACGACAAAATGGAGTGGCAGAAAGAAAAAATCGACACTTGGCAGAAATATGCAGAAGTATGCTGCATGCCAAGAATGTGCCACCTAAATTTTGGGCTGAATACATGAAGACTGTTACCCATGTTATAAATAGGCTTCCTCAACCCAGACTTGGGTATATTTCTCCTTTTGAGAAATTACGGAATATCAAACCAACGGTAAGTCATTTCCGTGTGTTTGGATGCGTCTGCTATGTATTTGTTCCGGACCACCTCTGTAGTAAGTTCGACAAAAAGTCATTCGCTGTATATTTATTGGCTATGATAGCCAAAGAAAAGATTGGAGATGTTGTGATCCAATTATAGGCCGATGCTATGTCTCACGAAATATAATTTTCGATGAGGCATCATCTTGGTGGTCATCATCGGTAGTCTTATTACTTGATTCTAATGAAATGGAAGAACAATTAAAAGAAAGACTACAGGAACAAATCGAGCCAAGTCAAACTCAGTCAACAGAAGAGCCTATTGAGGAGAACGAACTCTCACAAAGCAGAGAGGACTCCAATTCACTAGAAAAATTAGATAAGCCATGGAAAACAGGGGTGCATCATAGGAGTATTGAAGAAAAAAGATCGAGCCAGATTGAAGAGTTCGATGAAAAAGAAAAGGTAGGACCAGTTCCACGGCGATCCAACAGACAACGGAAGTCGAATCCAAAATATGCTAATGCAGCAGTGCTTGAAGCTATTGAAGAAGTGGAATCGGTCACGTATGAGGAAGCATCTCATAGTCTAAACTGGAGGAAAAGAAGAAAATCGGTGCTGAGGGGGAGAATTAAAACAGTCAGCACCGAATAAACAAAACAAACAAACAAACGGCGCCGAATAAGATAATAAAATATTATATCGAAAGAAACCGTGCCGAATACGGCGCCGAATAAAATGGAGGCGCTGAAACACCGAATGAGAAAAGTCACCGCCTCACATGCCTACCATCACACCACGATTGTCATATTCGGCGATGCTTGGATATATAAAGGAGCAACCCCCTTTCGGATCGCTGGCAGTGAAGAACGAGCAGTAAGTAAGCAACGAATGAGCGAAGGGTAGTGTGAATTGTGAGTTGGAGTGATTGTGAGGAAGGAAATACTTGTATGGGTAGTTCTAATATTAAGGGTAGGAGCTTATAAAGTGTCCAAATTATTCTGGGTATATTATTTTGTTATAATATTTTTATAAATAATATTTTTTAGAGCATCCATTTTTCAACACAGAGTATGAAAGAAGAAGCTAATTCTGAGTTCTGTTGGGGATGTGGGATGGCGAAAAATTAGTGGAATTCACATTCTTGGAAGGGAGGATAACACACATCTCTTTGTTTTTTGTGACAGGCTAGCTCAGGCTTGAAGGAAAATTGTTCTGAACAGATAAATCTGGACGCCTTAGCAAGTTATACAATGCATTCTCTACAGTTTGTTGAAGCAATCAGTGGATATGAAGATGGAGCTCTTCGTGATCATGTGCTGGCATGTATGGCAGATGCGCAACAAGCTTCAGGCAGAAGGTATTCAACCGGCTATTGATATGGTGTATGAATGGAGCTAAAATTTTTGGGAAGGTATTAAGATGAGTGAGCTGGAAGGGGAAGCCCAAAATAGGGAAGCTAGATTGGTTTCGAGATGGATTCGACCTCCCGTCGATGTGTTTAAGGCAAACATGGATGGTAGGAGATCAGTTGAAGGAAATTGCATGGGGCTGGGTGTCATCATTTGAAACCATATGTGGCTTTTGTTGGGGCTAAATGTTGGAAACTTGAGGGAATGGAAGATGTGCTGAACATGGAAGCATTAGCTGTGATGTATGGAATTATGTAGTGTGCAGCACTAAAGGTTGAGAAGCTAATTGTTGAATCTGATTCCAATATTCTGATTGTGTTCCTAAATGACAAATGCCAGATTCTCTCTAACATGGGGAGCAAGATTATCAAGATTATCAAGATTATGTCGGTTGTCCCAAGTCTTTTGTCTGTTGCTTTTTACACGTGTTAAGGGATGAGAATAGATGTGCACAAAGCATTGCTGATATGGCTATTCATTCTACTGTTTCTTGTAAGGAATAGTGGGGATGCCCACCAACATCAATTGTAAATTTTCGGCTTGGGATCATTCCCATAGTGTGTGAATACATACACATCTTACATAAAAAAAAGTTATCACAGTGATTTTAGACCTTTTAAATTTCAAAGAAAGTGTGGTTGCTGAGTTGATGCAAATTCGTGATTAGATAACCATTAGAAGCTATTATTTTGGGTTTTGATCAGTCAAATGGTTGGGACCAGATGATGGCCAGATCTGGTAGACTATTAGACAGATTTGAAGGAGGTGCTAGTGATAAAAGTTTGCTTGTGCAGCTATAGCGGTGTGTGTTGGATAGATTCCACCGTCGATATTGAGGAAGATGACTGGCGAGTTAATTTGGTGAGCGACAACGATGAAGTAGATTTGGGTATTTCCTTGGTGAGAAGACGAGCATGGATGGAGGTAGTGCCATGAAAACCTACAGAGCTCTGGCACGGCAACTGAGCAGGCCTTGCTTGGAGAAGATCATTGTGGCAGTGAGTAAATGTGCAAGATAGAGGCGAGGAAGAACTACTTTGGCGGATCTAGCAGCACTAGAGGAATTGATGTGGTTTCCATCCCATCACTAGGAGAGGGAAGAAGCAAGAAGCACATGAGATTGCTGTTGGATATGGTAATGGCGACGAGTATTACTAGTAGTATCAGCATGGTTGAATGCCGGTGGAGATGACGCCGCGAGGCGACACATGAGGGCCTATAGTAGGCGAGTAGCGACTTAGGATTCGTCCTAGCTTACTGAGGAAGATGAGATATATCTGGTATGGTGCATATGAGGTGCATTGAATCAGTCTGCACATGCAATTCAGATCGAGTGATCTTGGAGTTGGACTTTAGAGTCTTAGGAATGGATTTTTGTGTTTTTGGATGCTATGAATACGATATTGAGGTCTATTTGGATAGATTTTACTTCGAAGGTATGAATTTGATGTGGTTTGCAAATGATGACATGATGAAAAAGATTTTGACATGTAGATCTTGATGAGACAAGATGTTATGTTTCATATGCATGCAGATTAGGATGATGCTACATCATTAAGCGTAGTTATGCTAGATAATTGCGATCTAAGGTTGATTAAGATGAGTTGAGTTCAATATGATCTAAAGTAATAGCTCGTGAGCGTATTTAGGGTGTTCACATAATTAATATTGAACTAAAATGGTTTAGATGGAGGTCGAGCAATAGACTTCATGGAGTTATGGGTGTTTTGCTTTATTTGGTAGTCCATGATTATGCTGATACTGAGGATGTATGAAAAGTATATGGGTGTAGACTAATTTTTCTAAATTTCGCATTAGGCGATTGTGGATCCTAAGTATGCATTTGACATTGGATCATTATGAGAGTTTGTGTGAGTCCTGTGAACATAATGGTATTGAAAAAAATGTTATTTATATTGTTTGCACTTGATGCATATGAGAAGTTTGACCAAGTGCATAATTGCTGAATTGACTAAAGTTGGAGTGTATGTGGATTCATGTTGGTTTGTGCATAAAGGTAGGGTGATCTTATATAGAGTGGTCTTTTAAATGAAGAGATGTAAAGTCATGTTTTGTTGAAGCATGATAAATTGATGAACTAATTGATGAGTTGCAGAATGATCAAATTGCATTTCTCTGTGAATTTGCTTCATTAGGTAGAATCTAATTCAAAGTAGAGGTTGTTAGGGTTTGTGTGTTGTATTTTTGCATTATAAGTTATTTCTATAATAATTTTTCATGTGAGGATACATGAGGAATACACAAGAGAGCACATATTGATTTTGCATAATACCCCTAGGAGTCCTATTTAAAGGAGTATTGGGGTCTATTTGGTAAAACAGAAAACTCGACCGATTGTGTAAAACTTATCATACCCGTGTGCTGGAAATAGAAAACATGTCATGTCAAATCGTTGACGCCGATGTCGTCTGTGCAAATTTAATTGTCACAGATAAAGCTTCGAGTGCGGTGCCGATGAGAGGGCTACAATGCTATGGGGAGATGAGAGGGCCCCGCCAAAGGTGGGCCTAATAATTGATTGTAAGCTCATGTATAGACATTAATGTGTGGTCCACGTGTACATCCTCGTCAAGAGTGAGCCCAATAACCCGCTGGAGGCTTAAAACTCATTAAATGCATATAGTGCATTAAGGAAGACAACATGCAATCATCAACCCTAGGCCTACACAATGGATTCAATGCGCTGGAATTTTTCAAGCTAAAAAACGTCACAAAAGTTTTACATTTTACCAAACAAACTCTTAGTTGAGATTTAGCGAAGCCCTTTGAAGTGTCCTCATGAGGCATGAGAGGTAGTTATCAGAATATTCTTTTTTTGAGATGTGTGTGAAACATTTAGAGAATAAACGTGAATCATTTTGTATATATTTCTATAACCCGGTTATCATCTCTTTCCTAATTTTTTCCTTCTTAATTGAAGGGTTAATTTTCTTGTCTTGTATGTTTGATCTTATTGTTTTTTTACTTGATCTTAGTTTCCTGTGTGTACTTCTATTGAAGGGTTAATTCTGGTGTCTTGTTGTGTCCTCATTATCCATTCCTGTTACCAAACGCTTCCTCATTAGGATTCAAAATAATAATTAAAAAAAAAAAAGAGTTGCATACCTGGGAGATGACAGACATGGTCAAGACAGCTAAGGGATGAAACTTTCTGCGGAAGTAAACTTTCATGACCGTCATAATGGCAATTGGATAGGGTGACACGACACCGTAGCTGGCAAAGATGGTGATGAGGGCGTGCTCCTTGATATTGAAGGGTCCCGGATTTAATGTGAACGTCCAATTAGTCCCAAGAACTCTTATGCGTTTGCTTGGGAGTGTTCGGGCCATCAATTTCCCCAAGGGCAGGATCAATATCTGGATGCAATCTGGAGAAACGAAGAGTCGATTTTGGCGGTAATCGAAAAACCGATTCACGAAAGCGATGACGACGCATATTGTTATTCCTATTGACCATGTACGGAATGTCAATGTTGGCATTTTCGGATCATCGCTTGTTGAAACTGTGAGCCTCACTTGTTCCACAGGCGAGTCATTCACGTCATCTGTAATTCAATACAACAGTTATATTGCAAGCACTTCAAGTGTTTAGACCTGGTGCATATTTTTTTAACATAAAAAAAATTTAAATTAAAATTTTTTTATTTAAAACTTTTCACTTTCCACGACAGTGTTATTAAAAAATATAAAATTTTATAAGTAAATAATGCATGTTTGAGCTCCCATGTTAGTGCCAGAAAGTCAAAAAAATTATGATAAGAGATAATATAGAGGCTTCCAGTCAAGGTAAATACAAATATTCGCAATGAATTAGATCCTACCATAATCTCATGTTAGTGCCAGAAAGTCAAAAAAATTAAGATAAGAGATAATATAGAGGCTTCCAGTCAAGGTAAATACAAATATTCGCAATGAATTAGATCCTAAGATATAGATTATGTGGGTCTTACCAAAGTTTTTCTGTGATCCTATTATTTTGGCTTAAATCCATTTTGTTCGTTATATTTAAGATTATTTATTTATATATAAGAATAAGTTCCATAAAGGTGTGTATTAAGTTATATATGAGTTCTGGTACAACGTTTAGGCAAATATTGAGTTTCAATGCTGGTCCAATTTTCCCCTTTTTTCACTTTTTAAAAAATTGTTATGTATATGTAGGCCTAAGAAAGGTCATTTTGCATGCAAAATTTTATATTTCATATTTTTAATACGTTTTGAATTTCAAAAATAAAAAACGAGCATTTTCATGTCCTGATGCATAGAAACGTTTTTTTTTTTTTTGCATATTCTTTTGATCAGTATATTTACACCAATATCAATTGTCACTACAATCAGTTGCTGAGATATTCTTACAAGTGATTTTAGCATGGAAATACCATGCTTCACTTATCAACTTTGCCGACACAAGCTTTATTGTTGTATCAAACTCCCACAAATTGTTTTTTTTTTTTTTTTTGCATTTTTAAAGTTGAAGAAGATGTCACTTAATTCATATCTCCATGCAAAAAATAAAAATAAAAATAAAAATGATAAAGCTTGCACAAGCATTCAACTCTAACTATATATATTTATTAGTATATAATGAAAGCGAAGCCATCTAATATAGTTGTGTACATGAATTGTATATTATGAAAGTGAAGCCATTGTAGCATATAATTTTCAGGTAATTTCTTCATTTTTAATTTCAAAAATAATTTTTTTAAATATAAGCAATGTATAAATTTATTATTTGCTATATATCTATAATGTCAAAAATCATTTCGATTGAAAATTTATATTTTATAAATAATGAACACCATGTGAAGCGAAAATATAACTATATAGTTTTGCTAAATTTTGAAAATGAATGTATAATATATAAATGGTCCACGACTATTTTTTTTTGGCATCATCGGTAAACAAAAACGAATGAATGCTATGAATTGTTTAAATTTTTTAAAAAAGTTATAGTTAGAAATGGAAAAAAATAGGCCACATGAAAAGTTTAACATAACTAGTTGATTAGATTACTTCCTATACTTAAATTCACTAACATATATGATTATAATATGAGAATACTTTGTAAAATTATTTATCTACTTAAGAATTATGTTTTAGATGATGCATAGGTTAAAAATATCATTTTTTGAAATTAATATATAAATTAAATGATTTTATTATATTTAATTGCACACTTTATTAGATAGAACATCTTTGATTTGGACGGGATTTAATTTTTGGCCTGAGTAAACTATAACGGGCAGAACGGATTTTGCATCATCATCATCATCATCAAGTTGCATCAAAATTGATGGGGTTATGTAGAAAACTTCGACGTAACACGTTATCACAAACATCACGAAGTTTCAAGTAAATTAAAGATGTGCATGGGCTCGATGTGAAAATTTTGTAAGTTATAATCAGTCCATAGCATCACCAAGGTTCATGTGAATTAAAATTGTGCATGGGCTCGATTTGAAAAATGTGCAGGTAAATATAATAAAATTATTTGATTTATACAATATTGATTATTTTCAACGTATAAAACATCTGAAACATTATTCTGTATGGATCAATGAGCCTGTAAAGTAGATGTACGAAATTTTTATAATTTAGGAATATAAATATATTTTTAGGCAAGTATGGCGCGCCCATTCTAATCAATATGAATTTTAGTTCCATGATAAATTAATTGTATTGAATAATATCAAATGTCAATTTTTATTCCATGACCAAAATAGGCAACCAAGAGTTACAAAGAAATTACTTCGGTGCAACTTTAGATCCTTGTAGCCCAAGCAAAGTAATGAATGACTTAGTCGAGGTAAAAAACTTACTAATTGTTTTAAAATTTTGAGTTAATTTTAAATATACCTGGTACTTTTATCCTTAATTAGAAATATACCTTTTAAGTTTGAAAATTTTCATAATATGCCCACTAAGTAGAGATGAAATTTCATCCATACCTATTTCATCATGTACAATTAAATATCAGAAGTTGAACAATATGATAAAAAGAAAATAGCTAGGCCAAATGAGTTTTGACATTCTAGATATGACACCAATGACAATAAATGTTAAATAAATACGGGATATATTGGGATTTTAAAACTATTAAACGTTCCTAACTATTATGTTGGGTATATTTGAAATTAATAAATACCTAGTAAGTATATATGAAAGTTTCCAAACTTAGTAGTTATATTTGTAATTAATGGAAAATGTAGTAGACATATTTGAAATGAACCATTTAATTTTTTTAATAAACTTACTAATCTTAGTATATTTAACATATAAATCAAGTTTTATTATTTTTGTAGATGCATATATCTATATTTTTTAGATTTTAAATACTGTTATTATAACAATTTTCAACTATTTAAAACGGCTAAAATATCCTTATGTTTAAATATCTAAATATATATATATATCTCTTCAAAAAGAGTAATGTTTTTCAATACATCTTGATTCATTGAAATTTTAATGCATCAGGGTACAAAACTTTATTTTGTAAATATTTTTGTGAAACTCTTTTTATAAAATTGTTAACCTAAATATATTTAACTTATGTAATAAGTTTCACCATTTTTGGTGATGTATAAATATATTTTTTAATTTTTTAAAAATATGGGTAATTTAGTCATTTAAAAAGGACTAAAACCACCCCCAATTTAAAAAAAACAAAAATATATATATGCACCTCTAAAAATAGTAAATTTTGATTTACATATTAAATACATCTAGATTAATTATTTTATAAAAATTCCACAAAAAATCTAAAAAAGAGGTTTTGCACTCTGTTGCATTGAAATTTCAATGCATCAAAGTGCATTGAAACATTACTCCTTTAAAAATAGTAAAACTGGATTGATATATTAAATACATCAAGATTTAAATTTATGAAATAGTAAAAAAAATAATAATAAACCCGTGCTAGTTAAACTATTACTTAGTTTGGGCTAACGCCTCTTGTATATTTAATTTAGTAAATGAATATTTTGAGGGTGAGATAATTCTATTTGCACACATGTTTTCTTATATATAATGAGAGTGGGTTGAATGGTGTCCTTTCATTTTTGTTCCATTTTACGATTACATTAAAATGAAAAATGTTTATTTTATTTAATATTACTTTTTAGCATGATGCCTAAAATCATGCCATTCTGAGCGTTGTGAGGACAGTATAACCTGAAAATAATTAGTGTAAATTATGAAACAAAACTTTAAGATATAACCATGTATACATTAGAATGTAACGACACTTTGTGGAATCATTCATGTACATCGGAATAAAATCTTAAATGGGGTACATGTTAATAATTTTATTATATGAATTTAACAACTTTGATTTGAATGAAATTTGATTTCTTAGTGAAATAAGGAATTCTAAAAATTTTAATCTATCAAATAGATTTTTTTGACAAAAGATCACGTAGATTTAATTTAATAAAAAAATAAGTCAAAAACTGGTCGAAACTAAGACACCGTAAAACCAGGAAATTGATCTGGTGCTCCTGAGAGTACTGAGCCTCACTACTCCTGGGTGCAATTTTAATAAAATTTTCGAAATTGTTTTTCACAATGTTAAAATTACTAAAACGTCATTGATTTCTAAAAATTCAAAAAAATCTAAAAATGGTAAAAATTATTACACATGTTAAATATACTTAGATTAACAATTTCATAAAAAATTTTCAAAAAAAAAAAAAAAAAAGGCATACTAACCCGGAAGCGTTGGATTAGATTCCCAGCAATGCCTCCAGGAGCACTAGATCTGATTCCCTTAAACCGTACCTCATACATGAATATCGTGTCTATTATGATGTGAAACATGTGTTTTGGTTTAAGTATGCACAGAAATCAACTCGCAACGTGAATTTTGTGTATAACGTGACTTTCGATGAATGAAACCGTAAGTCGAGCTAATTAAGCATTTGAAATATGCTTATGAAGCTTAGGTGTGAATTTGGGATGCTAGCTTGACGTAATGAGTCATTTGGCCAGGTTGGTGAAATTTAGTGTAAATTAGGAAAAAATAATAAGTAAAAGAGGTGAAAAATTAGATTTGGAGTTTTGCATAAAAATAACAGTTAGCATGTATTTATTGGAGGTAAAATACACTTGCTTAATGATTTTAGAGTAGAGAGGCATCATGGTAACCGTGGTCAGTAGATTTATAGAATGCCACGGTTCTGTTCGAAACAGTCTTTTATTATTTGCGAGGATTTTAATTTCCCTGTATTGTTGTGGTTTTAATTTCTCGAAAGTGATGAGGGTCTGTAGAAAATTTCCTCTATGTTGTGAGGATTATACATGTACTTGATTGTAATATTAATTAGTTTATAGTATAAAAAGATATATAAAAAAATAATTTGGAGTAGAAACCAAATTAAGAAATGGACGATGCACAATTGAAACCATTTTAGATAGAAAAACAAAGTATACATTCAAGGCAAAGAGGATACAATAAAGGTATTTTCGATGTTTGATACTATCAACTTGAGTTTTTAATAGCAATAGTATCATAGTCACAGTGGACTTGAAGATCACGGATTACTTAATTTCTATCACCTATAGCATTTTTTTGATCGGTGTCACCCTGTTGAATCTGGATGTAAAATAAATGGGTAATGATGTAAGAGGCATGATCCTAGTAATTCGATCTAAGTAACAGCTTACTTCGTGTGGGCCAAAAACGTATAAAAAATTTTTCTCTTTATTTTTTACAAAATCCGTATTTAATATATTAATTAAGTTTTATTATTTTCAGATATATTTTTTTATATTTTTAAGCATAGAAATATTCCAAAACTAATAGAATCATATCTTGTGATCTACCAGATCATTGCTTTTTCTTTTAGAAGTATTTTCTTTTCAAATCCAATTAAAACATTTACAATATTTATCGTATACAGTGAAAACTCTTACATATTATCTATGTTATCTATTTTTTAAAATAGGGCATTAACCTATTAGCCTGAACTACACAATAGCTTACTTAACCTAGGCCAAAAATATATTTAAATTATTTATAAACTTAGTTTTCCAGGTATATTTGATATAAAAATTAAGTTTATCATTTTGGAAGACTTTTTTAATTTTAAATATTGAGGTATTTTAGTCATTTCAACTACTAAAAACGGCCAAAATAATTGTGTTTAAAAAATCTAAAATATATGTATATATCTTCAAAAATGGCAAAATTGGATTCATATATTAAATAAATCTAGGTTTACTAGTACGGAAAAAAGGGTAAAAATTTTAAAAAATAAGTCTTTTGGTGCAAACTAAGTAAGCGGCTTGATCATTACAGATCAGTCTAAAATGAGGCCATTTGACCAGTCTAAAACACGTATATTTTTTATTTTTTCACAAAATTTTTATTCTAATTATGTTTAATTTGTAACCTAATTTTTACCAATTTCGAAGATGTATATATATTTATTTTTTATTTTTAAATGTGGAGGTATTTTAGTCATTTTAAATTGTTGAAACGTGACCAAAGTACCCTATATTTAAAAATCCGAAGTAAATATATATCTCTAAAGTTGGTAAAATTTGGTTTGTAAATTAAACATAACTAGATTAACTGTTTTGTAAAAAAAAATTAAAAATAAATAAAATGTGTTTTTTGGATTTAAGACTAGCAAGAAAAGATCTTTTTGTAGTAGTACTTACTTAACCCAGGTAATAGAATTATGTTTCTTTCAAAATTATTAGTTATAAATTTGCTCTCAAAAGAGGTTAATTTTTTTAAGAAATTTAGTTTCTAATCAACGTAACTTTTGGTATCATGAATAAATATATATCAATAAAAATATAAAGCTTTAGAATTTTAAAAAATAAATAAAAACATTAGAGTTCATGAACCTAGTCATTACCGAAAATCAATATAACTTACAAGTTTTTGCGTCTATATCCTGGATGAAATTGTAAGTGTATCTATTTACATGAAATTGAAAGTAATATCCATTTTGTGAAAATGAGTTAAATTTTTTTGACCAAATGATGAAAAAGCCTCTATTAATGTACGACAATAGACCCGAGGCCCTGGTATACCTAATGGTTTTTGGACATGGGTGTTGAGGGGGTTTTGGCCATTTATTCTAAAAAAGGAAAAATATTACAATAGAATTTACATTTTTGTAATCATTATTTTTGTTACAATTGTTATAAAAATGATTGCAGATAATAAATACGTTTATACCTTTAAAAATATCTTACTAATGAAATAATAGAATAATAATTAATCTATTATTAACAAGTACATTTTATCGAAGTAGTAATGATAGGTCATGAAATCTTCACCGAACATAAGCACACGCAGTTTCATGCAAACTTTATAGTATTTTATGATTATATGAAATTAAAGAACACACTTGCGCCACCAGGGATTCCACCAGGTGGTGACACACTTGTTAGATATGTGAAAGGACGAGTGTGTAACTCTTGATGAATGCATCCAAGTATTCAGTTCTCAGCGATATGTTCGAGTTTAATATAAGTAGAACTTAGGCGTCTATATACAAAGGACCAAACAATAAAAAAAGAACACAATCGCAATTTTGCTAAATTATGTGGGAAAAAATTAAAAACCGTACAAAAATGACTTAATATTTTATTGACAAAACCTACATAGTTACATGTTTAAGTGTTGATGTGCCCTTCTTTCATATAAAAAGATCATATCAAGACAATAATTATATATACCAAACCAACAACAAAAATAGTCATTTAAATGCAGCAAACATAAAATTATAAAACAATAACTACTGCTACGATGAGAAGAGAATAAAGAGAAAAACAAAAATATGAAAAAGAGGATTTATTTCATCTGTCATGCCCAGAAAATTACCGAGGAAGGAAAGCCGCCCAAAATAAAAGTAATAACAACAGCAAAATCCACAGCAATAAACGTGAGTTTGCATTTGTGAAAAAAAAAAAAGATTTCGAAAGTTTGGGAAAAAAATGAGAAAACGTTGTAGTATAATACGAGTAACAATTACGAGTAAAAAATATAAAAGTTAAAATAAATAAAATAGTTGTATGAAAATGTCATAACATATAGAAAAATAGGATAACAGTTGTTGGTAACTTTTTAAAAATTTTCTCATCGAACCGATCACATATATGCACAGTAAAAGAAGAGCAATTTTGACCCATGGAAATATTTCGGAGGAAGAGAAGGGCCAAGGCGGCCAAGGTCTATATATATTATTAATTACCTTCTTCACCAGCCATTTTGGAAAGAGAAGGGCCAAGGCGGCCAAGGTCAATGCTACCTTCTTCACAGTTAGCCATGGCGGAAATTAAGTGTGTGTGGCACAGCTCCAATATTATCCCACAACTGATGGATGCACATATATAGTCTGTGCTTCTTAAAGAAATTTATTTGCTTTCAATGTTATCACCAATATTGAATTAGAATTTGGATTTCATCCCAGTGTCCCTCTTTAATTAGGACACAATGGAAGATTTCGTCCATAGAAAAACATAGATGGATATTTATTTAACAGGATCCCTCTTTGGTGCAAAATGCAAACGTAGGTTTCCTCCAAAATTTCGTGGGAACCTCTTTAATGTATATTGAAATCCAAATTCAACAGGTAATTGACACTGTGTAATATCATTTATTTTATTGTACAATAAAACTTTTTAATGGGAATTTTTGGTGGGCCACAACTACTTCAAAATATATTATTGTGTAAATTATAAAAAATGCTTAAATACATTTACAGGTAATTTAGTGTTGAATTAAAAGTTTTGAAATTGTTATAAATAAAAAATTATTATATTGGTTTTAATTAAAGATATCTTCGATGCCACCACGCACATCTTAATTTGATGTGGATGAGAATTGGTTTATAATAAGTTTAAATATAATTTTAAATTAAATAAAAATTTAATACTTGTGTTTAATTTTAAAAATTCCGACCCACATACAGGGGACATTTGGGAAGGAAAAAGTTGCGGGAAATATAGTTTTTGGTGGGAGTAGAAAACGAAATATTTTGTAATTGTGTTATTGATATGAAATGATATGGGTAAAGTTAGAATAAATAAGTTTATTGGAAGATAGTTGATCGGAAAAATTATTAAAATACAGGGGTAAAAATGGAAAAATATAATGATTAATTGACTAATGAGGTATCTTGAAATCCATGCTTCCATCATTCACTCCCATATTTCCTACAACCTATTAACAAATGTCCCCATAATTTAAAATGCAATTTTAAACATTTAGGTGAAAATCATAAAAATTAAGTGGTATTAATTGAAAACTAAAATAGAAAGGCATATATGTTTTGAAATTACAAAAATATATACAATAAATTTTATATTTAAAAAATAAAAGCATTGAATATTATTTTTACATGCTAATATATATACTTTTCATAATTTTTACTTATTTAGGATTATATTAATATCTGATTTATATGGTTTTTATTGTAAACAACCTAAATTATATTTTTAGTACCATGAAGGGATGCATTATTGAATTAAAAAATATTAAAATTTTAGAGGGTTACCAAATTACCAATGAGTAGATACTAATAGAGTGCACCCTGGTACTTTAACCCTTTTTTTTATTTTTTTTTGAAAATTCTTTTGTACAAATGTTAATCTAAGTAAAAAATAATATATAAAATACTACAAAAATAGTAAAAATTAATAAATATGTTAAATACACTTAAATAAATAGCAATATAATTTTTTTTAAAAAAAATAAAAAAAAGTTGAAATACCTAATGCACTGAAGTTAAATACACCTGCATTTAGCCTAAATACCCCTGCATCTAGCCTCAGCCCGTGGAGCTCGGTGTGATTGCCAAGCAGCTTCCCCGGTACAGAGAATGGAAACAGAAACCGAGGATGCATTTAATAATAACACTCAGAGAATCATTCATGGCCCGCCCGAAAATAGGAAAGGAGTACAACGAAGTGGCCGAGCTTTTTAACATATATTTATTTTTATTGTTTGAAAATTTATTACATAAAATTTAATCTAAGTGTATTTAACATTTGTATTAATTTTTATTATTTTTGGAGATTTTTAGATATTTTTCAGATTGTTAAGAACAGTGCCATTTTAGTAATCCATTAATTTTTAAAAATTTGAAAAAAATATCTAAAAATTTTCAAAAATAGTAAAAATTGATACATATGTTATATAAACTTAGATTAACATATTCATAAAAAAACTTTCAAAAAAATTAAAAAATAGTGAATTAGTTCTGCTTCACGTAGTTTACGTCGTGGTGAAGCGTGTGGGTGTAAATAATTTTCTTTGGTCGAGTATTTGACTCTTGTACCCTTTATTGGTGGGGTATTAATTCACCTTAGTGATCTAGTATTATTTGGTTTCTCCATGTTGTGAAGATTATGTATATATTGATATATAATATTAGATGACTTAATGTGTATATATACATGAATAAAAAAATCTAAAAAAATGAATTAGTTCTAACTCCTCCAAAGTGCTAAAAATATTTATCAATTCTTTTTAAAGGCAAATAGTAGAGTGCATCCAAATGCACTTTAATTAAGGAGCGTTTTGCAGCAAATAAAGCACTTGACTATAAAATTAACATTTTCCATACTCATTGTATTTAAAATTATTTATTTTGGTAGCATATTAATTTTCATGTTAATGAAGCATGTGCATGGGCACTATCTTAAATAGGCATGATCCGTTGTGGCCGATTACAAATGACGACATTTGCAACCGAGCCAAAAATATATTTTAAAAATTTTAAAATTTTTATATAATCTTAATATATATATATATGTGTATTTAATGAATAAACTAAGTTTTATTAATTAGAAAATATGTATATATTTATTTTGTATTTTAAATATAAGGGAATTTTATATATTTTAAGTTATTTACAAAACTAAAATATACCTTTGTATTTAAAATACAAAATCGATATACACACATTTCTAAAATTCATAAAACTTAGTTCATACACCAAATATACCTATATTAACAATTTAATCAAAATTTCAAAAACTATATTTTTGGCTGGGTGACAAATGACCTCAATTGCAATCGGGCCCAAATGATCATGATCGCATCTCAAAATGATACAAAATTAATTTGCAAAAATAATTTAATATAAATATTAATTTTAAATTTATATTTTTAATATTCGAACCTTTTAAAACAAAATTTTGTATGAATAAATGATTATATAAGGTATTATGCTACTCTAATTAATGTGGAGCCCCATTTTGTAATGAGAAACACCCTAATTAGAAGGCACTTGACGGTAATCTTTTTAAAAGCTAACAACTATGGGACAAGTGACTTATATATATATATATATATGAGCTGTTCCGGTGCAACGCAATTGCACCGGAACAATGGTACATTTGCTCAAAAATTGGCCTCACACGGCCCGATTAGAATGCAATGTAATTTTATACAATCATTTATCTATATATAAATTTTATAGCAAATGGTTTACATATTGAAAAAACCACTTTACAGTTGTTATTTACATCAAACTATTTTATTACATTGAATTTGTACCATTTTCAGATGGGGCCTATACACATATTCGATTAGGATGAAAATTGGTATGGTAATAGAATACATGATTCTAAATATAATAGGTGGAGTAAATTATAATTTGATGATCATGTGGGGCCAATTTTAGTGTTGTTACACCTAAATATTTCTGTATATAGATATATATACAGAGAGAAATATTTGAGTGCAGCTTCACTGCAGCATAATTACGATGCAGTTACCTCAAAATGGGCCTCATACGATCGTAGAATTATAATTTATTGCACCCATTATATTTAGAATTATGCATTCTATTACCATAATAATTTTTATCCTAATTGGATATATATATAGACCCCATCTAAAAATGGTACAAATTCAACGTAATAAAATAGTTTGATATAAATAATAATTTTAAAGTTATTTTTTCAACATGTAAATCATTTGCTATAAAATTTATATACATGTGGAGCCTATTTGAGCCAAATGCACCGTTAATTATGGTGCAACTTCACTGCATAAAAAAAGTTTATATATATATGGAAAATATTCCAGTTCATGTGAATGCACCGTGCAATCTATGCACTGGGGGCCCCATTTGATAATCAAGATGGGAAATTCACCCCACCTATTGTATTTAAAATTATTTACTTTATTGGCTTACCAATTTTCATTCAAATCCTATATCTGTATGGTCTCCATCTTAAAATGGTGCAAAATCAACATAGTTTAACGTAAATATCAAGTTTAAAGTGATATTTTCAACATCTAAATCGTCTAAAGTATGATTTTTATATGGATAAATGATTATATAAAATTTCATTATAATCTAATATGTGTGTGGGGCTCGTTTTACAGGAACTATTGCCTGCACATGAATGAGTCTCTCTTTATATATATAAGGAATATTCAGGTGTAGCGCAACTGCACCGTAATTACGATGCAGTTGCTCCACAATGGGCCCCACATGATCAGAAAATTATAATCTACTCCACACATTATATTTAAAATAACGTATTCTATTACCATATCAATTTTTATCCTAATTGAATATGTGTATATGTATAGACCCTATCTGAAAATAGTACAAATTGAACGTAAATATATTAATACTTTATATAATAGTCGTGCTCTTGCATCGTATTAATAGTACATTTGGCTAAAACTGGACCCCATATATACTTAAATATATTAATACTTTATATAATAATTCATCTATATATAAATTTTATGCAAATGGTTTACGTATTAAAAAATACTTAAAAGTTATTATTTATATCAAACTATTTTATTATGTTGAATTTGTCCATTTTCAGATGGGGTTTATACACATATCCAATTATGATAAAAAAATTAGTATAATAGTAGAATACATAATTCTAAATACAATGAACAAAGTAGATTATAATTTTATAATCATGTAGAGCCTATTTTTAGGCAACTACACCATAATTATGGTGCAGGTGTGATAAACATGAATATTACTCTCTCTCTCTCTCTCTATATATATATATATATATATAGATATATATAGGATTTATTCAGGTGCATTCAGACTGCACGCAAATTACCCTGCAGACGCCTCATCCGCCCGTTCATTTCAGCAGGCGAAATTTGCGCCGCTTGTTCGATTGTGCGTGTAGAGAGAGACAATGAGCCGAACAGAGACGCATGTATACGCACGCAAAAATTTGAAGAATGCATTTTCCTGCTCGGTGGATTGAAAATCTACAAAAACCCACTCGAAATATTTCCTCTTTCATCTTACCGAAAGCAGCACAGTGTTCGGGAGCCTGCTCATCCCTCCCATTTCAAAAATGGAGACGTTGCTGTTGTTGCTGCTCCTAAATCTCCTTCTTCGTCGAGATTTTGAAGATCTCCGTTGAGATTGAAGTTCTTTGTCAATTTTAAAGTTCTCCATTGATTTTGAAGTTCTGTGATCGATTATGAAGTTTTGCATCAATGGAAGGTACGATGTTTATTTTTGCTTTCGTCGTCTTCTCCGAAAATCTGCATGTGGATTATAACCGCATAGCAAATGTACCTCCCATCCACATAACTACAGCAAATGTACCTCCCATTTGCTTCTCTCTGATGCGAAAATCCGCATGCGGATTCTAAATTCCATTGGGAGATATGTTTGCTACGCAGTTATAATCCGCATGAGGATTTTTGTGTTAGAGAGATGCGAATGGGAGATATGTTTGTTGCGTAGTTATAATCCGCATACGGATTCAAAATTCCCATGCGGATTTTTGTGTTAGAGAGATATGAATGGGAGGTACGTTTGCTGGGTAGTTATAATCCGTATGCGAATTTTCAGAGAAGACGACGAAAGCAAAAATAAACACCGTACCTTTCGTCGACATAGAACTTCAAAATCGATCACAGAACTTTGAAATCGATGGAGAACTTTGAAATCGATGAAGAACTTCAATCTTGACGGAGATCTTCAAAATCTCGACGAAGAAGGAGATTTGGGAGCAGCCGTGGCGGCAGCAACAGTGGCATCTCCGTTTTTGAAATGGGAGGGATGAGCGGGCTCCCAAACAGTGTGCTGCTTTCGGCAAGATTAAAGAGGGAATATTTCAGACGGATTTTTGTGGATTTTTAGTCCACCGAGCGGGAAAATGCATCCTTCAAATTTTTGCGCGCGTGTACATGCATCTCCGTTCAGCTTGCCGTCTCTCTTTACACGCACAATCAAACAAGTGGCGTAGATTTCGACCGCTGAAATGAACGGGCGAATGGGGCGTCTGCAGGGTAATTCACGTGCAGTCTGAATGCACCTGAATAAATCCCTATATATATATATAGACACACTTAGCCATAGAAAAATTCAGTGGTGTAAGGTGGAGTTCACGACCCTAATTTGTCCTATTTCAATAGGATTAAATAAGCTCTATTTTTTCATATTTGAATGACTAAGTGTATACAATATTAGGGTAGAGAAGTCTAATATTTAAAGTTTTCATAGGATTCAATGAGCTTTGTTTTATCACTATTTGGATAACCAAGTGTATACAGTGTAAGAGAAGTCCAATGCTTAAATTTAAATACAATTGATGACCTCTTTATCCCTTCCCTAGAATACACCTTTGTCAGATGCTTAGTAATCTAATGTGAATGGCCCACAAAAAGCCCCATTTTATGTTGACGAAAATTGTTGAGAGTGATTTTGAAAAAAATGAAAAAAAGATAAAGAATAGTTAGTTCCGCATGATTAACAACTAGTAAAATCCTTTAAAATGGATAATAAACTGTTTTAACTTAATTGAATGACATAAATGGGTACTTAATTCAAACAACTCCAAATAGGCCTCAAGTGAAAAATTCAACCCATCATAAGTAGGTATGTTAACGGATCGGGTTGAATGGGTTGGAGCCTAATCCTAATCCTAACCCATTTAATATATCTCAACCCTAATCCGT
>JAXCLR010000073.1:29545323-29555630 GCA_035584095.1 Annona squamosa | reverse complement strand
GAATACAATAAAATTTTATATAATCATTTGTACATATTTAAAATTTATACAAATAGTTTACATGTTTAAAAAATCACTTTAAAGTTGTTATTTACATCAAACTATTTTATTATGTTGAATTTGTATCATTTTCAGATGGAGCCCATATACATATCTGATTATGATAAAAATTGGTATGGTAATAAAATATATTATTCTAAATACAATGGGTGGAGTAGATTATGATTTGATGATCATGTGGGGCCCATTTCAGTGATGCTGCACCTGAATATTTTTAATGTATATATATACATATGAACAAACATTTGTGGCTCCTTAACTGCATTCATCCACCAACCAAAAAATAAAGATGAATGGAGTGAGAGCCGCCCCCAATCTTATAAAAAAAATTACGAACATCTTTTCAAAAAAAAATTTTCATAATAGCCATGATGCCTAGTGTGTAGCGGTAACCATACCTATTATGTTGCAGGTAGGGTGTGTTCGAATCCTAAATTTGGGAGGTATAATTAGATGACAATTTTACAAATTAATCCCTCTGTAATGGGAGTTTTACAAATTTCCCTCTGTTATGGAGTTTTACGGTTTCTCTCATATAGTACGTGTTTAGAAAAAATGTACTCCATAGTGTGAGAGTGTAAATGTGCTTCACTATAATATCGGAATGTCATGATGTATATAAAGTAACAAAAAAAAGCTCCCTAATACAACCAAGGCCACTCCACCATTTGATCAGTCATCCCCTGAAGAAGCAGCCCGTTTTGCTAACCCATGTGCGCATTGGTTATCTGTTGTCTGGTTTACGGAAGAAAACCGGAACCGGTTTAAAAAACCGTTCAGCCCATTGTCGGTTTAAAAGTAGTACTGGTTATTGTTATATGGGAAAGTCTTGAAAATTCAGTTTATGTATTAGGATAAATAGTTAGTACAATCTTGCTGAAATTTGAGAGAAAATGGGCTAGCGACCATCCATGATCAAGACTGTCCGTCCGATTTCCGGAAACGACATCGAACAGATGACGTGTGATATGAAATGGAAACTTTTGTTAATAGGAAAGTGCTAAATGCACCTGGGTGCACTTAGCCTATCGGTGCATCAAGGTGTATTTAACTAATTTTTTTATTTTTTTGAAATTTTTATAAAATTATTAATCTAAATGTATTTAATATGTGTACCAAGTTTTACCATTTTTAAAGATTTTTATTTTTTTGATTTTTGAAAATCAGTCCATTGATTTTTAAAAATCTAAAAAATCTCAAAAAAGGGTAAAATTTAATATATATGTTAAATATGCTTAGATTAAAAGTTGTATATAATTTTTTTTTAAAATAAAAAGATGGGTTAAGACACCCAAGTGCATCAAGGCTAGGTGTAACTTGGGTAGGGATAGGAAACCCACCGACCCAACCCTAAATTGGGTTAGGGTAGTGTGGGTTGGGATAGTAGAAAGTTTTACATGTGGGTATAGGTAGGATAGAAATCATTACCTAACCTCCTAACTAAGGTAAGAAAAGGATACACACGTCGGGTACCTAAAACCGACCTGTATGGGTATCCTAATATACAAATAACTATAAATATGTGTATATAAATAAATATTTAATAATTTCTATCTCCTATTCACTAATAAATTGTTGTTGGTTTAATTTTCTTAATTTTTTAATAAATGGTATAAACTTGTAATGACAGATGATTATAACATCAATGCGAATGATGATGTTAATATGAATTATGAGGTTACAAAGAATATGAAACTAGATGTGAACAATAGCAAAATGAAAATAATTATACACTGTCAAGTCTAAAATGTAAGTGAGTATTGCTTTAAATTATTCAAAACAACACAAAAAATTATTTTTTCACATGCCATCATTAGTTATTATAGGAACGAATTTGGAAACAAAATCGGAACCGACACCATGAGTAATGGATAAGGTAGGATATTGTAGGAATTCATTCTATAAGCTGGTAAGGTAAAGTAAACTTTTTTAAAATAGGGCACTGAGTAGTGTAGAATACTACTCGAATCAAACCAATCCAAGTTGCATTCCTAGCTGAGGCTAAGTGCAGCTGAGTGCATTATGCTGGTGCCCTTTGTTAATGGGTAGAAATGGTTACAAATAGTTACCCGATTAATGAAAACTTCTTCCCCACACTGAGAATGGAACGGAACAAGGACGAAGTGAATACATGCCATACGGAGAATCATCGTCAAGAGAATCATTTCACATTCATCGCCCGCCCGAGAATAGAAAAAGAATAAAAGAAATGTATTAGTCCTAACTCCAAAGTTACAGCAAGATTTATCAATTCTTCTTAAAGGCAAATAGTAGAGCGCATCAGAATGCACTTTAATTAGTGAGTGTTCTGCTGTAAATAGATTCACTTGATCATGAAATTAACATCAACCATGCTAATCGTATATAAAATTATTTATTTTAATAATATATTAATTTTCATCCAAATCTTATATCAAAAAATTTCATCCAAATCAGACATGTATACTAGTATCATCTTAAAATAGTATATCATCAATGTAATAAAATAATTAATATAAATATTAATTTTAAAATTATCTTTTTAATATATAATTTTTATATGAATAAATGATTGTATAATATATTAGACTATTCTCACATATGTGGATCCCATTTTGTAGTGGAATGCACCCTAATTTGAATGCACTTGAAGGGTAACCTCTTTAAAATCTGACAATTGCATGACAACTAGCTTATATACATAAAGCGGAGTTATGTAACTCTTCCAAATTTTAAAATTTTGATACATGATGTAAAATTCATTCATTATATTTAACGGGATATGACTGAATGCACCCAAGTGCATTCAACCTTGGTACACTTGAGTGCATTTCACCTATTTTTTATATTTTTTAAATTTTGTATACAATTATTAATCGAAGCGTATTAATTACAAAAATGTTACTGATTTTAAAAAAATAAAAATAAATATGCAAAAGTCTCCAAAAATGGTAAAAACTTGTATACATGTTAATTATACATGGATTCATAGTTGTATAAAAAAAATTTCAAAAACAATATAAAAAATGGGTTTTTGCATTCGGGTGCACCAAAGCTAAGTGCATCCAGGTGTACTGTATCACAACTTGTATTTAACACTATTTGTTTATGTATGAGACCAAGTTTATTTTGATTAAGTATTTTTATGGGCCACATTTGTTAAAAAATAATATTATTCATGTGTAAATTATAAAAAATATTTAGATCTATTTACACACATATTAAAATATAATAATACTTTATAGAATTATCTATACATATATAAATGATATTTTATATGGTTTAAATGTTGAAAATATAACCTTAAAATTGCTTTTAATATTAAATCATTTTATTAAGTTGATTTTCAATGGAGCTCATTCATAGTGATATTAGACAAATAAAAAGATTTTCAAGATACTAAAAGTGATGTTAAATATAATAGATAGAGTGAGTTTTTCATCAATTATCAAGATTTAAAAAATGAAGGGGGTTACATAGAAACTCTCCATTTTAAAAATCTTGATGGTTGATGGAAAATTTACTTTATCCATTGTATCCTAGAAATCTTTTTATTTTTCAATATCTAAATTATCTAAAATACTAATAATATGTAGATAAATGATCTTATAAAGTATTATTACATTCTAATACATGTGTAAATATATCTAAGCATTTTTTACAATTTACACATAAATATACTAATTTTGAGCAAATGTGGTTTATGCACATACTTGATTTAGTTGAAACTTAGTCTCCTAACAAAATAAATAGTGTTAAATATAATAAATGGATTAAATTTTTATCAATAATCAATATCTTGAAATTTGAGGAGGTTACATAGGAACATATATATGTCAAAATGGGCTCCACAGGATGATAAAATTGTAATTTGCTCCACCAATTATATTTAGAATAAATATATTCTATTATCATATTAATTTTCATCCCAATTGGATATATGTATGGACATTATCTGAAAATGGTACAAATTTGATGTAATAAAATAGTTTGATGTAGATAAAAACTTTAAAGTCATTTTTTAACTTGTAAACTATTTGCTATAAAATTTATATATAGATAAATTATTGTATAAAATTTTATTGCGTGCTAATATGTGTGAAACTCATTTTTGGGTAAATATACTGTTGTTTCGGTGCAGTGCACCTATACTGTAATAATAGTACATTTGGCCAAAAATGTGCTCCACATGTACTTAAATGTATTAATACTTATACGATAATTTATCTATGTATAAATTTTATAACAGATAATTTACATGTTGAAAAAACTACTTTAAAGTTATTATTTATATCAAACTATTTTATATATTAAATTTGTATAATTTTCATACGGGGTTCATACACATATCCAATTAGGATGAAAATAGGTAAAATAATAGAATACATCATTCTAAATACAATGTGCAGAGTAAATTATAATTTATGATCATGTGAGGGCCCATTTTGAAGCAGTTGCACCATAATTATGGTGCAGGTGCGCTACACCTGAATATTACTCATATATATATATATATATGAGAAGCTATTTGGTGTAGGTTTATGAGAAGCTATCAAGTGCAGTGCACCTGCACCTGCACCGTATTGTAGTGTTGTAGCCAAAAATGGGTCCCATATGTATTTAAATGTATTAATTTTTTTTATAATTATTTATCCATATATAAATTTTATAATAAATGATTTATGTTTTGAAAAATGACTTTAAAGTTGTTATTTACATTAAACTATTTTATTACATTGAATTTATCCCATTTTCAGATGGGGTCCATACACATATCTAATTGGGAAGAAATTGGTATGATAATAGAATACATCATTCTAAATATAATAAATAAAGTAGATTATAATTTTATAATTATGTGGGGCCCATTTTGAGGCAAATACACCATAAATTATTGTGCATGACACTACAAACGATGCTAAATACAATGCATGTAGTAGATTTTCCATCAACTATTAAGATTTAAAAATAGAAGGTGTTACATAGAAAGAAGGTTTATAGAAGCAGGACTGTTTATAGCCTCTACTTTTATGTAATTAGGTTATATAAAAAGCGGTCTAATGTAACCTACTCCCATTTCAACATATTGATTTTTGATGGAAAATTTTATCCATTTATTATATTTAACTCCATTTTTTTTTGTCAAAAGACTAAGTTTCATTCAAATAAAATTTGTGCATGGGCCACATTTGCTCAAAAATATGTATATTCATGTGTAAATTATGAAAAATATTTAGATCCATTCACACATATATTAAAATGTAACAATACTGTATAGAGTCATTTATCCACATATTATTCATATTTTAGATAGTTTAGATGTTGAAAAAGCTACTTTAAAGTTGACATTTTAGCATGAAATCATTTTTATGTTGATTTTACACATTTATAGTTGGAACTCATAAACAGTGAAATTAAAAAATAAAAGGATTTCTATAATACTGCAAATTGTGCTAAATATAATGGATAAAGTGAATTTTTCATTAACCATGAAGGTTTTAAAAATGGAGGGGGTTACATAGAAAAGGGTTTCATAGCAGCGGGACTATTAAAAATAATGAATAGATTGAATTTTTCATCAATGATCAAAATTCCAAAAATAGATGAGGAGTAACAT
This sequence comes from Annona squamosa, assembly GCA_035584095.1. Classification (NCBI taxonomy): domain Eukaryota; kingdom Viridiplantae; phylum Streptophyta; class Magnoliopsida; order Magnoliales; family Annonaceae; genus Annona; species Annona squamosa. Next base: position 29,549,974 of record JAXCLR010000073.1, on the reverse strand, counting down.
AGGACCACTTAGAAATGGAGCCTATATATATAAGAACCTTTCCTATACATTTATCTGCATCGTAATTATTGGTGCATTTGGCCCGAAATGGGCTATACATGTACTTAAATATATTGATATTTTATATAATTATTTCTCTATATAAAAATTTATAGTATATGTTTACATGCTGAAAAAACAACTTAAAAATTGTTATTGTTGCCTTATATGTGCTTAAATGTATTGATGTCTTATATAATTATTTATCTATATATAAATTTTATAGTAAATGCTTACATGTTGAAAAAACAACTTTAAAGCTATTATTGACATCAAACTATTTTATTATGTTAAATTTGTACCATTTTCATATGGAGTTCATACGCATATCCAATTGAGATCAAAATTTCTACAGTAGTAGAATATATAATTTTAAATATAACATGTGGAGTAGATTATAATTTTATGATTATGTTGGACCCATTTTGAGGTAATTATACCATAATTTTGGTGTAGTAAAGCTGCACCTGAATATTTCTCCATCTTTCTCTCTCTACACACACACACACGATCCTACTTCCATAAAATCTCTTCTCTATGTAACCTTTTCTATTTTTGATATCTTGATAATTAATAAAAATCCATTTTATCTATTGTATTTAACATTATTTATAGTATTTTGAAATTTTTTTTGTCTAATATCAATGTGCATGAACCCCATTGAAAATTAATGAAATAAACTAATTTAATATTAAATATCAATTTTAAAGTTATATTTTCAACATCTAAATTATTCAAAATATCATTTTTACATAAATAAATGATTTGATAAAGTATTGTTATATTCTAGTACATATATAAATGGATCTAAGTAATTTTCATGTGTAACCGTATTTCAGCTATACAATCTGAGCGATATTCACTGGCTCGATCCACTACTCTCTTTAATATGAGTTTGGAAAAGAAAATGAGATGTAATATTGTATCCATCAAAAGAATGTCATTAATATTCCATCCACAAACATTTCCAAGTAAATTACATCATTTGCATTTAATAATGACAAAATGCATAAAATTAAATATGATGAATTACTATATTCATAAAATGCATAAATTCCACTTCTTACGCATTTAAACAATGAGAATTCATCTTACGTACATTTAATTGAAGTGCATGAAATTAAAGTTCACCTCATATACATTAAATTGCAAAAAAATTTCTCAATAATATTAAAATACGCAATTTAAATATAAAAATGAAGCATAATTTAATTTACATAATTTTACATCTTATTATCAAAAAAATTATACATCCCTAAACATCTTGGAAGTTTATAATAATCACAAATCTAAACAAAAGTCAGTTGCAAATTTTATAAAATGTTGCAATATTAAATGGAAAATATAAATGATTTTACGATAAAAATCAAGTGGTATAAAATCAAACCAGCATCAATTCACGAAGAAGGCTTGTATCTTGTGCTAACTCCTTGCTGGATATGGCCGTAACTTCATTAAAAAGTCGGAAGGTTATGCAAATCCCATAAAAGATTGAATACTTATGTACCTACTAAACTAAACGAGTAACTAAAATGATTTTTATGATTACAGTATAAATAAAACTCAAAATCTATAAGGGCAATAATGCTAAGCCCATTAATTATATATCTACGATAGCTAGTCAAGAGGTCCACTTTTGCAACATAAGTTACCCTTCGCAGTCCTTGACTGATTAATTCAAAAAAATCAGAGTTTTCACACTTATGATATCGTAATTTAATTTATTAGTCACCTATTTTAGTAGTCCATTTAACATCAACGTAACTTGTGTTTGAAATGTATGGAAAGTTAAAACTTTATAAATGTTGCATGTCCCAAAACCAATCTGAACTTGACTCATTTTTCAAAATTGAGAAATAGGGATAGGTACACCCTAACCAAACATTCTATAATACATAGAATTGAGTAAGGAATCTTCCAATAAAGTTAGGATTGGGTTAATCCTCACTAGGTGTTAACCCAACTTGTTTACATGCCTAGCTGCTATAGAGTATTTATCAAATATATACAATAGGCCTCATATCATGTGTATTTACAAATTAAAGCCTAGAATAACTTTTTTAGCAAATAAGTCTTATTTCTAATAATATGCAAATTGCAAGGTCATATTTTGGGTTCAAATCAAATTTACAAGGTCAAACATGAAAATTTGTTGACCACAAGTTGTATTTGCAATTAGCAAACTTATATAATTTAACTTACAAAGCACCAAAATATATCTTTCTAGTATAGAAAATTTTAAGCATAGGGTTTGTTAGTAACAAGGAAACAATAAGAAATTTTTTTAAAAAAAATAAAAGAGTGGTGTGATTTAATAAAGCTAACTATTGAAGTAAAGAAAGCAAGGACAAAATAGCTTAGTTTGTAGTCTTAAAAATAAAATGATGTTTCTATATTAAAACAAAGTTAAAATGATGATTGGCTATATAAGTAATAATTGAAAATTACGATTTTTAGGTAATCAATGTGTCAAATCATGTCAACATAGGAGAATAAAGTACACATCAAAATAGGAGAATAAAGAGTGAAAAATTTTACTCGATTACCAAATAAACCCATAAATGATAAATTTTCATCTATGTTTGGATAAGCATAATTTTTTTTCTTTTTACAAATTCTCATATTAAATAGTCAGGTTGACTCTTATTATCTTTTTTTAATGCTGTGTTAAAACACCAGAGTGATTTTGCATTTGTACCTACAGTTTGCCAAAAGTTGGAGCCATATCTTTTTTAGGTCAGCCTAAGTAAGCATTTACTTGGACCGGCCAAACCGGATCATCGCTCATACTACAATGGATCCCAGACAATTGAAGATTTCAGAGTGCCACCTCTATTTTGGACTGCCGACGAAATCAAAATCCGTTTATGTACATTAGAATAATTTATTCTAGGATTTTTACATTCATCCAGACTGTAGACACTTTGTTTTTTGGCACAAATAAAATAAATTTTTGGCCAATATTACATGATAGATTTTTTTTTTATGCGCATCATTGATTTATTTGGAAATTCAAAAAATTTGTTTTTATTATTGGGCTCATCGTATGCACATCATACCCAAGTAAAAATTTACAATGATATCACAAGCTTGATCGACGGCTGTGGTCATCTCAACGGGGCCGCATGGCCATGAATCAGAGTGCATCGCTAAAGCACCGAGAAACCCTCTCTCTCTCTCTCTCTCTCTCTTCCGTGGACGCAGCAGCAACCTACGCCCATCTTCAACTTCTATGTCAGGACACCGTTATCACTGCCATGCTCTTCTCCACCTCCATCGAGCTTCTCCGACGAACCAACAACAGCATGGATCAACGCCGCTCCACCCACGTACGTCCTCCAGATGCGCTCCTCCAAATCCAGCATTAATCCAGCAAGTTCCCTATCCCAGAACCCATCTCTTCGAATGACAATCCATTTTCTACCCCAACAATATTCTAACCCGTCACATCTCCTCCAGTCCGAGTGGAACCAAGGAGAGCCGGTTCAGTGCCCATCTCCAACAGCCAATAGCCAACCCACCAGCTGCCGTACCCAATCTCCATGCCAGCAGTAGCCAAAATGCCTCCATCCCCCCACTCAAGCAGTTTCGATTTCTTTCATCATCCTCGATACCGATGGCTTCTTCCATCCTCCGCAACAACCATGCTTCCCAACAGATAACGTCGTCTCCATGACTTCCGGTAGCAGCAACAAGCCAAGCCTGTCCCGCCGGCCAGACAGGAGCCATCTTCCTCAACTCCGTACGCCCACAGCAATGACAATACCAGTTTGTTTTCTGGAAGAAAGCCACACGAACCAAACCACATGATGAACCGGAGTCATCTTGACCGTCCAGCATGATCAACGGCTACGAAAGCATATATACAAAGGTTGACTTACCCCTAGGCAAATTGCAAATAGCAAAATTGAGGATTTGCAAGTAAGTTAATTTGCAAGAGGAGCTAAGGGCGTCGCTGCAAATAAAAAAATGGAGACCATAGTGCAAAATTCAGACAGTTAAAGTCTATACCGACGTCTGGAGCAAGAAAACGCATCCAAGAGGGACAGTGGGGCATTCAGTGGGTGGCCTTCCGCTGCCAATGTTAAATTTAGGGGCAAAAGGTGCCCATATGATAAACTTAAAGGTACTAGTCTGCATATCCCCCATTAACATCATGAATCATTTTCCACTATTAGTTTTTTTTTTTTTAATAATACTATTAGTGTTTGGTTTATCGGATGTCTGAAATTTTGCAATTTATGTCCATTAGCTTTTAAACAAGAAGTTTAACATGGTACGTTGGTTATAACGGCTTCGCATTGTATTTAAACAAAAAAAAATTTAACATATATAGTAGGTTGGTTGTAACCTCTTCTCATTTTCTCAGCGAAGACTGCTGCGCCATGCAACTTTGTGTTTTGGTCTTTGCGACCATATATCAACACTCCGCACATTCCGCGCCATCTCGGTACACCGGTATAAGTAGGCGATTTACCTTTTTTTTTTTTTTTTAACAAAGGTGATTTACCTATTTAGCTTGACATGTGTCAGGGAAAGCCCGATTTTATTTAAGGATCTCTTCATCGCTCTTTTATCCCCATTCCACAACTCGTCAGAAGAGATAAGGAAA
>JAXCLR010000073.1:29499565-29535362 GCA_035584095.1 Annona squamosa | reverse complement strand
CTATTTTTTGGTGTGGAAAATTCTCCCATGAAACAAGTTGCACATTTTGTGTTTTTGATATTTTATTTAAAGTCGATTTTTCCCATGTAGATTCTTAAAGCAAATTTTGCTTTTGAAATCGAAACAGTTACTTTAAAAATCCGAATTGAAGAAGCTAATAAACTATCTACTTTTGTTTTCATCTGTTGCAACCTTGCAGGCATGTAGCTAGACAAACCTCGGACACTTCGACATACTATAAATTGAAGCAGAAATTCACTTTAAGAAATAAGCATACTGATTTCTATTTGTTATTTTTCAAAGTGCTAAACTAAACTTTTTGCAATTGAATTTTTAATTGGCCAATTGATTGTGTTGTATTGCATTTAATTGATTATGTTATTGTGTTATTATTGTTGATTGCATGATAGATTTGTTTATTTTATTATTGTAAGTAGTTATTTAATTGTGTGATTGTGTTATTAATGTTATATTTGTGCTTAGTTAATGAATTTTTGAGATTTTTTAATTAATTTTTTCTACATGCCAAGGTGTGATTATTAGTCTAATATATAAATTTAGGAGTTATGAATATATAATTAATTAAAAATAATTAAACATTTATGACATTATAAATATGTCATGCTGACATCACCGGTTCGAACTAGACTATTTCAGTCATTGGTTCAGTTAATATTAAACTATTTTATTACATTAATTTTGTACTATTTTAAGATGGGACACATGCATATGTTGGATTTGAAAGAAAATTAGTATGCTATTAAAATAAATAATTTTAAATATAATATGTAGGGTAGATGTTAATTTTAATACATGTGAGGCCCATTTTTGGGTGTCCATCTACACTGGATTAATTTTCTATATATATATATATATATGATTCTGCTTCTATGAAACTCTTTTTCTAGGTAATTTCTTTTATTTTTAAAATCTTGATGATTAATAGAAAATTCACTCAATCCATTGTATATAGTACCTTTTATAGTATCTTAGAATTTTTTTTTAAAAAAATTTCACTAATATAGGTCCTGTCTATAAATATATAAAATCAACTTAATAAAATGGTTTAATGCTAATTTTTTCAACATCTAAACTATCTAAAATATTAATAGTATGTGGATAAATAATTTTGTAAAGTATGGTTATATTCTAATACATGTGCAAATGAATTCAAACATCTTTAATCATTTACACACGAATATATACATTTTTGAGCAAATGTGACCTATGTACATTCTTGATTTGGATGAAACTTGGTCTTCTCAACAAATAAATGATGTTAAATATAATGAATATATTAGGGGCTAGTTACATAGGGGCAGAGCCCATATATACACATATATTAGGAATGCTTCTATGAAACTCTATTTCTATTTGATGGGCTCCATTTTCAATATCTAGATGATTGATTAAAAATTTACTCTATTTGTTGTATTTAGCATTACTTTTATTATGAAAACTTTTTTATTTGTCTAATATCACTTCATATGGGCACCATCTCCAAATATATAAAATCAACGTAATAAAATGATTTAATGCGAAATATTAACTTTTTAGTATTTTCAACATCTAAATTATCTAAAATATCATTACTATATAGATAAATGATTTTATAAAGTATTATTATATTCCAATGCATATGTGATTGGATCTAAGCATTTTTTTAATTTATATATGAATGTACCTATTTTGAGCAAATGTGACCTATACATATATTGAATTTGAATGAAATTTAATTTCATAAGCAAATAAATGATATTAAATACGATGAATAGATTGGATTTTTCATCGAGTATTAAAATCTTAAAATTTGAAGAGATTACAATGAGCCACTTCTATGTAATATAGATACATAAAAGTGAACCTGTATATATAAAATATAATATAAATCTAGTTGCACCATAGTTCTCTATTTTTAAAAAGATTACCTTCAAGTGCATTCTAATTAGTGTATATCCTATTACAAAATGCACTCCACATTTATTAGAATAGCATAATACATTATGCAACCATTTATCCATATAAAAAATTATATTTTAAAGGTTTAGATATTAAAAATATAACTAATATTTATATTAAATTATCTTATTATGTGTCATTTTGAGATGCTAATCATTTTCTCGATTGCAAATGAGGTCATTTGTGGCTGAGCCAAAAATATATTTTTTAAATTTTCATAAATTGTTAATATAAGTATATTTAATATATAAATTAATTTTATTAGTTTTATAAATGTTTGTATATCTATTTTGTATTTTAAAATACAAAGGTATTTTCGTAATTTTAAATTAAATATCGTTATATTTTAAATTACAAAATAAATATATGCATGTTTTCAAAATTAATAAAACTTAGTTTTTATACATTAAATGCACATATTAATAGTTACATAAAATTTTAAAATTTTTAAAAATTTTAAAAAATATGTTTTTGACCTGGTTGAAAACGCTTTACAAATGATCATGCCTCTTTGAGATGATGCCCATGCACATGCTTCATTTGCGTGAAAATTAAGATGCTACCAATGTAAATAATTTTAAATACAACGAGTATGGTAGATGTTAATTTCATAATCAAGTGGCTTTATTTGCAGCTAAAGTGCATTCGGTTGCACTTTACTGTTTGCCGCTAAAAAGAATTGATAAATATTGTTAGCACTTTGGAGGAGTTAGAACTAATACATTTTAGTCCTTTCCTATTTTCGAGCGGGCCATGAATGTGAAAAGATTCTGTACATGTCCATGAAGATGATTCTCCGAGTGGTATTCATTTATTCAATGGATCCTCGGTTTCTATTTCCGTCATTGGTAACCCTCCAATAATATTTTTGTTTTAATTCAATGATCCAACCGTCCATGGTACCAAAAATATAATTTAGGTGTTTACAGCAAAAATCGTATAAATCAAATATTAATATAATCTTAAGTAAGTAAAAATTATAAAAAGTATATATTTAGTATATAAAAATTAATATTTGGTGCTTTTAGTTTTTTAATATAAAACTTACTGTATATATTTTTTGTAATTTCAAAACATATATACTTTTCGATTTTAGTTTTCAATTAATACCATTTAATTTTTACGATTTTTACCACGAATATTTAAAATTGCCTTTTAAATTATATGTGCGTCGGGATTTTTAAACTAGAAAGCAAATGTTAAATTTGTTGTTTAATTTAAAATTATTTGTTTAAGTTATAAACCAATTCTCATCCAAATCAATTTAAGGTGTGTGTGGTCGCATCCAAGATATCTTTAATTAAAATCAATATAATAAATTTTTTTATTTATATCAATTTCAAAACTTTTAATTCAACATTAAATAACCTGTGAATGTATTTAAGCGCTTTTTATAATTTACATATAATTTTATATTTTTAAGTAGTTGTGACCCGCCAAACATTCTCACTAAAAAGAGTTTTATTGTATAATAAAATAAATGACATTAAACAATGTCAGTTGTCTGTTGAATTTTGATTTAAACAACCATTAGAGAGGTTCCCACGAAATTTTGGTGGGAACCTACGTATGCACCAAATGGGGATCCTGTTCAATAAATGCCTGTCTATGTATTTCTATGGACGGAATCTTCCATTCTGTCCTAATTAAAGAGGGACACTGAGATAGCATCTAAATTCTAATTCAATATTGGTAATAACATTGAAAGAAAATAAATTTCTTTAAGAAGCATAGACTATATGTGCATCCATCAGTTGTGGGATAATATTGGAGCTGCCACACTCTCTTAATTTCCGCCATGGCTAACCGTGAAGAAGGTAATATTGACCTTGGCTCTTCTCTTTCCACCATGGCTGGTGAAAAAGGTAAGTAACAATATTTGTTGAACATGGCACTTTTCTTCTTCTGCAATATTATGTAAGGTTCAAATAGCTCTTTTTTTTTTTGCTTTTTTTTTTTTGACCTGTGCATATATGTGATCGGTTAGACGAGAAAGAATTTAAAGGGTTGCTATCCTATTTCATATACGTTATGACATTTCCATATAACTATTTTTCATATTTTAACTTTTATATCTTTTACTAGTAATCATTTTTCGTATGTACATCATTTTCTCATTTTTTCCAAATATTCCGAACTCTCAGAATCTTTTTTTTTTTTTTTTACCAAATGCAAACTCACGTTTGTTGTTGTGGATGTTGCTGTTGTAATCACCTTTATCTTGGGCAGCATTTCTCATTCGTGTTGGGATCATGGGTGCGGCTGTCCACCATGCATGCGACCCGTTGGATGGGCGCCGCTGTTTTTGAGCCGTCCAATTAATTTCTAAAAACATGTCCGATGGAGAGCAATTAATGGTATGAATTTTCGTTCACAGGCCCCCATCAGACACTGCTTCAGTCCCTTCTCCCTCCCTCATTCCGGTGACGTTCGGTAAAGTGAATTTTGTGAGGACTGTGGGATGAGGTGAAGAGTAGAAAATAAAATATTTTAAAAATTATATAATTTATATGAAATTATAGGGATAATGTTGAAAAAATAGATTTGTTGGAGGGTAGTTGATATTAAAAATAATTGGATAATAAAAATAAAAATGAAAAAAATATAGATATTAGTTGATTAATGATTGCGCCATAAATTACGCCCCCACACATCCCATCCTACCTCATACAGCACTATTAACAAACATCCCCTTCGTCTCCTTCTCTCTCAACACACAAACAAACACACACTCACGGTCTCTCTCTCTCTCTCTCTCTCTCTCTCACTCGCGCCCTCCTTCCGCCCCTCCGTTGCGTTGCTGGCCGATCTTCTCCCACTGCTCACACTGTATTCACACCCTTTCTCTCATCTGCTCCTTTTAGAAATATAACTAAGAGACAAAATATACGAAAATCGTTCTCAAGATATATATATATATATAAATTCTTTATAAAATGTATATATTCATTATTTGTTTATAAAAAAATCTAATTTATTCATTGTATGTAACATTATTTGTTTATCCAGGGGATCAAGTTTCATCCCAATTAAGTATATTTATAGGTCACATTTTTAGAAAACGTATATATATTCATGTGTAAATAATAAAAAATATTAAAATATCAATTTTAAAGTAATATTTTCGACATTTAAACCGTCCAAAATATCATTTTTATGTGAAAAAATGGTTCTATAAAGTATTATTATATTCTAATACATTTGTAAATAGATCTAAATATTTTTCATAATTTACGCATAAATATATATTTTTAAACAAATCTGGCCCATAAACATATTTGATTGAGATGAAACTTGGTCTCTTAAATAATCAAATGTTGTTAAATATAATAAATAGATTGAATTTTTTATTAAGGATTAAAATTTTAAATTTTGAAAGAGTTATATGGGTCTGCATATATATAAGAAACATTTAGGTGTAGTGCAACTACACTAGAATAGTAGTATAGTTACTCCAAAATTGGCCGCACATGATTATAAAATTATAATGTACTCTATCCGTTGTATTTTAAATCATGTATTTTTACTTCAAAGTTGTTTTTTCAACATGTAAACCATTTGCAATAAAATTTATATATGTATAAATGATTATATAAAATTTCATTATATTAGCATGTGTGGGCCTATTTTTGGGCAAATGTACTGTTGTTCCACTGCGCTACACTGAAAGAGAAATATTCATGTGCAGCGCAACTACACCATAATAGCAGTGCGGTTGCTCCAAAATGAGCACCATTATGATCATAAAATTATAATCTATTCTATCCGTTGTACTTAGAATTATGTATTCTATTATTATACCAATTTTCATCCTAATCAGATATGTGTATAGACCTCATCTGAAAATGGATAAATTCAATGCAATAAAATAGTTTGATATAAATAATAACTTTAAAATAGTTTTTTCAACACTTAAACCATTTTCTAATAAATTTATATATAGATAAATAATCGTATAAAGTTTTATTGCATTCTAATATGTTTGGGTTCCAAAAATGGATAAAGGATTGCCATTCTGCACCAAAATAGCTCTCGATCTATATAGAAAATATTCATGTACAGTGCCATTGCACCATAATTACGGTGCAATGACTTCAATAAGGGCCTCACATATGATCAAATCATAATCTACACCACCAATTGTATTTAGAATAATGTATTCTATTACCATATTAATTTTCATCTCAGTCGGATACGTGTATAGACTACATCTGAAAATGGTACAAATTCAATGTAATAAAATAGTTTAATCTAAATAACAACTTGAAATTGGTTTTTTCAACATGTAGACCATTTGCTATAAAATTTATATATAGATGAATAATTGTATAAAGTTTCACTATATTTTAATATATATAAGGGCCATTTTTAGACAAATATATTGCTATTCTGGTTCAATGGCGTTGCATCAAACAACTCTCTCTATATGTAAGAGTTGTTCCAGTGCAGCACAACTGCACCACTATTGGGCCTCGCATATATTAATACGTAATAAAACTTTATTTATATCAAACTATGTTATTATGTTGAATTGATACCATTTTCAAATGGGCCCATACACATATCCATCGGGATGAAAATTAGTACGATATTAGAATACATGATTGTAAATAGAATGAGTGGAGTAGATTATAATTTTATGATCATGTGAGGTCCCTTTTGAAGTAACTGAACCACTATTATGGTGCACCGAAACAACGATGTAGTTGCCTAAAAAATGGGCCCCACACAATTAAATTACAATGAAATTTTATATAATCATTTCTCTATATATAAATCATACTTTACAAGGTTTAGATATTGAAAAAGCTACTTTAAAATTATTATTTGGGAAATTCGCATATGTACTCATATAGTTTAATGCTAATTACAGATATACTCACATAGTTTCACAAATTATGCATTACACGTAATTTCACCAAAATTGTGTATTACCCTTATTTCGTTACCTGCTTTTAATATTTGACATTATATTTTGAAAAATGACGAAAATGCCCACCTTGGTATATATAATTTCATGGGGGTAATATGCAATGTTTGTGAAACTATATGGGGTGATATGCAATTCGTTAAACTATATATGAGGGAATTTTCATCACTTTTCAAAATATTACGTAAAATATCAACAATAGATAACGACGTGGGAGTAATACACAATTTTGGTGAAACTATATAGGGGTAATATGCAATTCGTGAAATTAACTGAGTATATCTGCAATTAACGTCAAACTATATAAGTAGATATTCTACCCTTGTTATTTCAACAAATTATTTTATTATATTGAATTTGTACTATTTTTAAATGAGGTCTATAGCCATATCCGATTGGGATGGAAATTAATATGGTAATAAAATATATTATTCTAAATATAATTAGCAGAGTAGATTTTGATTTTATCATTATGTTGGGCCCATTTTAGCTCCACTGCACTATAATTTTGGTGCATTGGTGTTTCACTTGAATCTTCTCATATGTGTGTGTGTGTGTATATATATATATATATATATAGAGAGAGAGAGAGAGAGAGAGAGCTAGCAGTAAATTTGCTCATTTTTAAGCCCTACACATATTAGAATGTAATGAAATTTTATATAATTATTTATCCATATAATTTTTTTAGAAAATAGTTTACAAGTTAAAAAAATCATTTTAAAGTTATAATTTACATCAAATTATTTTATTAATTGAATTTGTACTATTTTTAGATAGGGTCCATATACATATTTGATTGGGATGACAATTGATATGGTAATAAAATACATTAATCTAAATCTAATGAGTGGAGTAGATTTTAATTTAATCATCATGTGGGGCTCATTTTAGCGCCACTGTACTTGAATATTATTTATATATATATATCTGCCCTACTTCTATGTAACTAGGTTATATAAAAAGCGGGCCCATGTAACCCCTTCAAAATATAAGATTTTGATTCTTAATGAAAAATTCAATACATTTATTGTATTTAGCATCATTTATTTATTTAGAAGACTAAGTTTTATACTAATTAAATATATTTATGGGCTACATTTGTTCAAAAAGTATATATTTAAGTGTAAATGATCAAAAATACTTACATTTATTTACACATGTATTAGAATATAAAAATACTTTATAGAATCATTTATTCTCATAGAAATGATATCTTGAATGGTTTAAATGTTGAAAATACTACTTTAGAATTGATATTTTAGCATTTTTCATAAGTTATATATGAATATATACATTTTCTAACAAATGCGACCCATAAACATACTTGATTTGAGATGAAATTTGATTTCTTAAATAAATAAATGGTTTAAATACAATAAATTGATTATAATTTCCATCAAGGATCAAAATTTTATATTTTGAAGGTTACATTGATCAACTTCTATTATATGTAACTTGGTTGCATAGAAGTGAACCTATATAACCCTTTCAAAATCTAAGATTTTAATCCTTAATGAAAAATTCAATCCATTCATTGTATTTAACGTCATTTGTTTATGCAAGAGACCAAGTTTCATCCCAATCAAATATGTTTATGGGTCATGTTTGTTCATAAATATATATGTATATATGTATATTTATGCGTAAATTATGAAAAATGCTTAGATCTATTTGCACGTGCATTAGAATGTAATAATACTTTATAAAATCATTTACTCACATAGAAATGATATTTTGAACGGTTTAGATGTCGAAAATACTACTTTAAAATTGATATTTTAGCATTTTTCATAATTTATCCATTAATATATACATTTTCTAATAAGTTTGGCTCATAAACATACTTAATTGGAATGAAACTTGAATCACTAGAAAAATAAATGATATTAAATACAATGAATGGATTAGATGTTCTATCGATGATCAAAATTGTAGATTTTAAAGAGGATTATATGGGTCCGCTTCTATATAACCAGATTGTATATATAAAAATTCCTTCATAAACTACTATAAAACAATGCAAGTTGGTATAAATTGACAAGCTTGATAAGCTATAGGTATAAATTGACAAGCTTTATAAGCTATGTAATTTGCAATTCATCCAGTTGAAGGGAAATAAAGATGCATTATTACATCCCTTTCAAATGGTTTAAATTGAACCAGAACAAAATTGTTACAACCCTTTTAGACTAAAAGAAGAGTTAAAATATTCATTTGCTTGAAAGGGAAATTAGAAAAGTTCATTGAATTTGCATAGCTCTTCTGCAACAGCAACACCCATTTGAAATGTTCCAGCAAGCTATATGCTCTTTAATACTGTCTAGCACACTCACAGGAGAGATTTCCTACCCTCGAAATTCTATCGCAGGAAAAAGGTTAGCAACTATTCTTGAATTCCTAGCACATGATCATGCTTTATCGGACAAAACTGTGCGAGATCCACATCATGCCTACAGTACTTCACATTGGGCTAAGGCTGAGGTGTTGCAGCTGAACTGATCAAAAGCTCATTTAGAGATAACATCCCATGCAGCCGGCCGTGGGAACCCTTTTCTTAATTTTTAAAATTTCTTTTATAAACATATTAAATTAGGTGTATTTAACCTATAAACCAATTTTTATCATTTTTGTGCTTTTAAGTAGTTTTATTTTTAAACATAGTGGTATTTTCGTAAATTTTTAACTAGTTGATAATGACCATAGACACCCTCATGACTGTAGCAGGGACCGTGCTGCTTGACAGGCGCTTGTGGGCAAAAAATCATGCCATTAATTGCTCATCTATCTTACTTTTTTTTTCTTAATTAATTGGACCGCTCCCATCCATAGTCTCGCATGCATGTTCGATAGCCACAAGCATGGGAGTGGTCACTACGGTGCAACCTAGGCCAGGCTCAACTCGAGCTTGACCCGCCAAACTTGATTTGAAGTAGTGCTAAAACTGCATAATGTTGAACCTGAGCCTGATTTTTCGGGTTAGATTGGAAACCGAATTGAAAATCATTTAGTCACTAGATAAGTTGAACCCGTACCCAATAAACCTAAATCCGTATTATATATAACATATATATATTTTATATTTATCTTATACTATATATAAATCCAATTTCATTCTCCTCATGTATATTATATTTATTTTATACCATATATAAGTGTTATTCCTCTTTAAGTTCAATTATATGATATAATATTTTTATATTTTCTTTTAAGAAAAGAGTTTTGTTTAGTGATAATTTGGTATTATAATTTAACTATTTATGTAATATGTTATTATTTGATTGTTTCAATATGATATTAGTAGTTAGATATTTATTCTACTTGAAATAAATTTGTTGTAATCATATTTAATATTTAACTTAATATTATGATTGTTAATTTTTTTATTATAATTGACATTATAAGGTTTTTCTTATAATGAGTTATTAATTTTTATATACATAGTTATGATATTAATATTAAATTGCATAATAGAAAATAATGTACCTTTTCATTTTCCAAAACAGGCTACTAGTCTTTTTTTTTTTGGAGAAATGACTACTAGTCTACTTAATATTAAGAGAATGTTTAAATCAAAATTTTCTTTTTTATATTCTTAAGCACTCTTGAATTTTTGCTTGAAAATAGAAAATTATCATTTTTAATTTTTTAATGATAAATTTGAAGTTGAATAAGTATAAGATCGACCACAAATATATAGAATAATTTCAACCCGTATTCTAGTCCGCAATTCAACCTCAACCAAAATTTCACCTGAGCCCGAGTTGCACCCCTAGTAATCACAACACTTCTTTCTTGGCATGGGGCCCGTAGTGCCCAATTATCCCCCTGTAGGTTTAGTCAATAAAATGTTCTGGTAAAATGTTGAGACATTTTTTGTAAGTATTTTTATTTATTTATCTATTTGATTGACATTTATACATCATGAATTTATAGTATAATGAACCACAATCATAACTCCCACACAATTGAAAGAATTTTCGATAATACTACCCGCACAAGAAAAAAATTACAAATACCTCCACACAAAGGGAGAAAATTAAACACTCCTACTCTGCATAAGAGAAGGGATACCTGAACCTACATTGAGCAGCAGCTTGCCCATATGAGTTACCACCACTATAAATACCATAATGGTATAAGGGTTTTTATTTGTACCCACAAAGTTTAGCAAAATTACAAATGTATTTTTTAGTTTCATAGAATCACAAAACACTATAAAGTTTGCATGAAATTGCATGTGCTTCCATTCCGTTATGATTTCACTAATTAGAATTACTATTTCGATAAAATGTACCTCTTAGTAATAGACTAATTATTATTGTTATTATTTTATTAAGAAGATATTTCTAAAGGTATTAACGTATTTATTATTTGCAATCGTTTTCACAACAATTGCAAGGAAAATATGATTAACGGAGGCTTTTTTTTTATCCCTTTGTCAAAAAATTTGACTCACTTCCACAAAACGGATTTTACTTAAAATTTTTACGTAAATATATACACTTACAATTTGATCCAAACTATACGGGTAAAGATGCAAAAACACCTAATTTATATTGATTTTGGGTAATGGCTAGGTTCATAAATTCTAGTGATTTTATTTAAAATTTTTAATTCTAAATCTTTAGTATTTTATTGATATCTATTTATTCATGATACCAAAAGTTACGTTGATTAGAAACTTAATTTTGTAAAAAATTAACCTCTTTTGAGAGTGAATATATGACTAATAATTTTGAAAGAAACGTAATTCTATTAGCCAAGTTTAAGTAATAGCTTACTTATTTTGTGCCAAAAACTTATTTTTAAATTTTTCTTTGCTTCTTTTCCATGCTTGTAAACTTAGATTTATTTGATTTATAAATCTAATTTTAGCATGTTCAAATATGTGTATATATTTTAGATTTTTTTAAAATACAAAGGTAGTTCAACCGTTTCCAGCGATTGAAAATGACCAAAATATCCCAATATTTAAAATTTTAAAGAATACACGTACATCTCCAAAAATGATAAAAACTTAATTTTTATACCAAATACATATAGATAAATACGTTTATAAAAACTTAAATATATTTTTTTACCCTAGGTTAAGTAAACTATTATATGCCACTGAGTCACTGATGTAGTGGCAACAGTTCGTTGCAATTAGGATCGGCCAGTGTTTCAAGTCTCTTCCCCTGCATGTGACGAGTTTTATATGTTTGTCCCTCTGAAATCAGAGTTTTTACAAACTTTCCCTGTTGTGGGGGTGTTATGTAATTTCCCCTAGTATCAGGGTTTAATAGAAATTTTCCCGTATTGTGTGAGAGTATGAATGCACTCCGTTGTAAAATCAAGATGTCACCATGTGTAATATATACAAGTAAACTATTTTCCAGTTAGAGTTTATGGGTTCATGCTTCTTTTAAAATATAATATATACCGAGTCCTGCTTCAAAACTTTATTTCTATGGAACTCTTTTATATTTAAAATTTTGATTGTTGATGAAAAATCTACTCCATCTATTGTGTTTAGCATCATTCGTAAGATCGTAAAAATTCTTTTATTTTTAATTTTATTATATATGGATCCTATCTGTAAATATGAAAAATCAACTTAATAAAATAGTTTAATACTAAAATATTAATTTGAAATTAGTTTTTTAACATATAAATCATCTAAAATATTACTGCTATATAGATAAATGGTTTTATAAAATATTATTACATTCTGACATATGTGTGAATCTATCTAAGTATTTTTTATAATTTTATATAAACATTTTTGAGCAAATGTAGCCCTGTATATATTTGATTTAAATAAAACTTGGTCTCGTAAATAAACAAGCGATGTTAAATATAATTGATGAATTGAATTTTACATCAATCATGGATATCTTAAAAATTGAGAAGGTTACATAACTCCACTTCTTATAACTTTGTTAAATAAGCGAAACCCATATATAATATAGATAATATATGAGAGTTTTCTTATATACGGATAAATATTATAAATGTTTTAATGAGATCTGACAAAGAAAACACTTCTAAAAAAAGAGGTAAGGATCTGCGCAAACTTTTGCATTAGATCACAACGCATGATTCTATTAATTTTTGGCTAAGCAATTACTTACTTATTCCATAACAGAAAACTTATATTTTTCAAATTTTTACACATAAAGATATTTTAGCCATTTTAATGTTAAAACGAATAAAATATTCATAAGTTTAAAAATACAAAAAAATATATATATCCAAAAATGATGAAAACTTAATTTATATATTAAATAAACCTAGATTAATAAATTTATAAAAAATAAGGTAAAAATTTTAATAAGTTTTTTTTTGCCCTGACTAAGTTAACCATTTCTTAGACTTAATTACTAGGATCATGCCTCTTGCATCTTTACCCATTTATTTTATCTAAATTCAATAGCTTAATAGAAATTAATTACATTGAGTAATCCGCGATCTCCAAGTCCATTGTGACTATGATACTCTTGCTATTAAAAACTCAGGTTGATAGTATCAAACACCGAAAATACCTTTATTGTATCCTCTTAGCCTTGGATGTATTACTTTCACTTTGGTTTTTTCTCTAATCTGAAATGGTCTCAAATGTCGATGATCCATTTCTTAATTTGGTTTCTACTCCAAAATCATTAAAATGCATGTGTATTTTACCTCTAATAATACATTCCAACTGTTGTTTTTATGCAAAGACTTCAAATGCAAATTTTCACCTCTTTTACATTTTTTTTTCACTAATTTACACTAAATTTCACCAACCTAGCCGAATAACTCATACTTGAAGCTAGCATCCCAATTTCACACCTAAGCTTGATAAGAAAATTTCAAATGCTTAATTACCTCAACTTACGGTTCATTCATCGAAAGTTTTGTTATACTCAAAATTCACATTGCGAGTTGATTCTCTGCATACTTACACCAAAACACATGTTTTTCCCATCACAATACACACGCTGTAGGAGGTACAGCTTAATGGTGTCGTAGTTTCGCCCCCTTTTTGACTTATTTGATGATTAATTTAGACATACTTGATCTTTTATTAAAGAAAATACAATTGATCGATTATAATTTTTAGAATTACTTGTTTCATAAAGAAATCCAATTTCATTCAAATCAAAGTTGTAAAATTCATATAATAAAATTATTACTATGTACTCCATTTAAGATTTTATTCTTATGTACACGAATGATTCTACAAAGTGTCATTACATTCTAATCTATATATGAATATATCTAAGATTTTTGATCATTTACACTAATTATTTGCAGCCTATACGGTCCTGAGAATACTTAGAATGAAATGATTCTTAGTACTGTGCTAAAGAATAAGATTAAACGAATTAAACAAGTTTCATTTTAATGTAATCATGAAATGCAACAAAAATGAAATGACATATAAGAAACATGTTGACAAATAGAATTATCTTACCCTCAAAATATTCATTCACCAAAATAAATATATTGGAGTCATATATTTCTTTTTAGGCCTACTTCTATGTAACCTCTTAAATTCTAATATTTTAATACTTGATAAAAAATTTATTTTATTCATTATATTTAATATCATTGTTTAGTAATGATACAAAGTTTCAGTCAAATCTAAATGTACATAGGGATACTTGATAAAAAAAAATTCATTTCATCATTTGTTTAGTTATGAGATCAAGTTTCATTTAAATCCAATATTTGCACTGGCCAAATTTGCTCAAAAATAAGAATGATCATATTTACTTAGATTCATTCACATATGTATCAAAATGTAGTAATACTTAACAAAATTATTTATCCATAAAATAATAATATTTAGATGATTTATTGAAAATACTACTTAAAAATTGATTTTATATGTTTGTAGATAAGACTATCTATAATGACATTAGACAAATAAAAGAATTTTCATAATAACATAAGTAATGTTAAACGTAATAGATTGAGCGATTTTCATCGATCATCTAAAAGTTGAAAATGTAAAAGATCCTACAGAAATGAGGCTTCATAGAAGCATTCTCCACTTTTTAGGCACGTAGGAGGCATATATGACGTCGTTAGCCCAGGGCAAGTAATGCTTACTTAGCACGGCCTAATGAATTTATTTTTAAACTCTTTTTTTATAAACTTATTAATTTCAATGTATTTGATATATAAATCAAATTTTACTATTTTTGAAGAGATGTATATATTTTCTAGATTTTTAAACATAAAGGTATTTTTAGTCGTTTTAAATGTTAAAAATTACTATAATAATTCTATGTTTAAAAATCTAAGAAATATAGTTATATGCATTTACAAAAATGATAAATTTGATTTATATATTGAACACGCTTAGATTAACAAGTTTATAAAAAATAACAATTTAATAATTAATTTTTTTGGCCCAAGCTAACTAAGTCATTACTTTTTTTCCCAAAGAAAAAAAATATATTACTACCTATCTTGATGATGGAATAGACAATTAACCTTTCGTATTATTCAATATAATTAATTTATATGGAAATAAAATTCGTATTGATTAGAGTGGGTGCATCATACTTGCCTAAAAATATATTGAGATTTTATTCAAGGTACTTAGGTGCACTTAGCTTTTGTGCACCCGGTGCAAATATCTATTTTTATATTTTTTGAAATTTTTTTACACAACTATTAATCTAAGTGTATTTAATATGTATATTAATTTTTACTAATTTTGAAGACTTCTGAATTTTTAAAAAGCAATGGCATTTTTAAAAATTACTAAAATTCCATTAATTTTAAAAATCTAAAAAAAGTTGAAAATCTCCAAAATTAGTAAAAATTAATACGAATACTAAAAACTTAATGGTTGTGTAAAAAATTTCAAAAAATAAAAAAGTAAGAATTTGCATCCGGTTGCACAGGATTTTGATTCAAATATATTTATACGTAAGTTATAAAAATTTCTTGATCCAAATATTTTTATAGGTAAATTATAAAAATTTCTTACATCTACTTTAGAGATTCATTGATCCATATAGAGTGACGTTTTAGATGTTTTAGATATGAAAAATAAAATATCAAAATTACCGTATAAATCAAATAATTTTGTTGTATTTACTTGCACAGTTTTCAAATCGAGCCCATTTACAATTTTTGTATGGGTATTTTTACAATTATCTCAATCTAGCCCAAGTACAATTTTAATTCACATGGAACTTGGTAATGTTACGGATTGATGATAGCTTACAAAATTTTCAAATCGAGCCAATGCACATTTTTAATTTACATGAAACGTGGTGATTCTGTGATAAGTTAGGTCGAAATTTCGTATACAACCCCATAAATTTTGATGCAACTTGATGATGATGATGTAAAATTCGTTCTGCCCATTATATTTTACTCAAGCCAAAAATTAAATTTCATCCAAATCAAAAATGTGTAAGGCCTCTATCTAATAAATCGAGCAAAATAAATATAAATCATCTGAAACATAATTCTCGTGTGATAAATGATTTTCCAAAGTATTGTTATATTCTAATTATATATGTTATTGGATTTTTTTGGATGTAATATGTTATTGGATATAAGTAAAAGAAGTAATCCAATCAACTAGTTATGTTGAACTTATCATGCAACCTCTTATTTTTCATTTTAACTGTAATTTTTTAAAAAATTAAACAATTCATAGCATTCTTATACATTCATTTTCAAATATTACAAAATAATATAGTTACGTTGTCGCTTCAAAAGGTGTTTATTATTAATAAAATATAAATTTTCAATCAAAATGATTTTTGACATCATAGATCTATGTAGCAAATAAGAAATATTATACATGGTTCATATTTCTCAAAAAATTATTTGAAATTAAAAATAAAGAGATTGCCTCAAAATTCTATGCAATCATGGCTTCATTTTCATAATATACAATTCATGCGAATAATTATATTAGTTCGCTTCGCTTTCATAATATACAAATAAATAAATATATATATATATAGGGGCTAGCTACCTTTTCTATATAACCCATTTTATTTTTCAAATATTGATATTTGATAAAAATTCATTCTATCTATTATATTTAGTATTTTTATATTATCTTGAAAATCCTTTTATTTGTTTAGCATCATCGTATATGGGTCCCGTCTATTAATTTTAAAATTAATATAATAAAATAGTTTAATGTTAAAATATCAATTTTAAAGAAGTATTTTCAATATCTAAACTATCTAAAATATCATTTTTATTTGATAAATTATTTTATAAAGTATTATTATATTATAATACGTGTAAATAGATTTAAGCATTCTTTATAATTTATATATGAATATGTATTTTTGAGCAAATTTGGTCTATGCACATATTTGATATGGATGAAACTTAGTCTTTTAAGTAAAAAATGACGTTAAATATAATGAATGGATTTAATTTTCTATAAATGATTAAATTTTTAAATTTTGAAGAGGTTAAATGGCTCAACTTTTATATAACTTGGGTACATAGAAATGGGGCTGATTTATTCAGTTACAATTGAATGCTTGTGCAAGCTTATCATTTTTATTTGCATGGACATGTGAGTTAAGTGATACCTTTTTATTGCTCAAATTTCATATTTCCTATTTTTAAATATCTTTCAACTTTAAAATTCCAAAAAAAAAAATTTCTATGCTTCAGCACATGAAAATGCTCCTTTATTATTTTTGAAATTAAAAACATATTAAAATTAAAATTATAAAATTTTGCATGCAAAACGACCTTTCTTAGGCCTACATATACATAAAAAATTTTAAAACGTGAAAAAGTGAAAAAAATTGCACAGCATTGAAACTCAATGTTTGTCTAAACAGTGTACCTGAACTCATGTAAAACTTAAGCAAATGTGGCCTACGGTTCCCTTTAATTTGGATGGAATTTTGTCTTGTATCTATATAAATAATTTCAAATGCAATAAGCTAAACGAATTTAAGCCAAAATGATAGGATGAAAGAAAAACCTTGGCGAGACCCAAATAATCTATATGCTAGGATCTTATCCATTGCAACTATGTGTACTTACCTTCAGTGCAAGCATTTGCATTATGTTTTATTTTAAAATTTTTTGACTTTCTGGCACTAATTTGCAAGCCTAAACATACATTTCTTAGATATAAAATTTAATAATTTTTGATAGAGTGATTGTGAAAAGTGAAAGTTTTGTGTTAAAGAAACATGCACCAGGTCTAAACACTTGAAGTGCTCACAAAATAACTGCTGTATCTAATTGCAGATGAAGTGAATGATTCACCTGTGGAACAAGTGAGGCTTACAGTTTCAACAAGCGATGATCCGAAAATGCCGACATTGACATTCCGTATGTGGTCAATAGGAATTACAGCATGCGTCGTCGTCGCTTTTGTGAATCGGTTCTTCGATTACCGCCAAAATCGACTCTTCATTACTCCAAATTGCATCCAGATATTGATCCTGCCCTTGGGGAAATTGATGGCCCGAACACTCCCAAGCAGACGCGTAAGAGTTCCTGGGACTAGTTGGACATTCACATTAAATCCGGGACCCTTCAATATCAAGGAACACGCCCTCATCACCATCTTTGCCACATACGGTGTCATATCACCATTTCCAATTACCATTATGACAGTCATCAAAGCCTACTTCCACGAAAAGTTTCGTCCCTCAACTGCCTTGATGATGTCTGTTATCTCCCAGGTACGCAACTCTTCTTTTTGGGCCCCTAATGAGGACTGTTTGTGATAGGAATGGGGAATGAAGACATAAGACGCCAAAATTAGCCCTTCAGTATAAGCGCACGCAGGAAATCAGGACCAAGTAGACAACAATAAAATCAATAACCCAAAACACTCATAGCTCCTTCAAGTTCATTGCTTCACCTCAATCCGAACCATTTTAATACAATATCAATCGCGTGATCACACTGCTCATGAGCTATTGGTTTAGATTAGATCAAACTTGACTCATCCTGATCAATCCTCGATAGCAATGATTTGACATTACTTTGATTAACAATGTAGCATTCACCTTATCTATACCATTCATATGAAACAAAACACCTCATCTCATCTAGATTTATACATCAAAATCTCTTTGAACATCACATCATTTGCACACCACATTGAATCCATAACGTCCAAGTAAAATCCATCCACACTGATCTCACCAATGTGTTCGCAGCATTCAAAAACATAGAAATTCATTCCTAAAACACCAAAATCCGACTTTGGGATCACTTAATCTGAACTACTTGTGCACACTACTTCAGTGCACCTCAGATGCACCATACCAGGTACATCTCATCTTCTTCAATAAGCTAGGAAGAAGTCCCAACTTGCTACTACAGTGCCTCATGTATTGCCGCCGCTACAAGTAAAGCTCGTCACCATTACCATATCCTATAGCGGTCTTGTGCATTACTTGCTTCTTCCTTCTCCTTCTCCTCTGGTGATGTGATGGAAAAACCCACCACATCAATTTCTCCAGTGCTGCTAGATTCGCCACCCATAGCTCTTCCTCACACTCTATCCTACACATCGACTCACTGCCACTTCGTCTTCTCCAAGCAAGGCCTGCTCTGTTGCCGTGCCAGAGCTCCGAATGTTGTCATGGCACTACCTCTGTCCATGCTCATCTGCTCACCAGGAAACTGCCCAGATCTGCTTATCGCTATCACTCACCAGATCAACTCCACAGTCATCTTCCTCAATGTCGACAGTGGAACCTATACATCGCACATTGCTACGGCTGTTCAAGCTAGCTTTCATCGGTAGCACCTCCTTCAAATCTGTCTAAATCCAGCCATCATCTGGTCCCAACCGTTGAATTGATCAAAGCCCAAAACAACAGCTTCTAGTGGCTAACCAATCACGGATTTGCCCCAAATCAGCAACCACACTTTCTTGCTAATCCCAAAGGTCCAAAATCACCATGGTAACTTGTGTCTTCTTAAAAATCAACTCTCATGATCTTACTCTTGAATTACATTATTGATCCGACGCATTAACATTTTCCAAGTCATATATGCGTAACCATAACTCTGATATTATTTGTTATAGAATGTGATTTGGATTGACACATATTACAGCGGAAGCACACATAATAAATAAAGGCTAAATAAACAAGAATAAGATCAAATGCACAACAAACCAAGATTTATATGGAAAATACTTTAATTAAGAAAGGAAAAATCGTGGAGAGAGATATGGATCAACTATGGTAAATAAGTAACAAAAATATATATGGAATGACTCATTCTCATTCTATAGATGTCTCAAACGTATCCTCAAACAGTAACTCTCTAATAACCCTCTCGTGTCTTGTCTGAACACCTTATAGAGCTCCACTGAATTCCTAATTGATACTTTTTTAAATGTGACTCCTACGAATACTTGTACAAAATCGATACGCACTATCACATGCCAACATTACACAAATAACTCATATGTAAAATACAAGACACAAACCCTAATATCTTTGAAATCTTCGAAATTTAGAATCTAATCTCTTTTCTGCCTCCAATTGGTTCTTATAGAGGTGTTGATATACATGTTCTAATTGAGGCTTTT
Organism: Annona squamosa; assembly: GCA_035584095.1. Lineage (NCBI taxonomy): Eukaryota > Viridiplantae > Streptophyta > Magnoliopsida > Magnoliales > Annonaceae > Annona > Annona squamosa. Next base: position 29,514,933 of record JAXCLR010000073.1, on the reverse strand, counting down.
GGGTATAAGGTACAAGGTTGATTCCATCATGAGATCTAATGTTTTGAAGCTAAAATGTGATTTCGTCAAAATATAATGTATTGGATGACAATTGTATAGGTGTAGGAATTCCTTAGTAGCAATAGCATTAAATGACAACTGGTTGCTTGATAAGCATAGCATATCTAAAGTCACTCCACATAGCTTTATCAGTGGGTTGCATGTTATCTACCTAGATAATCTAGAGGCGGCATAAGGGGCAATAAGTAAGACGTGGGCCACATAAGAAGTCATAAGCTGAACATAAGCCATGTGAGAAGAATTGATTTGGACAAGTACTTAGTAACAACTTCTTCTAGGAGTAGCACCCTCATGATGTTGGGGCCTGAGGCCATACCATGAGCTATAAGCTAATAGAGATGTGGAGCCTAGTTGACACGCCCAGGTTAAGCCTTGAGTTTCAATAGGAGTCTTGCATCACCCAGGTTATACCAAAGTTTTTCCAGTAATTCAAATATTGCAAACCGAAGTACTGTACACGTTAAGCTCAAATTTGATAAATTTAAGTAAAATATAAATTCTCATATTAAAATTAAAAATAAGAGTATTCTTTTTAATAATAACAAAAAAAGTTACATACACTTGTTGGATCATCCGAAGTACCGGACCTCGAGGAAACTAGCTGCTCGACCAAAACAGAAGTGGGTGGATTGAGGTTGGCTCCCCAAACCAATTTTTACTCTTGTTATCTAATAGTGAAATTACAATATAACCTTGTAGAATCATTAACACGGCAGAACCGTTGAGGTTGCCTCCATCCAATGGTTTATCAGAATATTAGGCTACAACCTTATCCCACAATCGCCAACATGAGCATAACTCAGTTCTAAAGCCTTGATCTTATGTTTGGGAAGTCGGGGGTTTCAATCCCCACTAAGGAAGTTTTATGTATCTCGTTTGAGAAGCTTTGGTCTGACATGAATTGTAAGAAAAAGAAATATTATAGAAAAGAAACCATAAAAAAAAAAAAAAAAAAACTTGTCGCACAATGAAAAGTTCTACGGCAGAAAGGATGCTTTCAATTTTCCCTTCTTCCTATTTTTGACTAAAAAAAAAAAAAATTTATTCTCTGTATACTTCACACGGTAAAAGTATTTAAGATGAGTTTATGCCCTGTGATTTGGATTATATATGTGCAGATGGCTGGATACGGTTTTATAGGCTATTTGGTGAAGCCTCTGGTTGAAAACCCGCATATGTGGTGGCCATCAAACTTGGTTACTGTGTCCCTTTACAGGTCTCCCTCACATCTCTATCTCAAAATCTATAAATGAAACTATATATCTGCATGCAAGTCATCCTTTTCATTTATTACATAAAATGCAGATAGGCGCTTAGTCCCATAAGCTGAAAACTCTGACATCAATCTAGCAGGCTCATTGTTGGTGCCGTTTCTCCTAAGTATCGTATACAACATAACTCAAGAATATTACTGAACAAAGAATCTCTATTACTGATTGCAGAAATTACATAACTAAAGGAAATTTCGATTACTGATTATTGAAATGACCTATTCTGCAAATTTTATTTTATTTTTATGAAAATATTCTGCAAAATGAGTGTGAAGAACTAAATGGAAATCAAAGGGCTAGAACTGAAATATCTAGAAAGCTGGAAGAACAGACAAAACAAAAAAATACCGTTCTCCAAGTCTTCAATGATCCTCCCTCCAGCCATCCATCCAGGCTATTAGCCCACTCGTTAGACACATGGCCTAACACGTGCTCCTCTTCTCTTGATTTATTTTGGGATGAATCTTTTTCTAAGCGTACGGTGGGGTGCAACTCGGGCTCATGAAACTCGAGTTTACTTCAACCCTAACTCTATCTATAAAACATCAACCCTAACCTTTAACCCTAACCCTAATCCTAACCCTACATTTAAAACCTAAACCCTAGCTCTATTTTTGAAAATCGGGTTCGGGTTGGATTTTGGGTTGAAATTTAGGTTGATAAATTTACTTTTTATTTAAGAGTGATAGGTTTAAAATTTTATATGAATGCATAATAATAACAAATATTATAAGTAAACATAACAATATACAGTCAAATCACATATTTTTAAAAAATATAACAATATAAAAAAGAGTAATCCTGTTAGTTAGGGCTAAGCAAATTACCTCACTTAACCCACTTCAAAAAATTCATTTACAATAATTTTTTCTTTATATACTTATTTATCTAAGTGTATTTAACATATAAATCAAGTTTTATCATTTTTGAATATGTATGTATATATATTTTAAGATTTTCAGACATTTGTATATATATATATATATATTTATATTTAAAATACTCTTATCTTTAAAAATCTAAAAAATATATACATATATCCAAAAAATGTAAAACTTGTTTTATACATTAATACAATTAAATAAATAAGTGTACGAAGAATAAACAAAAAATTATTGTAAATTAGTTTTTTGAAGTAGGCTAAATGGGGCATTTGCTTAGCCCAAGCTAATAGGATTATTCATCTATAAAAAATATCTTTAGAAAAAAATTAACATAAAAAAAGATAAATGAAGAAAATTATAAAAATACAAGATAAATATAAATGAAAATAATATACTTTATTTATAATATAATTACAATATGTCACACATGTATTTAAATATAAATAATATAAAATACAAAAAAATAAAGAAATATTGTTTAGTTATTATATATAAAATATATTTTATAATAAATATAAAATAAAATCGGGCTCGAATTCACTTGAACTATAACCCTATTACATTTATAAATCAGTTCACCAGGTTCGGATTCTTTGAGCTCTGATTCGGCGGACTAGGTTCAGGCTCAACTCGGCCTAAGTTGCACCCCTTGGTGTACGCTTCTAACCCATCTGGCGGCTGCAATCAGACTCCAACTCGCTTGAAAAGCTGAAATGCTAAAATAATGGTGTGTTTGTTTGGGGCCAAAATATGTCAACTAAAACTTTTCAACCCAAAACTTTTCACTCTCCTTTTTTAATTATTTTTTTACATTTTTCTATACAGACTACCCTACTTTTCAATCATTTTCATACAACTACCTATACAACTAACTTTTATCTATTTTAACTTTATTCTTTTTACTCCTCATTATTACCTCTATTATATCACATAATTTTCTGTCAATTTGACAACTTCTACCCTCAAAACTTTTCATCAAAAGTTTTACTTCCAAACAAACACATCCTAAATTTAAAAAAATATGACCAAAAATACTCGATCTTTAAATCTCAATCAATAGGTCTTATGTTCCATTATCTTCTTTGGTAATATTTCTTTGGTAAAATAAACGGATTAGTGCCACAATTGAATCGTATACAGCAAGAAAGGACTAATCATTCGTCGAAAAGGATCCAACTTACATAGGAACGTGCTGATACACATAGGTGGGCTTCTCCATCATATGCAAAATATTTCCATGGTAATGACACAATCAAGTCTTCGATTTTTTTACTTCAAAAGAAAAATGACTACAAATTGATGATAAAGTAAAAACCAACCTGCACAATGTATTTAAAATTTGGGCAATTAGCATATTCTCACTGTAATCGTAAATATATTCACATAATTTCAAAAATTGCAAATAATCATATATAATTCTACCATAATTGCAAATATCTCATACTAGTGTCATTGCAGTGTAAGTATATTTGCAAATAATTCAAACTATGAAAGTGTATTTGCAAACACGGTATAAAAATAATTTATAAATACACCTAGATAATTTGCATGTAATTGCAAATATACTCATGTTGTGATAGCGTTGTGAAGACATTTTAATGACATAAGTATATTTTGCAATTATGATTAAACTATGTGGAATTATTCTGCAATTTCTGAAATTATATGGGTATATTTGCAAAATTTTTCTTTAAATTATTCATTTAGCTAAAAAATTTAAGTTTCGTTCAAAATCAAATTTTTGCTTAAGTGATGAGAGCATAAAATCAAGCTGGTAAAATTATTTAAATTATATATCTCTTTAAAAGCTGTTAATTTAACCTTTTTTGTTCGGCTATTAATTTAACTTTAATACTACCTAAAACATCTTTCTCTATAGGCAAAAAATTCTATAAATAATTATAGCATTCTAACAAATTTGTACATTGTTTAAGCGTTTTTCATATTTTGTATATAATTATAAATAAGCAGGTACGTATGACCTACCTAAAATTTAATGAAAATGACTCTTGACATCATAATAAAAAATTTTAACAAAACGAGTCAACTATATTTTTGATTTAATTGTCAAAATGAGCCAGAGCCAAAACAGTCAACAACACTGAAATCAATCGTAGTGGCGTTGGGGCCATCGAAGTACTCCCTAAAAAGTTTTCATTCAATCCATGATAATAATTGTAATACGATTTTATGGTATTTAAGACAATGTGTTTCTCGGAGTGATGGTTAACCGCAAGGATCATGCAATATCGAAATTTTTTTTTATTGGTATTCAATATCGAATTTTTGAATGCTACAGAAAATAAACATATGGGAGTTTGGAATTCACCGGTATTCAATAAATGAGAAATCCAAAAGTTTCCATTTCAAAAATTCAGAAAATTCATATAGATGAGTCTAAAAATTTTAAGTAAATTTATCTAAATGTATTCGTCAGTTTTACAATAAGTTGGCTGCTCCTTGCAATCGACTGCATGGGATCAGTCCCCTTTAATATGACCTACAAGTTGCGACTGCATTAGTTTGACTCACACAATTAAAGCTCCAATTAGAATAACGAAATCTTCTCTCGTAACTAATTAAATTGGTAATGTCGAATGTGATGGTCTGATTTGATTTATATGATCGTCCAAGTGAGGCTTGATTAACAAGCTACTACATATCAAAACCAAATATTTAACTAATATTTCATTTGAGAGTTGTAGATTGTTATCAGGAGATTGTAAGAATGTCTTAGTGGTTGATTGTAATAGTTATTAAGATGATCGTAAAAAATACGAATAGCCATAAAAAATATTTAAACATGTGTCACTTGATATAAATGCTAAATTTCTAACGCTATATTCCAAGATTATTTTCAGAAATTTAGTTGGTGTGACAAATGACTATATTTGCCAATAAAAAAATATATTTCTACCATGTACTATGTTTTAACACAGACAAAAATATTTAACTGATAACTAATTAAGAGTACGGCTTCTATGTAATGTCATTCATTTATTCTCCTTGGTTCTTGATGAAAAATTTAATTCATTTATTATATTTAAATTTTGGCATTTATTTAATTAACTAGAGACTAAGTTTCATCCATATCTAATAAGCTACATTTGATTAAATATATGGAGCCCCATTAGGGATTTTTACAACTATATTTAAAAAGTTTGAATAATATTGTATTTGTGTCCTTAAGTTTATCAATGTTGCAAATATACATACAAAGTTTGTATAAAATTACAAGCGTGTTCCTTCCATTAGGTCATTAGAATTCTCTATAAAATGAAAATATTACCCATTATGCCAAGTAGAACACTTGCAATTTTCCAAATATTATAGACATATTTACTATTTTATTATTTTATATATTTTAAATATACTATTATTTCTAATTTTTTTGCAAATATGCTTATAATATTTTCAAGAATTATAAGTATATCACTTACCTTAAAAGATACTATTATTTTTTTATAAGAAATTTAATGGCATCCTAATAGAAGGGGCATACTTACAGTTTTACATAAACTTTGCGGGCATGTTTATAATATCGGCAAACTTAGGGACATGAATGCAATATTAGTTAGATCTTATCAACATATTTGCAAAAATTCTGCCTCAATTATATACATCATATTTTAAGCTAAAATATGATATTAATTTATTTTTACATTAGTTAATTTTTTATTTTTTCTTAATAAACTTAGTTTTCTAAGTGTATTCAATCTATATACCAAGTTTTTTATTTTACAAAACTTTTACACATATATTTTTAATTTTTAAAATTAATTTTTGAAGGTTGTGAAAAATGATTTAAATGCCCATGAAATTGATGATTTTCTAAAAATAAAAAATACATATGCAAAAGTATTGTAAATTGACAAAACTTGGTATCTAGAATGAACTTAGAAAACATTTTTATCAAGAAAAAATTAAAATATAACTAATTATAAAAACAAACAAATATTGTATTTTAACTTAAAATACATTATGATGTATATAACCATTCTTTATATGTGAATACTGAAAATTGTTTAAGTTCAGATACATATATATAAAAATGTAATAATATTTTATAAAATCATTTATCTATATGATGATGATATTTTAGACATTTTAGGCATTAAAAATAAAGATTTAAAATTATACATAGCATAATGCAGTTGATTTTTTTTTATTATTCGTTATTGTTGCAAGAAAAACTCGGTAATTGACATCCTACCTCCATAGAAAATTAGAAACGGCTAACCAGTACTACTCGTGTTCACCCAGGACACTGCATGAAGATGAAGTGAGATCAAAAGGGCAGCTGGGAAGAAATCAGTTCTTTTATTTGGTGGTTGTGGCAAGCTTTGCCTACTACATCGTTCCCAACTATTTCTTCCCCTACATTACTTCCCTGTCATTCATTTGTTGGATATGGAAAGATTCAATTCTTGCCCATCAAATGGGTTCCAGCCGACATGGTCTTGGGATTGGCTCCCTCACACTTGATTATAATACAGTAAATAGTTATCTTGGCAGTCCTTTGGCACTACCCACATTTGTGATTACCAGCACGATGATTGGGTTTGTCTTGGTATTATACGTATTGACACCAATTCTTTATTGGACAAACTCATTCCAAGCTAAGAGGTTTCCAATTTTCTCGCCGGATTCGTATGATGCAGACGGACAAATCTTTAATGTTTCACGAGTATTAAAGGAAGGTACTTTTACTGTGGATCGACATGCATTGAAAAATTATTCTAAGGTTTTTCTCACCGCTTATTCTGTGATTAGTTCCATCTTTGGGAATATGGCGGCAACAGCTATTTTCTGTGACGTGGCGATCCACAGTGGGAGGTAACTGTCATCTCTCTCTCTCGATCGAGCAGTTCCGGCTGTTTGAATCTTTATTTATTTATTTATTTATTTTTATAAATATGCAGAGTTATGTGTATTTAATATATAAATTAAATTTTACAATTTTTGAAACTTCTAGAGCTAAGTATAATTTTTGACTCAGAAAATTACAAAAATGTCACTGTGTTTAAAAATAAAAAATATTTAAAATCATCCAAAAATGGTAAAACTTAATTTATAGATTAAATATACCTAACTCTACACGTTTATAAAAAAAATAAAAAAAAAATTTTTTCCGGACGCATGGGATCACCCCTCATATATATATATATATATATATATATATATGTATATATATATATATATAATTTCCTAAGTTGTCATATGAAACATCGTGATGATGAAATTAGAACCCTCTTTTTAATCTATTTTATTTTACTTTATAATTTCATTCATTCACTGTAAAAATTTCAATTTTTGGCAAGAAAATTTTGGTGCAAAAAGGTTAAAATTTTGATTATTAAAGAATTTTTTATAACACAAAAAATTTAAAAAGACTTGGTTGCCAATAATTTGTGGCGTATTTACTATACCAAATATTAAGAGGAAATTTGGTGTCAGCAATTTATGATTTTTGTATCTAAGTAAGGAAATTTTAATTTGATTGTCAAAAATTTTATTATAAGCAAGAAAATTCGTCTTACCTATAAAATCATCATTATCAACAAGAAAATTTTTCCTTGCATATAAGACAAGGGTAAGGGTAATGAGAAAATGATATAGTAAGATGAGGGTAATGATTGGTCATATGAAAGAATGTATCAAAATGATTGAAAGTGGAAAGTCTGTAGGGAAAGTTGTGTAAAATTATTAAAAAGAAGGATAGTTATATAAAAAGGAATGTGACAAAGTTTTGTAAAAAAAGTTATTTACTAAATTTGCCATATATATGTAATATTCAAATACACTAGGAATACACCATCTAATTATGATATATTTTGTGGGAAAATAAGGTCCATTTGATTATGAAATTAACATCTACTATTTAAAATATTTGAAATAATTTACTTTAATAGCATACTTAAATCAAACATGTATAATAGCCCCATCTTAAAGTGGTACAAACTTAATGTAACAAAATAATTTGATATAAATATCAATTTTAAAGTGTCATCTTTAACATCTAAACTATTTAAAATATGTTTGCTATATAGATAAATAATTTTATAATATATTATTATATTTTAATCCATGTGAAGCCCATTTCATATAAGCCCACTTCACATGTATTAAAATTTAATAATATATTATACACTCGTTTATCTATGTAAAAATCACATTTTAAATAAGTTATATATTGAAAATGTAACTTTAATTGATATTTACATTAAACTATTTTATTACATTAATTTTGAATCATTTTAAGCTGAGGCGCGTGCACGTATTTGATTTAGTTGAAAATTAATATGGTAATAAAGAGAATTATTCTAAATATAGTAGAGTAAAGTAGATGCCCCATCCATGATCAAGCGGGCCCATTTTGCATACAATTGCACGGTGTAGTTATACACACTAGATCAAAATCCACATATATAAGATAATATTCAAGTGCAGTCATTATATCATAAAGTCAAACTATGTCATAATTATGGCGTAGTCAATGTACAAATAGGCCTAAGTGATCATGACGTTAAACTTTACCCTACTAGTTATATTTATAATTATTTATTTTAATAGTGTATTAAATTTTATCCAAATCAAATATATCTATAGGCCTCATCTTAAAATAGTATAGATCGACATGATAAAATAGTTTAATCAAATAAATTTTAAAGTTGTATTTTCAATTTCTAAATTATCAAAATATATTTTTAATATAAATAAATAATTATATAAAGTATTATTCTATTTAATATATGCTTAGCTAATTTTGTAGCGAACTGCACTAGATAAGTATATCTCGCTACTATGTAATCAGGTTACATAGAAGCGGACTCATGTAATTCATTCAAAATTTAAGATTTTGATGTTTGATAGAAAATCTAATCTATTCATTGTATTTAACATTATTTGTTTATCTAAGAGATCAAGTTTCATCTCAATAAAATATATTTATGGGGCATATTTGTTAAAAAAATATATATATTCATGTGTAAATTATGAAAAATGATAAAAAAGATAATTTAAAGTAATATTTTCTACATCTAAACTGTCCAAAATATCATTTCTACATAAATAAATGATTCTATAAAATATTATTACATCTAATGCATATCTAAACAAATCTAAGCATTTTTCATTATTTGTACATAAATATATATATATATATATTTGAACAAATGTGATCCACAGACAAGATGAAACTTGGTCTCCTAGATAAATAAATTATATTAAATATAATGAATAAATTACATTTTCCATCAAGGATCGAAATCTTAGATTTTAAAAGGATTACATAGGTTTGCTCTATGTAACGAAGTTATATAGAAGTGGACCTATGGAATCCCTTTAAAATTTGTGATTTTGATTTTTGATGAAAATTTTAATTCATTTATTATATTTAACACCATTTATTTATCTAGAGGATCAAGTTTCATCACAATCAAGTATGTTTATGGGTCACATTTGTTAGAAAATGTATATATTCATGTGTAAATTATGAAAAATACTAAAATATCAGTTTTAAAGTAGTATTTTCGACATCTAAACCATCCAAAATATCATTTCTATGTAAATAAATGATTCTATAAAATATTATTATATTCTAATACATGTATAAATAGATCTGATCATTTTTCATAATTTACACATAAATATATATTTTTGAACAAATATGGATCATAAGAATACTTGATTGGAATGAAACTTGGTTTTCTGCATAAGAAAATTATGTTAAATACAATGAATGGATTGAATTTTTCATTAAGGATCAAAACCTTAAATTTTGAAGGGGTTACATGGGTCAAGCGGGACCGATATATAAGAAAATATTCATGTATAGTGACATAAAAATAGGCTCTACATGATGATAAAATCATAATCTACTCTATCTATTGTATTTAGAATAATATATTCTATTACCCTATCAATTTTTATTCCAATCAAATATACATATGAACTCTATTTGAAAATGATACAAATTCAACATAATAAAATAGTTTGAAGTAAACAACTTTAAAGTTGTTTTTTTAACATGTAAATTATTTGCTATAAAATTTATATATAGATAAATAATTGCATTAATTTCTTTACATTTTAATATATATATAGGGCCTATTTTTGGGCAAATGTACTTGGCACTGCACTAGAACAACTCCCATGTATATATATAAAGAAATATTCAGGTGCAGCGCAATTGCAACATAACAGCGATACAGTTATGCCAAAATGAGTCTCACATGATCATAAAATTGTAATCTATTCCACCTATTGTTTATCATCATACCAATTTTTGTCATAATCAAATATATGATGGACTTCATCTGAAAATAGTACAAATTCCATATAAGAAAATATTTTAACATAAATAACAACTTTAAAGTAATTTTTTCAACAACTAAACTATCTAAAGTACGATTTATATATGGATAAATGATTGTATAAAGTTTCATTGCATTTTAATATATATATATATATAGGACCCTTTTTTGAGGCAACTGCATCACTATTCCGCAATTGCACTGAAATGCAGCAGCACTAGAATAATTCTCATATGTATGTATATATACATACATATGTGTGTGTTTGCAGTTGTGCAGTACACATGGATGCACTATATTACTATTCATATTTTTTTGTCGTTTTTGCTTCCATATTATGTTATACCAAAGTTTTTGCTTTAATAACGGAACCAAAAACTAACCATTTTCATTGTTAATGTGTGGACCATATTTGCTTAAAACCAGACATATTCATGTGTAAATTATAGAAATGCCTAAATACATTTCAACATATATTATAAAATAAGAATAATTTTATAAAATTATTTATCTATACACATAATAATGATGTTTTATACAATTTTGGTAGTGGAAACGTGACTTTGAAATTGATATAAAAATTAAAATAATTTTTATATTAATTTTACGTATTCTTTAGATGGATCTATGCATATCTCTGATTTGAATGGAATTTCTAGTTAAACAAATGATTCTACATATATATAATGGGTGGATCGGATTTCACATCTTCATCAAGGTGGGACTCAAACCAATAAGATTACATGAAAGACGTTAGTACAACTTTGTCACACTGAAGGTAACCCTACATATTCTAATGCATATACGAAATTTTCCACGAAATTTTCATATTATTGTATTTTCAAACAGTGAGTAAGGCCAACCTAAAACTTGATTGAAATATTTGTGGTTCATATTAACACACTTTCTTTAATTTATTTTATTTTAGTTCCCAAAGCAGGTTCCCGCTTTAGTGAAATTGATATTCTTGGATGGGGACCATATTGAAATTAAAATTCAACCTGTCACTTTGTTTAATATAATTTTTATTATACAACCAAACAAATTGTTTCATTCGGGATTTTGGTGGGTCATACTTGTTGAAGAATATATAACAGTGTCTATATTATGAAAAACACTTAAAGTTATTCAATATTTGTAAAATCACTTATCCTCGAATGAATGATGTTTAAATGATTTATAAGTTGAATTACATTGATGGTTTTGAAACTGATATGGACGGTTATATTAATAATTGATATATGTTTTATTATATTAATTTTACATTATATTACACGAGAATATGCACATCGTTGATCTGGATAAAACTTAATAGCCTAGTCAAACAAATTTTAAGCATAACAGGTGGGACTAGATTCCATATCATCATCCAGGTGAGCCAAAATCAGCAAATATAGCTAACCTAAAGGCATAATGGAAACCATGCCATTGAATGCAACGAGATTGAATTTTTCATTCCTAATCATTGTTTTGATGTTTTATTTCATTTTTCTTATTTCTCGTATAATTTTCCATTTTCATTATAAAAATAGTCTTATTTTTCTTTTCTTAATACTATTGTTTTGTTTCCTAAGTAATCCCTTGTTTTTGAGTGCAACTATTCCTCTTCATCCAATCTCTTTATACCATCTCTATCTCTATAAGTGCAACTCTAATCCATGAGACTCCTTTTAACTCTAATTCTATTTATGAAATTTAAGTCTGTTTCTATTTTTTATTGATAAATGTATATTTATCAAATTTAAATGCTTTAACTCAAATTGAATCGAAATTCAGGTTAACGAGATTTCATTTAAGTTAGAATGATAGGTTTAATTTTATGTGATATATAATACCTAGAAATCATAAATAATATTAACTCCGTCTAATTAAATTAGCAAAGCATTGTAATGTATTATATATTTCTGGTAAAAGGTAAAATTTAACTTTTCAAAATAAGATAAAGAAAAATAATAAATATAAAGGTAAATAATATGAACCTATAAATGAGGTTATCGTTATAGATAAGCTTATATAAAAAGTTTTTGAAAAATTTTGGACATGTATAAATAATATTTTTTTTGATTTTTCGAAATCAAGAGATGGGCAAATTACATACGCCTTTTTTCAAAAATTAAGATAAATTTATTTGTACATACCCAAAATTTTTTAAAAATTATATTTAAACTAATCTAAATTAGTCTCATAAAAGTTTTTTAAAAAATTCTGAAAATGGAGACAGATTGCGGCGATGATCACGTAACTGTCCCATGCAATCAACCGCATGGAATCGTCCCTCGACATAAGTAAAAATAAAGACCATGAACTTGCCTATGATATGCTATCAATATGATAAATATGTATTAAAACATAATCATAAATAATATAAAATACTTAAATTTGAAGAAATGTTGTTTAGGTTGTTTGTATAGAATATATTTTATATTAAATACAAATTAAAAAATTGGATCAACGCTTGCGTAACCAAGTTGTTGAACCTCAATGTATGTGTTTGTCAGATTTTGGTTTCAATTCTGGTCTAAAAAAATAGATTCAATTCACATGAAAAAATAATAATAATAAGAAAATTGGGATGTAGTTTAACTTGAAATCCTAACCTTACCTTATCTAGAAATTAGTATCTTTAGGCAGATTGGGACTCGGCCTAGATACTGATTTGTATTGGACTCGGCAGATTGAGAGTTGGGACTGAATCCACCCGAGTTGAATGCATCCCCTAAAGTTGGGATACCATAAAATCAACCATGTGAATCATTTAGTACTATATATTCATTTAATCCAACCAATTAGTGGACCCTCAGGACCTGTTCGGAACGGGATGAGACGTGGGAAACGGGAAAAGAAAGTTATTTTTGGGGAAAATTGTCATTCCGTCCCTGAAAATTTTCATGAATTAGGCTTATATGTGAGCTCTACTTGGCCGGTTAGTACGTTCTGAAATGCTGACATGTAGACTTGGGCTCGACGAATTTTCTGAGCAGTTTCTGTTTAATTAGTAATAATTATTTTGTAGATCAATATGGGAACAGCTGAAAGAAGCATTCAGGGAAGGAACGAGAAACAAAGGAGATGTGCACAACAGGCTAATGTCGAAGTACGAGCCGGTTCCTCGTTGGTGGTACCATACAATTCTACTTTTGACTGTCATCCCAGCAATTTTGATGTCAGCGTTATCCAGCCAATTCCAGCTGCCGCTGTGGGGTGTACTAGTCGCTTTGTTTACAAGTATAATTGTTACAATCCCTGCAGGTGCTATAACAGCTACAGCCAGTGTGGTGGGCCTCAAACACCTCTCGTTTTTCTATCTTGTTCAAAGATAATTAGTGAGTAATTGGATGAAATGAGATGAGATGAAATTTAGATAACAAGTTTGGATTAAGAGGAATTGTTTTTTATCGAAATATAAAAAATTGATTTAAACATGAGAAAAGTAATATTAGGAATAGATAAAGTAAATTTATTGAAAATGAAAAAATTATACTGTAAATCAAAAATTCTTTTGGGAATATAAAAAATTCTGTTTCATTCTCATCTCATCTCATCAGTATGACGATCTTGAATAAGCCTAACCTAAGACACAGAGAATAAATTAAGATGATTTTGAAAGAGCAACAAGCTAGCTAGTGCAATCATCTAAATCCAATCAAGAATTCGTATTCACCTAGGCGGAGCCACTACCAGAAAATGGATCTTTTCTTCCTCCAGTCTAGTATAAATTCACATCTTCACTAAACGGTTTTTTTATTATTAAAAATTATTTTAATTATTCTTATATTTTCATAGAGAAATGCCCGTCTATTTTATTTTTATTCTCTTTATTCTCAATTATTATCTATATCATAGATATATATATATATATATAATTTTTAGTGACAATAGTTTTGCCAATTACCACTTTACTTCTGCAATAAGAATAATATTGTTAGGTTATTGGCAACAATAATTATTTTTGTAGATAAGTATTATGTTTTGAAAAAATTAAGGGAATTTTGTAGCCGTTACTACAAGATGTGGGTGAAAGTGTAAGTGTATCGTAATGTTTGCAAAAATATGAAAACACTCTATGACCAAAAAGTCCTTGAAAATATTAAAAATATTTATTTTGAAATACTATTTAATTTGAGGAATATTTTACATAAAAATAAAACTTTTGGTAATTTAAAGGAAATTTCCTTTTTTGTAAAATACAAGAAAATACCTTTAAAATATCTTTAAAAATATTTTTTACTATGTTATTCACATTCGATGGATCCATTTAATGAGAGAATTTTTTTAAAATAAAATTTTTAAATGTTTTCAACTCATTTTCTTGTATTATTTCATTTTTATTCGTATGAGTATTTTTATCATTTCTGAAAATATCTAGAGTTTTTATGCACGCATTCAATTTCAAGAAAATATTAGGTGTTGATGCAAATTTTGCATACGCTGGTACATAATTGTAATTTCGCCCAAATATTGCAGGTAAAGATGAAGTACAAAATGCAATGTTGATATGCATGAAATTCTTGATTTGCATGCACAAAAAGATATATTTATCTAATGAAGTTACTTTACTAGCACTTAAACTAGTCGACCAATTCAGTTATTCGGTACAAACAAAAAAATTCTAAGAAAATAAAAAGATTTGAACTCTAATGAACATGTTTCTCAGAAACTTACTTTGACAACTTGATATTTCTCTTAATTAATGAAGGGGTTTTTTCTTCCTTCTTTTTTATAAATAAAAAAATGAAGGGGGTCTTTCACTCATTTTATTTTATTTTATTTTATTTTATTGTTTTCCTCATTGCATACCCCCAAAAAGTCGCTTCGCCTGATATTTAATCTTTTGGTCC
>JAXCLR010000073.1:29446224-29464768 GCA_035584095.1 Annona squamosa | reverse complement strand
AATAGTTATGAAAAGTGACAAGTTTTAAGATTGAAAAGTTTTAACTTGACAACTTTTCTAAATTGCCAAACACACCCTAAAAGTATATGTAAACTTATTTAAACTTGAGATTTTTTTATATTGTTATTTTAAATTTGAATTGCACTTAAATTAGATTGGAATGTTGAACAATTATTCTTAATGCATTTAGATTTAATTACTTTGAATAACTGCTATGTGGATTATGTTTGAATTTGAGTTAGCATGATAAATCTATTTCATATTATACTTTCTGTTAATATGAAAAATCTATTAGTTTGAATTTCAGATTATAGTATAAATTTTATTCATATTTTAAATTTATTGGTATGACAAGTGGTCAATTTTTATTTTAGTAATTTGTATGATAAATATTCAATTTGAATTCAATTTCAGCAATTTGTAGATAGTGTTTAGTTTCAACTACAATAGTTGGTATGATTTGTTCATTTTCTATTTGCTACACTTGAGTCATTTCCATTAGCTATTAAATAGAAATGACCAACTAGTCATAAAATTAACTAATTTGTCATTTATTTGTGTCTATAGGGTGCTGAAAAATTGCTTGCAGAGTTCATTCAAAGAATATTGCGAAATTCAGCATGATGTTGCAAAATTTTTTGAAAGGATGTTGCGGAATTCAGCGTGAAGCTTGATTTCATAAACACAGGTATATATATTCCAATAATTTTCTTTTAGATTACAATTAAATTTGGAAAAAAGCAGTTTATTGGTAACCCGAATTCTAACCCGAAACTAAACCAAAACCAATGCGAACCCGGTCTGAACTCGGATTAAATTCTTAGGGTTTGGGTTTGGGTTTATTCCAACCTGGTTGACTTAGGGTTTAGGTTCACTCTAACTTGGTATGACTCGACCTGAGTTGTACCCCCACTGTCGTCTTATTTATGGTATAAGGTGACGGTACTTTCTTTTTTTTTGTTTTTCCTTGGAACAAAGGCGATGGTACATTTGGCGATGGCCATGAATCAGGCAACGTAAGCAGCAATTGTCGATACGTGATCAAGTCGAATCTGATGCTATCGTTCAATGCGATTTTTAACCAAATCTCATGAAAATTGAAAAGAGACAAACCTCGCGCCGGAGCAGCATCCAACAGCGACGTATGCGGCCTTCATTTTGTGATACAATAGGGCGTATAGTCGCCACTTGGATTACAAGTGGTTTTGTGTGCAAATGGAGTTATGGTCGAGAGGCAAAGTTTAAAAGTTGTGCAGGGATAGTTGACTTATTATTACTTTACTAGAATACATTTTCATCAAGTAATTCGTAATTCAAAGTTGGTGTCGCATGATGAAGTTGCTATTTAGATAACCAATGACCCAAGTAGTAAGGTAAGGACATATAAGGTAGAAGTTTTAAAGTTTGAAGTTGGGTAAAAACATTTATCTCACTTTTTTTTCCTTTTTGAAATTGTTTTCAGCCGTTGTCTAATTATCTGAGTGGATAACACCATTCAAAAACAGAATGTATGGAGGGAACTAGGCAACCATACCTTCGTAAGAGAACTGATTATTTCAAATCGGCCAGACCGTTCTAAAACACATAATTTTTTTGCAAAACGGTTAATCTACTTATATTTAATATATAAGCTAATTTTTATTAATTTTGAAGATGTGTATATATTTATTTTGAATTTTTAATATAAAGACATTTTAGTCATTTTGAATTATTGAAACATGACTAAAATACTTATTTGTTTAAAAATTCAAAATAAATATATATAGATATTCAAAATTGATAAAAATGAGTTTATAGATTAAACATAACTAAATTAACCATTTTACAAAAAAAATTATATGTTTTAGACTGGTCTTAAACATTTCAAACCAATCTGAAATGATCATTTTGTCCTTTTTTGTATTTTCTACGTTCTATTAAGATTGATTTTCACCGATATGTTGGATCAATAATGAAAATTTTTTTAATCAAAAAAAAATAATGAAAATTTTATATATGCGAATTTACGAATTTTCGATTTTTTAATTTTAAAAAAACAATGTTTACAAGTGGTGATTCTTTTGATTTTTAAAATTCCAAAAACAAATAAAACTAAAAAATGATAAAATTGTATATATAAGAAATACATACTTAGGGCCTCATATTGGTGAGAAAATAATACTAATAAAAAAAGTTAAGTGCAACCGATCAATTCACCAATTTGGTTCAAACGGTTAACCTTCTTAAGAAACCGGATTCAACTAGTGAACATGCAAAATATCTAATACTTTAAACTAACCGGTAACTAATTAAGTATTCTAACATAATAAAAACTGTAAATAATCAAGAAAATATAATGAATTTGATCAACTAATTGGGAGAGGCGCATTTAGAAATTCATAGATTAGAATTATGCTAACAACTACCAGAATTCTTTTGTCCTAACAAGATTAAATGACTTAATTTAAAATATCAAAACATATTATGTAGAAATTTTTAATTTCTATTCTCATTAATGGTTAACTTTACGAGCCACAAGTTGGCATTGCCTAAAAAGAAAAAATTCTTCCCACTTTACCAATCATTTTATTTAGGCCGTTATTTCATGCACCTGGGTTGATTTAGCTTCAGCATACCTAGGTGCAAATAACCTTTTTTTAATTTTTAAATTTTTTTACGAAATTATTAGTCTGAGTGTATTTAATATGTATATCGATTTTTATTATTTTTTGATATTTTTAGTTTATTTGGATTTTTTTAAAAACTAAGGGCATTTTCTTAATTTTAAATTACTAGAAATACCACTAATTTTAAAAAGTTCAAAAATTCCTAAAAATTAATACACATGTTAAATACACTTATATTAATAGTTGTGTAAAAAAAATGAAAAACTAAGTTAAATATGGAAGTGCACGCGGGTTCCGATCGCCTGCTCCCGGGCGCATACCATTATTTTTTTTATTTTTTTTATTTTTTTAAAAAAAGGTTAATATTGGTGTATTTAACATGTGTATAAATTTTTATCATTTTTAGAGATTTATTTTTGATTTTTGAAAATTAGTGGCATTTAAAATTACCTAAAATGCCACTGATTTTCAAAAATAAAAAATAAATATCTAAAAATCTCAAAAAATGATAAAAATTTATACACATGTTAAATACACTTGGGGTAACAAGTTTATGAAAAAATTTAAAAATATATATATAAAAAATAAGGGTACGCGCCTGCTCCCGGGTGCAGGCGATCGGAATTCGGAACCCAGTGCACACTTGGGTACGCTTAGGATTACTGTTTTTATATGATGTGACTATGGCAAGAGGGCAGGTGGACCAGCGTCCATCGAAAATTTAAGTGGGGCTTATCTAAAATGCCAAGTGGATAACAGAATCTTCGAGAGAGCAAACGGCGACACGCGTGTGCGTGTAAGCATCAAGATACACAAGCGTAATATCATAGCCGTTCATCGCCTAGCGAGGCACGAATATGAATTGTGATGTATCTCCACAAAGTAGCACAATCGATTGGATTTCTCACGCGTGGCCGTTAAGCCCAGACAAAGTGTGGCCCATTAATATTTTAGGGCTTATCCTATCCGTAAGGATATTATAAATATAACCTCTTTATTTATTTCGTACTAAAAAGAGACGAATAAAATAATAAACTTGCGAGAATAAATACAACAAATAAAATAATAGAAAATGATATCAATCTTCGCAGAATATTCGTACAGTTATGGAGATATTTGGTTTAGCAAGAACCATTCATGGGTGTTTGGCACTCCCTCGTAAAATCAAAATTTTTTATTCTTTGGTATTATCTTTTCTTTTTAAAAAAACAAACAATATCTTTCTACAATTGACGGAAAAATTTTGGAATTCCTACCCTTTGGAAGATTCAAACCCGTGCTGCACATGTGGCCACCCACAACGTATCCGGCGTAAGTATAAAAATTTTAAAATAGAAAAAAATAATTTAATATGATAGGAATAATAATAATAATAAACAGTAAAAAGAATAAATTTAAAATAGATAAGTTAGTTATATGTATAATTGCGCGGAAAAGATTAAAAAGTTGGATAATTATATAAGAGTACGTGAAAAATTAATTAAAAGATAAAATAATTACGGAAAATTAAAAGTTTTGGATAAAAAACTTTATAGCGAAAACATCGTCTAAAAATTTTACATTAAAAAGTTTAAAAATTTTTATAGCCAAACAAACGTAGTTTAAAAATTTTACATTCAAGAGTTTAAAAAATTTTATGCAATAACAAAACCACCCCGTATTTGTATTAAATTTATCTTTTCTATCAATATATGAAATATGTTCGCATTCGCCTCTAAAATTTGACCAAATTGCATTTACGACGACATAACGTTTCTCTTTTGCAAGTAAAATGCACAAAGGTTACACGAAAGGAAATGTTATATATAGTTTTTCATGTAGGGTGTGTGGTAATTTGTAAAAATTGTCAAGTTAAAACTTTTTAGGGTGTGTTTGGTAACAATCAAAAGTTGTCAAGTTAAAACTGTTCAATCTAAAATTTTCACTCTCCACAATTATCCTATTTTTTGATCATTTTTTCACATTTTTCTATACAATTACCATACTTTTAATCATTTCTACACAACTACCAACACAACTAACCTATCTATTTCAACTTTATCATATTTATTCCTCATCATTATCTTTATCTTATTACATCATTTCACAACTTTTTATCTCTACAATTTTTCATCAAAAATTTTATTCATTCCCAAACACACCCTTAATCTAAAACTTTTTACGCTTTATAACTACTCTTTTTTAAATTATTTTTTACATATTTTTCTATACAATAGTTCTACTTTTTAATCATTTTTATACAACTACTAATATAACTAACCTATTTATTTTAAATTTATTCTCTTTACTCTTCATCATTACTCCTATAATATCACATCATTTGACAATTTTTATTTTTTAAAAGTTTTCATCAAAAGTTTTATTCATTACCAAACACAGCTCTAACGATCGTGGTGTTTCAGTTCGATCAAAATTAACCATTTTATCCATTTGTACATATAATTATGTATATAAAGAAAGTTTTTGTTGGAAATTCAAGTGGGTCTGGGCAATAACCTTCTTTACCGTTGTGATCCACCTAAGTAATTTTAATATAGGACGACCGAAATGGTTTTGATCAAATCGAAATGTATCGTGCACTCAACTGATAAGGTTATACATGTAAAACTTCAAAACTATAATGTTAATAAGGGAGCAAATTCAAGGCTTTGTTCAATTTAATAAAATTTAAAGGGCTTGTTTTGAAAATTAGTCTCACCGTCTGCTGCTTTATTTTATTTTATTTTATTTTCTCTCTGGATGGAACAACTGCTGATGGTTTAGCTCGTCGTCGCCAGTCGTGTCTCTCCGGCCGGGAACCAGATATCCCTCTGCTACGAAAACTTGTTTTCATAAGGCGGAGAGAGCGAGCGTGCGAGCTGGGAAAAGGAGCAGCGGCAGGAAACATGGGGACGGAAGGAGAAGCAGAAAACCTGGCGGCTTGGCTCGTTTCCATCAACACGCTCAAAATCCAACCATTCAAACTCCCCCCTCTTGGTTGTTTCTCTGTTTCTGCAAACTATGATAGTTACTTCCAACGATCAAGATCGTTCATCTGATGTACTGTGTTTCTTAAGCAACTGAGTTTTCAAGATAACCCACTTCACTTAGGAACGTAATCCATCAGGTCAACGGTTTGGATCGTGAAATGTATACCCCACTCCTGAAATACTGCTTTTTTTTTTTTCCCTCTCGAATTTCAGGTCCCTATGATGTTAAAGTTCGTATGAAGGCTGTTGGCATATGCGGCAGCGATGTTCATTATGTCAAGGTCTTAATTCGAAGTATTATTATTAATTTTTGTCATTATCTTTTTTATTTCTAATGAGGGCTTTTTGGGGATACTCTCTTTCAGGCCATGAAGTTGGCAGATTTTGTGGTAAAAGAACCAATGGTTATTGGCCATGAGTGCGCAGGGATTATAGAAGAACTGGGAAGCAAGGTGAAGCATCTGGCTGTGGGCGACCGGGTTGCGTTGGAACCCGGCATCAGCTGCTCTCGCTGCAAATTCTGCAAGAACGGCCAATACAATCTGTGCCCAGATATGAAGTTCTTTGCGACCCCTCCTGTTCATGGTTCGCTTGCGAATCAGGTTCTTATAACTGCTGATTTTTTATATGACAAATTTCTGTTTTGACTGGTATTGCTATTTTGAATATTTTTTTTAGACAACCGTTAATATTGGTGTATTAAATCTATAAACTATTTTTGTTGATTTTTGGAAATGTGTAGTGTTTAAAAATACAAAATAAATATACAAACATTTCTAAAAATGAACAAACTTAGTTTATAGATTTAATACATTTATATTAACAGTCATAAAAAAAAAAATTTCAAAAAAGTGAAAAAATATGTTTTTTGACTGGTTGCAAATGGGGAGCAGGCTCAAATGATCGGGCATCTAGTTACCCATGAAGGCAGATTATGTGTACTCAGAAACTACCATTTGATCTATGGATACCATCTGTGTTAAGTGATCTTTTGCTATCATTGCTAGATTATTAAATGATTCTAACAGAAATCTAGCAGAACCAAAATTTAGACAACGTTTCTGATATGTGGCTTTCGCCAAATGGAATGAAAAAAATAGTAATATGGCAACATTCTCTTCCATTTTATGGCCAGTGGTTACATTTTAGGATACGGGCATGTATTAATTTAAGTGTTTGGAATTGAATAGAAGGTTTTGTAATGTGTACTTGGTAATATTTTGGTCTCAATTGCCATCCAGCATTATTTCAAAATAGTCGTACTCTTTTTATAAAAAGCAACTGACAACATAGAATAGAGATTGTATAGTTTTATTTATTTTTTTCGAACTTGCTCTTTAAATTGCTGAGCAGGAGTCTCTGTGGTTAGATTACAATCAAAGAACTATGAATTGGCCACAATGCCTTTGGCATCGTGGTAACTCACCATTCGACCATGTTGTCAGGATGAATTCAAATATCACTGGCAGCATAAGTCGGTGGCATCCTCTCCCCATCATGTGGGAGCATCCACTGTGGATTAGGAGGTGTAGCAAGTTGTGTATGGAAATTTCAGAAATTTGCAAACGATTGCAGAACTGTTTGAAGAAAAAATTGTTTAGATATCTCACTAAGGCCTGATTGTGATACATTAGTAGAGATGATTGTAAGAAATAAAGAAATCAAAAAAAAAAAAAAAAAAAAAAAAGATTACAATCAAAGAACTATGAATTGAAAACATGTGTTCAGGCCATAGCAACATTTTTCGGTTCAACTGGAGAACAATTTTTTTTCATGTACTGCTGTGCCTGTGGGGATTTCTGCTAGATCTAGCAATGTCCATTTAGGGTTCGAATGTTACTCTGTTTATAATGTTCTGCAAGTTAGAGGGTAGTATTAGTATATTGTGTTTGCTAATTCTTATTTGGCTTTCAATATTCTCTATGATAGGTGGTGCATCCTGCTGATTTGTGTTTTAAGCTGCCTGAGAATGTGAGCTTAGAGGAAGGGGCAATGTGTGAGCCCCTTAGCGTTGGGCTACATGCTTGCAGGCGTGTAGTTGTGGGTCCAGAGACCAATGTTTTGATCATGGGTGCTGGTCCTATAGGCCTGGTTACAATGCTTTCAGCTCGTGCTTTTGGAGCTCGAAGAATCATTATAGTGGATATTTCTGAGCATCGGTTAACTGTTGCAAAGAAACTTGGAGCAGATGGCATTGTTAAAGTTTCTGCAGATATTAAGGTGTGAGCTATTGGTCTACTCTTTTCATCTTAGTTGCTCAGATTAGTCCTTTGTATTTTTTCTGCATTTTCATAAACAACTGCATGATCATTAGCTGGTTTTTTGACAATAGAATGGTGAATGGCCTGTTTAGATGCTTCCTGGAATTGAATGCATCTTTTTTTTATGCACATTTACATGAATATATGATATCTTGGGAAATGCAGGCACATTTGATGGGTGTTAAATGCTTTATCTGCCAATTGGATCCTGAAATGTGACTGGCAGTTTACTGTGTTAGTCAATCATCAATAATCCTTTCTTGAGTTCAGAAAATATTTACTTAGACCTGAGATCATCTAAGTATCATGCTGTCAGAGTTCAAGATAAATGAAAGCTTGATTGTTCCAGGAATAGTGGAATGAATCGGTTGACTGGTCAATTAACCTTCCAAGTCAATGTTAATTTGCGGATCCTTAAAACACCAAGTCTGACTTTCCTTGAAACTTTCATATATTTAGTTGCTCATTTGTGCTCTTTTACAGGACTTAGATGAAGAAGTAGTTAAAATAAAGGAGGCTATGGGAACAGATGTGGATGTCACCTTTGATTGTGCTGGATTTAGCAAAACCATGTCCACAGCTCTGGATGCTACTCGTTCAGGTGGCAAGGTGTGCCTTATAGGGTCAGGTCATCGTGAGCTGACTGTGCCCCTTACTCCTGCTACTAATAGGTATTCTATCTTCTCTTTTCTCTCACCATGATCTTTTTGGTGCATGTAGCAAGAGGTGGTTGCTTTGTGCTTACGCTTCTGATTAAACCTGCATTTTTCTGTCCAACAAATTCAAGATTCCTAGGCCTCATCTTGGAGAAAAAAATCATGCATATAGGGACCTTAGAGCAATTTTGGTGTTCTGGATTACTGAACAGCAAAAGAGGTTTCATTAGCCATTATCATTGAAGGGATGAAAAGTAAATTCATATTTTAATGGAATTAGTGAAATGCATAGGCTTGTGATTTCAACGCTGAAAGTTTTTCCACTTTCTATGGATTTCAATTGGCTAATACATTCAGGTTTCCTTCATTTACTGTTCCCCCTGAAGGTGTGTTATGAAAACTTCCTCCGGTAACAATCTCAGCAGTCCAGATGGGCCCCTTAAACATGGAGTGCTTTAATTGTTTCTCTTCACCAGACGTTGTATCAGTTATATACTTATCTGTTATTAGGGGGTTGTCAAACATCCTCATGTGGACATGGTGCCCGCGAAATTGGTCTCCACCTCAGAAGTCGAACTTTCCTGTGTCCTTTTTACCTTTCTTTGTGGATGTGACAAGATATTTTCCCAAACATTTTTTTTTTTTTTTTTGATGAGAGATATTTTCCCAAACATTGAATATCATGAGTTTCATGTTTCTGATCTTTGTTTCCTATTATGGCAGAGAGGTGGACATTGTTGGCATCTTTCGCTACAAGAACACTTGGCCACTTTGCCTGGAATTTTTAAGAACCGGAAAGATTGATGTGAAGCCCCTAATAACACACAGGTTTGGCTTTTCCCAGGAGGAGGTCGAAGAGGCATTTGAAACCAGCGCCCATGGCAATGATGCTATCAAGGTTATGTTTAATCTATAAGGTGCTGGAATTGTGATGTGCAAAATGCCAATTTGGAAAATTCGTATTCTAATACTCATATGTGAATTTAATAAGTCATGAATCTGAGTGTCTAATTTCCTCTGAAGTGCCTTATTAGTTGGATTACTTATTTCCTCTCTTCAGTTTTGTTTGAAAATTCGTTAATCCTATGGAAGATGAAAATATTGCAGGTCTGGAGCTGCTCCTGTTCTAACCCAATTTGGAATGATATTGGTTGATGTTTATTAATTTCGAAATGATCAACCTTGAAATTTCCATTCATTCATCATTGCTTTGGCAGCTATCAGACCGCGGTATACAGCATGATTTCGGAACCCGTGCTAGGATGTGGGCTCTTTTGCAAAACAATATCCGTGATTTTACCTAATTGCAGATTAGATCTTGCAGTTTGGGCATTTGCAAACCAAATTCTAAATTTGTTGAAAAACAAACCTCTCCAATGCTGACATGTATGACCCAACGTTAGATGAATGCTGATCTTTTATGACCGGTCGTTTAGCGCTGATAAGTGCATTTAATTCTATGGAAATTTTACCACGCCTGTTGCCCATCTTCCTTTCCCTCTCTCTCTCTTCTCACTTGCCCTTGTTGCCCATCTTTCTTGCATGACTTCCTTCCTCTCTCCCCTCTCCTCACTCGCCCTTTCTTTCTCCCTCTCCCGAGCGACCTATCTCCCTTCTCATCGGTGGCTCTAAACTCTCCACTGTAGCCATATCACAAAGCTTGCCCATCTTTTAAGGAGGTAAAGATAAAGACACCAACCCTGCCTATTATCAATCTTCTAAGGAGCTAAGGACAAAAAATAACATCAAACGAGGAGTCTAAATAGCATTGCATATTCAAGTCTGGACAAGGGTCTCAGAGGTCTATAAAGCAGGCTTCCTCCATTTTGTCTAGCGGTTAATACTCTTAGCTGCAGCAGCGACGACAGTAGCAGAAGCATATAGAACCGGCAGCAGAGAGCTCCGGCAGAAGCCACCACTCCAGCTCTTCTTCGACGAATGGGACCCACCCAAGAACAGAGCCTCGTGTCTAGATTCGAAGGTGGACACATTTGATTGCACTCCCCACTGTTATTTCCCGTCTCTCTAATTCATAGTAACTTGTTTCGATTTTCAATTTGCTTACGCAGATGGATGATTTTTGGAGATGAACGTGGATGGGATCCTGCAATTTTAAATTTTTGACGGTTCCGATCCATCGACTAACATGAGATGTTCAGCTTTATTAATTAATTTTCTGTTTTGATAAAACTGTTTTGGCCTTTGGATTGAGAGTTCCATTTTGGAATTCGTTTTTGTTGTTTTGGTTCCATTTGATTTGATTTGGATGTGTATGCTTTGGCTTTGCTTGCCTTCTGCTCTTGTCCTCTGGCTTACAACTCCCAGCACATGAGAAATCGAACTTTGTAAGCATGCCCATCGTAGCGTCATCAGGTTGAAAATTTCAATCCGCCCCACATTTGTTTACTAGAAGTGGAGGAAAAGAACACACAATGCGTAAGAATGAGAGCATAGACCGTATAGAAATCAATGGGAAGAGTCCTCTCCAGGGAGAAGCCGTGGCCATCAGGGGAGAAGGTGCTAGTGGAGACGGTGGCTGTGGGATTCACCAGAACATAAGCAATCTTAATTGCCATGTTGTCAGTTGACAAGATGTTGACACCCCACCTTGGGGCCCAAAAATGGATAAAATAGAAAAGGTCCCAAGCCTAAACAAATTCAAGGCAAAAAGAGGTTCAAGCAAGCTAAGCAGACCTTTCCAAACTCAGCCCACGGAGTGAAGCTCCACTAAGTCTCGAAGCAGGCTTTTCAACAAACTAGATCCGGCCTACAAAGAGCGAAGCTCCTACAGGCCACTTCAACGGGCTCCACAAAGCAGCCTACCAGACGAAACAAATGGGCTGAGCCAAGCTCTAACCCACTAAGCCTCAGAAGCAAACTTCTTTAAAACTTTGGGCCTTTACAACGGCCCACTCAAAACCATGGGCTTAGCCAAGCTCTAGCCCACCAAGTTAAGCCTATGGACCAAGTCCAAAGCCTTCAAATGGCCCAAGGCCCATGATCCCAATTCAAGTCCAAGCCCAAGCCCATGGACTAAGTCCATGGCCCCAAGTGCCCCAAAAGTCTATTAATACATCTATAAAAGGACGAGCCCCCCCCTCTCATTTGAGCACACTTGAGGAGAGGCATCCCAGAGGGGAGGATGGGAGTCTGCAGCAATACCCTGGCGTCCCGGTTCTCACACTATCCAAGCAACGCGCTTCACCTCTACACTCCCCCTTTCCATCTCTCCTGTTCTCTCAAATCTTTTCATTCCCCCCTTTCACGCCATGTAAACCGCCTCGAGTTGGAAGATTTTTTTATATTTGCTTCAACTCAAAAGCCGGAACCCGAGCTCTGTACAACTAGTGCCTTATTTCTTTAAACAGGAGCTGATTTCCCTTTAAAGATCAGTGACGATTCCGTTTTTCTTTATTTTTGTATGTGCGTGTTTGAGTTAATGCCCCGGCAAGGTGGGTGCACGCGGGTCCACGGATTCCACCATAAAACGCTGCCGTTATGCTGCCGGATTTGTAACTTGACCCTTGTACGGAAAGCCCCATCTTAGCCTTTATGCTGCTGAACCCGCAAGAAAACGCCCATATGCCAACTTTTCTAAAAAATATGAAGTTTAACGCGTTTTACCCCATGTGAATGCAGAAATCGAAGCTCACATTGTTGTCCAACACGATTTAGATTTTCAAGGCCCGGGAAACCATTTCGAGCCCATCGTAGCGCTCGCGGCGGGTGCTACACAAGAGAGGGAGGCGATTGCTGCTAGCCTGCTTCTGTGCTCATCGCCTTGGCTGAGGGCGGTTGTTGAGCCTATGCGTAGCCATGAACAGGATCGCCAGAGGCATCGTCACCACGTCCTTCATCTCCGTCTACAAGAGTATCATCGTCGGGGGAACCTTCTTTCTCTTCGCGGGGAGCTCACTGCAAAATTTTATCCGTGTTAAATGCTCTGTCACCGCTCCTTTCCCAAAAACACATCCAACGGTGTTCGTGAATCCCGCTCGATCGAACAGGTGGGACGAGCGGTCGAAAACAGCCATTGTTAACAACCGGTCGTAAAAGGTCAGCATTCTTTCATCTCTCCTTCTGTCTTTGATTGTTAGCCTCTCTATTTTTATCAGTGTTTTACTCTCTCTCCTTGTCTTTCCAAGTCACGGTCCTTCTATATACTAAGGCATCGAGGTTTGGCCATACTATGTTTTCAGTTAGTATAGATTAATTTACTATGATAATTATAAACATCATACACTTGACTTTAAATTGGCTTGGTTCTGACTTATTTACAATATATATTTATATATATGTATATACACACACGCACATAATCTGTTAACAATCTGCTAAACATTTATTAAATAAGTTATAAATAGGTTAGAGTTGAGATTTTTTAAATAAGTTAATAAATAGATTAGAATTGAAAATTTTTTAATGGATTAAAATTTAAATCCGGCTATAACTTGTCCAACCCGGCGTGTTAACACCCCTAATTAACGTTATAAAGGGCCATATTAGCCCTTGTGCTTGGTGGGCAACAAAGACCGCGCACGCTCGTTGCAATGTTTTAAAAACCGAACTGGTAACTGAACCGTTTTTTTGGTCCGGTTCAGGTCCAACCGGTTCAACCGTGGTTTAAAACATTTTGAACCGTGATGTCAGCATGACATAATTATGACATAATAATTATATTTAATTTATTTTAATTATTTTAAAATTAAATTAAATATATAAATTCTATATAAATAACAATAATGTATCCACGTCTGGTCTTTCTTAATTTTTATAGGTCATATGAAGTGTGGGGCCGTGGGCTACAATGCAGAAATTTTTTTTACATATCCACATAATAAAATATATAAAGATTCTGAGTTTTGTCCGCATGCTCATGGATTCTAGCCGAAGTGCAGGCTTTTTTATTACCAAAATGAAATTACATAAAAATGCAAAGCTTGGTACCTCAAATTGGGTATTTTTTTTCCCCTGAAATGATGCTGCCGACGCTGTCTTCGTCGCCGCGGGAGATGAGGACGCACAATTGCGCAAGTGCCTGAGCCAGAGCCTATTCCTCGTCGCCGGACGCGAGCCAGTTGGGGGCGTGGGGAGATTGCAGCGAGGAGGAAGAGATTGCAGTGTCTTTGCGTCGGGAGATTGAAGAGGGCTCTCTTGTGAAGGTAGTAGAGGATGGAAGGGCTGACGAGCCGGGTGCTTCAGAGGAGGAAGGTCCTGTATCAGCGGTGCCACCAGCTTAGGATATCATCCGACGCCGTCTTCTTCTACGGTCAAATCCGGCGATGAGGATGAGGCAGAGTAGGTGGAGGCGTAACCGGTGGAGGTCGCTGTAGCTATTGCCGCCTCGTCGAACAATGATTCTCACTGGTGGAAAGATGGAGAAAGGGGCTGCCCGCGATGGGTTCTCAAAACCCTATGGTCCGTGAGACGATGAGAGAGGGGCTGAGCGAGCAGGAATCAAAACAAGAGGGCGGGACGGGAGAGATGGGACCTCGCCGGTCATCGATTCTCACCGGTTGACGGATGGGGGAAGGCCGCCGGCGATGGGTTCTGGAAACCCTAATCCGGAAGAGATGATTGAGCGGGAGCGGGAACGGGAAGAGGGAAGGGAACAGGGCGCCGCGGGAGTGCAGGGTGGGACGGGACGAGCGGGCCCCGCGCGATATTTTTATTTTTGTTTTTTATTTTACTTTTTTAAACTTGCGAACCGAACCGCGGTTTAACTAGTTTTCACGGTTCAACCGCCCGGTTCAAACGGTTCACACGGTTTTCTTTAAAATCTAAGAATCGGACCCAAACCGAACCGCTGAACTGCTGGTTCGCGGTTCGACCGATCGGACCGCCCGGTCCGGTTTTCAAAACACTAGCTCGTTGTAGCATGCTGCGGGGTGGTTGATGCATACGGTGGGGTTTGTCTACCCTCATGGCAACCCTGATGAGCAAAAATAGAAGTAAGACAAAGGATGACTTGAAGGGTGGTTGGGGCGTTTCCCTCATCTCTAGTTCGTTGTGGGATATATGGGGACAAAAAAGCCATGAAAAGGTCCTTAAATAAGGCTAATTGCTAGCAGTTCACATGGGACGTAGATTAATGCCAGCCAGGCATGCGAAATGAGACCTATATATGTATGTACATCAGTACAGATCATTCCGCGTTTAACAACATGGCTGGTAATGTTCACATAAAAACTAATTCAAGTCAGGCTTTTTTTCTTTTAATTATTTGAAATAGCGCTCACCAAGCCTGGATTAGTTAGCTGCCGCAGAATTCAAACTCAGGACCTCAAGCATGGATGCCTGAATTATTAAATAATTTTGTAGCATGCGTGCATGCATTCTAAGATTTTGAACTAATTACCAATAAATGATATTTTTAGCTAATTTAAGATGAAAATAATAGAAAAAATGAAAATCCCATCATTCGAGCGATACATTAGTATTAAATCTACAATTGGATCAGTAAAGATGATAAACTGCTTAAGGTGGTACACTTCAACGG
Source organism: Annona squamosa (assembly GCA_035584095.1). NCBI lineage: Eukaryota > Viridiplantae > Streptophyta > Magnoliopsida > Magnoliales > Annonaceae > Annona > Annona squamosa. The sequence goes on along the minus strand of JAXCLR010000073.1, from coordinate 29,449,777 downwards.
GACAAGAAGATTTCAGATCCCGCTCCATTTTTAGCCCACTTAGGGCTTGTTTGGCAGGACATTGCACTCACGGGCCGATGTTTTTAAAGAAATTTTTTATTTTTATTTTTAAGGGTGGATGCTTTTAAAGGTTTTGTATATACTTATTGGATCTAAAATTTTTCAGTCTCTACAACTGTATTATTTTTTAATTATTTTTTTATATTGTCCTACGCAATTATTCTACTTTTCGATCATTTCTACGCAACTACTTATATAATTAACATATTTATTTAAATATTATATTTTTTTACTTATGATTATCTCTACCATATCACATCATTTTTTTTATTTCAAAAAATTTTACAACAAAAACTTTTCATTTAAAAGTTTTATCATTTCTGCCAACTAAGCCGTAGCTCCATAGGTAACCTGCCATTCAGCCAAGCATGTGGAGGTGGGTTCGAAACCGCATGACTGCATTTGGAGGCTGCATGTGACAACATCATTGTGGCATTCTTCTCCCCCATGCGCGCTTGTTAGCATGTCTCAAGAGTTCGATTGTAAAGCAATATTTGAGATGATTGTAACATAAATACTCATCAAAAAAAGTTTTATCATTTTCTAAATATACTCAATAAATATTGTTGTTAACATAGAATCTCTTAATTATTGTAAAATTTTATTTGGAGCGTCTATTTGGTGCTTCCCACTAAAGTGCTGATAATAAGAAATGTGGTGCATGATAGTTTGGTTAACTACGCCCTTATTGACTAAAATAAAATTTTATCTATTGATTTGCTCTAATATCAATTGTTTTGACATATACTAAAAATCATTTTGATAAAATATTAAGTGAACTGTATTTGTTTGTTATAATTTAATATTACAATCAGTCACCTTCACAACCCTTACTTTATGAAGGGATTTTTTCTGCAAATACTTCCACATTTTGGAAAGACATCAACAAATACCTCCACACTTCTAGAGGATAACCATGTTACACGGCCACTTGTGAGACCCCAAACTTGAACCAGCGACCTACCTCAAATAAGGCAGTTACCCTGCCCACCACCCCGCAAAAGAAATTAAACTTGAGCAAACGCAAATAAGTAGTTATAACTAATCTATTATGTTAAGTTGTTTGTTCAAAGACTAATCGGTATAAATTGTAAAATTTTAAGTATCTGCGGGCCAAAAGTTAATTGTGAAAAATCATTTATGCATGATGTTAATTAGGATAGTTACTAGCTAGCGAACCTGCTTCTTTCTATTAACTTAGTCATTTTCATAATAAAAACAAAAAATAAATTGAAGGTGGGACATATTTGACAATAGTATGGAAAAGTTAAAGGATGTAAGTTTGATCATAAGAAGTTAATCATTAATAAACACGAATAGGTGGTTATAACCAATTGGCCATGTTAAGTTGTTTTTTTAAAAGCTAACTAATATAAATTGAAAAGAATTCAGGTACCTATGAACCAAATGCTGGCAAATCTTTCATACATGATGTTAATTAGGGTAGTTTAGGGCTGCCGAATAAGCTCTTTTCATTAACTTACTATTTTTTAATGTAAAAGTAAATGAAATAAAAAGGGGACATACTTAGTATTAGTATTGAATAGTTAAAAGTAAGTATCAAGTTTTAATCATAAGAATTTTTTTGAGGATTATGATCAATCTGTTTGGCACCTCAACCCTCTTCTCCTCACCTTTCTATACAATGAGGGGAAAGGAGGAGAAACCAACTAAAAAATTAAGCTAACAAGTACAAATTATCTTTACATAACGAGTTTTAATATTGCTTGGAGCTTGAGATTTCTAGGATTCTGCTTCTACATTAGTTCCACTACTATCTTGACTAACTTATGGGCCACTTGATTCCCTTCTTGCAGAACATGGTAGAAATTAATTTGTCAGAACTAAGTTCCCTGGTATCTTTTATTAACACCCGATAGTTTGATTGGATCTTAGCTCCACTTTGCAACTAGTTAAACACAACCTCAAGTCTAATTCAACTTCTACATTTTTAATTTCAACTCTAAAAATGATTTTATTGCCAGAAGAATGGCTTTAGTCTCTATTTCAACTAGATTTCTTTAATTGAAATTGAGTAAATACAAATAAGTGATCATAGCAAATTTACCATGTTAACCTATTTTCTTAAAAGCTATGATATAAATTATAAAATTTAAGGTACTCATGAACCAAACATTAGTAGTGAAAAATTGTTTATACATTGTGTTCATTAGTATAGTTGTGGATCGGTACTGAAATAACTCTTTTTGTTAATCATATTACATCATTTTCTTTCATTTTAAAAACTTTTACTACAAAAATTTTTCATTGAAAAGTTTTATCATTTTCACCGATTGAGCCGTATCTCAGTTGGTAACCTGCCATTCAGCCAAGCATGCTAACGTGGGTTTGAAACCGCATGATTGCATTTGGAGGCAGTGCGGCGTTCTTTTGCCCCATGTGCATGGGAGTGTCCACACTTTGAGTAAACAAGAGTATTCTTTGTAAGATAAAAATAGGAAAAAAAAATATTAGATGAATATAGAATTGTATAAGGAAATTGTTAGAATGTCTTAAGAGCTCAATTGTAAAACAATGTTTGAGATGATTGTAATATAAATACTCATCAAATTTTTTTTTATCATTTCTTAAACACACCAAATAAGTATTGTTATTAACATAGAATCTATTAGTTATAGTAAAATTTTATTTGGAGCATCCATTTGTTGCTTCCCACTAAAGTGCTGATAATAAGAATTGTCGTGTATGCTAAATAATCCCTTACTGACTAAAATAAAATTTTATCTATTGATTTGCTATAATATCACTTGTTTTGATATATACACCAAAAATCATTTCAATAAATTATTGAGTGCGCCATATTTGTTTATTATAACTTAATATTATAATCATTTACATTCACAACTCTCACTAAGATTTTTTTTTTACAAATATTTTCATATTTTGGGAGGACATCAACAAATATTTCCACACTTCAAGACCAAACACGTAACACAGCCACTTGTGAGGCCCTAGACTCGAACCAATGACCTAACTCAAATAAGGCGATTATGCTGACCACAACGCTGCAAAAGAAATTAAACTTGAGTAAACACAAATAAGCAGTTATAACTAATCTACTATGTTAAGTTGTTATTTCAAAAGCTAACCGGTATAAATTGTAAAATTTTAGGTATCTGTGAGCCAAAAGTTAATTGTGAAAAATCATGTATACATGATGTTAATTAGGATAGTTACTAGCTAGCGAACCTGCTTCTTTCTATTAACTTGTCATTTTCATAATAAAAATAAAAAGAAATTGAAGGTGGGACATACTTGACAGTAGTATTGAAAAGTTAAATGTAAGTACAGAATTTTGGTCATAAGAAGTTAATGATTAGAAAACACAAATCGGTGGTTATAACCAATTGGCCAAGTTGTTTATCAGGAACCCATGAACCAAATGCTGACAGTGAAAAATCTTTCATACATGATGTCAATTAGGGTAGTTTCGGACTGCCGAATAAGCTCTTCTCATTAACTTACTTTTTTT
>JAXCLR010000073.1:29400829-29432234 GCA_035584095.1 Annona squamosa | reverse complement strand
TTCACATTAATGAACATAATGAGTGGTTTGGATTTATTAAAATGTAGATATCATTTGTAAAAACTAAGAGACGGTTGCTTCTCACACGCGTAGGTATAAATATTTTGAATTGTGTAAATCAAAAACACCAATGCAATTCGTGTAAAAACATAGGTATGAGAGCAAATAAAATATTTTCGAATTGTATTATTATATTTTAATGAATTGTAAATAGACCTAAGTATTTTTTATTAATTTAACACACGAAATCAATTTTTTTTAAAAAAAGCGCTTTAAAACAGTGATATTTACGGTAAAATCAAGAAGTTCAAAATTGAACTTGTAATCAAATTACTGACATGATTCCAACCCGATTTAACCGGTTGAAATGATTGGATCGAACGGCTGTATGTATTAACATTATATAATTATAATATAATCGACTTATACATGCAATTACAAAATTATTAAGTAACATACTACGACAAAGTATAAGAATTTTAAAACACATTAATGGATTGTTATTTTTTATTTTGTGCAGTGATACACCTTTTCTAGCATCGGCTCTCTCAAGCATTCCACGTGTAGCAGAGTGCGGGCTTTGGCTCTCTCAAGCGTTCACGTCGGCCTCTGCTGGCGTCCACAGCAAGGCAAGATTAATGCTGGCAGAAGACGGCTTTGAAAGTTGTACCCGCCAGCGTGAAAACCGCGATCCGTGTGCCCCGTCGTTCCCATTAATTCTCCCATTCCCACGCCCACAATGATTACCAAACGTGCCCAAAGATCTTAGAACCTCTAAACCAACCAATCTCGACTAGTAACATAACAATTTTTGACTTACAAGCAGAAATCAAACAACTAAGAAGGGATTTAAAAACTTTAAAACAATCAAATACGATAGAAATAGAAACTTTAAAAGAAAGAATAGAAAAATTAGAATCAAAAAATGAAGAAAGTGGTTCTGATTCAGAAAAGAAAAAAGAACATTTTATCCAATTAATATCAAGAGTATCTTATCAGAAATGGTATACAAAAATCACGCTATTAATCAATAAAGAACTAATTCTCGAAGTCATAGCCCTAATAGACTTAGCAGCAGACCTAAACTATATTCAAAAAGGTCTAATACAAACAGAATATTTTGAAAAAATAAAGAAAGTCTAAGAGGCGCAGGTAGAATTAATTTAAAAATAAATTTTAAACTCACAAATATAGAAATAAAACATCAAGATATGACCTTCAAGATAACCTTCCTACTAGTAAAAGATCTTTAGAGACAAATAATTCTACGAACTCCATTCTTAGAATTAATTAAGCCTTTCACAGTATCAGACCAAGGAATAACAACAAACATTTTAGGAAAAGAGATAATATTTGATTTTATCCAAAAGCCTCAACAAAAAGACATAAACTTATTAAAAGATAAATCGCTAACTATAAACCTGATAACCTTAAAATAAAAACACTTAAATTTATTAAAAGAAGAATTAAGATTCAAAAGAATAGAGAAACAATTAAAAACTCAAAGATATAAAGAAGAATAAAAAATTTTGAAAAAAATTAAAAATTGAAGTTTATGCAGACCTCTCAAATGCATTCTGAGAAAGAAAACAATACAAGGTATCCCTTCCTTACGAACTAACATTTCATGAAAATAAAATACCAACAAAGGCTAGACCTATTCAAATGAATAAAGAAACTCTAGAATACTGTAAAGAAGAAATTAAAGACTTACTCGATAAAAAATTAATATGACCATCAAAATCTCTCTGGTCTTGTGCGGCTTTCTATGTTCAAAAAAATTCTAAAATAGAAAGAGGAATCCCTAGACTAGTAATAAACTACAAAACTTTAAACAGAGCCTTAAAATGGATAGGTACCCTATCCCAAATAAAAAAAAAGATATCTTACAAAGAATAATAACCGCAATAATCTTTTCAAAAAATTATAAAACAACTTTCACAGTCCCATCCGGACAATATGAGTGGAATGTAATGTCATTTGGACTTAAAAACGCACCATCAGAATTCGAAAAAATTATGAACGACATACTAAACCCCTATACTGAATTCTCAATAGTATTCATAGATGATGTATTAATATTTTCAGAAACAATAAACAACACTTCAAACACCTAAATATTTTCTTAAAAATAATTCAAAAAAAATGAATTAGTAATTTTAAAAACAAAATACTTACTCTTTCAAACAAAAATTAAATTTTTAGGACATGAAATCTACCATAATACAATAATTTCAATCCAAAGATCACTTGAATTTGGTAATAAATTTCCTGATAAGATAACGGATAAAAACTCAGCTTTAAAGATTTTTAGGAGCACTAAATTATGTGTCTGACTTCTATCAAAATCTTAGAACCATATACAAACTATTATATCAAAGGTTAAAGAAAAATCCACCAAATTGGACAGATCAACACACAAAGATTATTCAACAAGTAAAAAAACAATTAACAAATCTACCTGTCTTAACTCTTGCTGATCCCGCAGCAAAAAAGATTGTTGAAACAGATGCCTCAGATATAGGATATGGGGGTATCCTCAAACAAGTAAAATAGAAAAAAGAACAAATAGGTTAATATCATTCAAGAATATGGAATAAAACACAACAAAAATACTCAACAATAAAAAAGAAAGTTTTAAGCATTGTTTTGTGCATTAAAAAATTTCAATGTGATTTATTAAACCAAACCTTTTTAGTTCGAGTAGATTGCAAAGTAACCAAATATATTTTACAAAAAGATATTCAAAATGAAGTTTCTAAATATATATTTGTAAGATGGCAGACACTTTTGTCAAATTTTGATTTTGAAATAGAATTTATAAAAGGTTCTTCGAACTCACTTCGAGATTTTTTAACTAGAGAATTTATCCAGGGATCAAAGTCTTCAACAACTGGCGGCAATGACGCTACAAAAGCCACCAAATAAATCAGAAGTCAAGCCTTAAACTCCTAATTCTTATTCACAGTACATAGTAACCATGTCTCATTTTTTTATTGTCAAAACCACAAATTTGTCAAGTCCTTTGTATGCACAAATGACTGCAAGGATTCATACCAAACCAAAAAGCCAAACTCAAATATCTTCTTCTAAAACAAAAATGACACCTCTGGCTTTGCCCGGACCAGAAACCCCTCAAACACCTGCATCCACTGATCTTAGTCAACTAGATAAACAAACTACTTTAGCACTCATCCAAAAATCCCCTGAACTTAAAGTCATTGAGTCATTCAAATTCATATGGCTCAAACATTCAGGCAGAAGAATCTTACCACAAACTTGCAATCAAAATTAGTCAAAGATACTGAACTTCACCCAACTCTGCTTCAAACAAAAATTCCAAAAAAATTCAAATATATCCCAAAACCAAATGCATCAATTCCCATTTGCTATGTTGAACATGATTTTCAGACTTCCAAAGACCCCACTTAATTAGCTAAAACTCTTTTTCTACCAACCCATCATGACAAAACCACAGATTACTACAAAACTCAAAAGTTCCATGAACTCATCATTGTTGATACCCAATTCATACAAGCTAAACATTATCCCGACAAAAACGATCCAACAGAAATTACATATTCAAGCATTCAAATTATGAATATTTTAATGTCATCAGATTTTGAATCAATGAAAAAAATCAAGAAAACCCTCCGTTACTTTTAGTCCTCAAACATTTACATATCGGGACTATCAATTAGCTTGGTACAAAGCCTTTTGGTACAAAAATAAATTAGGAAAGCCAATGGTGGGCCCACTTTGGATTAATCCATGAAAATTTTCAACCATTTATAAATCAAGGTTTCTAAACTTTTTACAAACATTCCCATCTTTCGAATTATGAAAACCGTTTTCCTTAAACCTTAAATTTTTGTTCAAAATTTTTTCTAGCCAGGATTTGCCAATGGGAATATGCTTTTCTTGAAAATCCAAAACCCTGACCATCTTCTCTTGGAAGAGTTTTCAAGGTAAAATAGTGGGACCCTTTTACATACATCCATGTTGAGCCTCAACCGGTCCTCAAATGGATAAACAGACAGCAACTCTAGACACCAGAAACTCCATCCAAACAAGAACTGTAGTTCTTGTCTCAAAAGTCTGTGGTCCAATCCAAACTCACGGCTGCATCAACCCAAGAAGACTTCATCAAACTATTTCAAGAAATACAAACACAGCTAGGTCCTCAGCCATTTATACAGTCAACTGCTAAACTTGAAGAAGACCAACATTCTGCCACGGGTTCAAATAAAGCTGACCAGGCTGACCAAAATGAAGATGTATGGGGACTCACTAAATCCTAATATTAATTGCATTTCTATACTTAAAAAAAAATATGCCACAAATCGTCGCCTGCAACCCCATTCAAACCTTTTCTCTCACCATTTCATCTCCGCTTAAATGACATCATTAGCTGCACAAATAGGCAACATCTTTCAAAACGATAAGCTCTCATCAGAAATCTCTAGCATCAACAGTGCTTGTCAGGAATCTCTGACATCAACAAGAATCTCTGACATCAACAGGAATCTCTAACATCAACAATGCTTGTCAGAATCAGGAATCTTTGACAAGATTCTAGCAGCTAGTCAGGAATCTCTGCCATGTCTGGCACAACTGTCAACTGTAGCCATCATTCCACGCCTTCATCAGTCATTCAGTCATCAATGGTCATTCCAAGACATCAACCGTCATTCAAAAGCACCTCTAAGCGACTATAAACATGAAGCTGGAGCAGAGGAGAGGGCATCGAAAAATATTTCGAGAATTCCTCCCCTCACAGCAACTTTCGAGACTCCCCTCGTACACACACTCTCTCTCTCATTCTGTAACCACTCCTACTCTCTAAATAATTCTCAAGAAAAACCTCTATTGTAAGACGATTTCAAAGCTTGCCTAAAGAAACAAGTTGTGAACTCAGAAGCTTGATTTGGTCTTTAAATTTGTAAGTTGCTTTTAAAGATAGATTTTAAACTTGTATTGTAAACTCTGTTATTTAATCGAATCGTTATTTGCCTGTATTTTCTTTTCTTTTATTGCTTTACATGGATGTCATTATAATCAAATGACTTTAAACTTATAAACCTTATTCCAAAACCTTGATGATAACATTAACGACGAACTAGCCTTATGGGGGAGTTCTCTCGGGACATCTTTCCTTATTATAATGACAAATTCAAAGACATAAACTTATTACAAAATTCTTATAAATATTGAAAGAAAGACAAAGTCGACACCCTCACTGGTTTAGATACTTTATGATCTCCATCTTAGAAGAAGATAAACAGGATCTAGAACAGATATTATTCATATTAGCTGCCTAATCATATGACAAAACAAATTCACCAAATAAATAGAGAATTAAAAGCATTAAGAGAACAAAGAATTGAAATTGAAAACCGTTAAGAAAGTTACCACCCATCAAATCTATAGTGGTCTTTATAAACAACTAAAATAAAATTTTAATAGAGTTTCATTTGCTATAAAATAACAACAAGAAATCATAGAATATCTATGAGGATAATCTTTCTGTAGCTTCTATATTACATAGCATAAAATTGGTATCAAAGCCACGTTGCTAAATTTTGCATCGTGGAAGGAGAAAAGTATATTTTGCATCTATGTGAAACCTCAAGTCGCATTTCCTAGAAGGGCATATTAGCTTGTACTACCGTATTAAGCTCCGTGGAGTAATATCATTGACAGTGATTAGAGATAAAAAATGTATTTAGCTTTAACCATGAATGCATTATTTAAAAACTTTTTCTCTAAATCAAGCAGTAGCCGAGGTAATGTATTAAATACAGAAGAAATCAATATAGATAATCTAGAAAAAGATTTAAATGATTAAAAAATACTTGATATCTCAGACAGTCAAATATACAAAAAGAGGTCACTTCAATTCTCTACAAACTACATAATAAAAATAGTCGAGCAAACAATTTCTTTATTTAATCAACATGATACTATTTCCCTTCTAAATAGAAGATTAATGAGCAAAATGACAAAAATATAATTTCGTACATTTAGGACTTGTTCAAGTAGCTGTTAAGCTACTTCAATCTTATTATGCCTAAAAGATTGTACGTTTAACAAATTTCAAGAATCACTTTTAGGAATGGTAGAAACAAGCTTATACAGTAGACCTATCTATTTTGACTGTTACCCAAATTTTACTGTTTCCTTACAAGATCAAAATATTTTAGACAGTCTAACTCTAAATCTGAAGGTTCATAATTGTAAAATAAAGCAAGGATTTTTACCCATAGCACTGGTTTATAGAATCCATTATAAAGCAATGACTACAGCCTTTAACACAAAAGTTATTAAACAATCCTTGAAAGGAGAAACAATATTGCCACAAACTGATATAAGAAAAGCAAATGTAATGGTACCCAAAACTATAAAATGGGACCAAATTACTCTTCCATCTCATTGGGAACTCCAAACTGAGGTTCCACCTCCTCAAATAAAAAACTCTGAAATTTGAAAAATAAGTGACGATGAAGAAGGAAATGTAACAATAGACATGAACTCTTTTAGAAAGTCATTCTCTTTTAACCCCAAAAGATCTGTAAATGAAACTTCAGAAAGATCTTTTAAAACAACTCGATCAAGAGCCTCATGCTCCTCAATACCCACAAGCAACAAATTAGACATAAAAATGAAAGGAATAAATATTAGTCCTCCAATTCCCCAACCAATCTACTCGATGGCGCCAAATGAAGAAAGTATTAGCCCAAGGATGTCACCTAACAAAATAGATATGGGAGACTTTGACCCATCTATAAATATTATTGAAAAGGAATTCGGGATAGACAAAGAAAAACTAAGGAAAAACTTTTATAATAAATTCAAAAGAGAAAAAAGAAAATGGTTTTATAAAAATTATGATAAAAAAAAAGAAAACTCATTCAAGAAGAGTATGATGAATTTATGAAAACACATAAGGTTCATATGTTTTTCTTCGAATGGTTCGAAACTGTCTATTCTCCTAAAAAACAAGAAGACTATTCAGGAACTATAGAACCAATATGGGAAAGACTCCATATGACAACAAGTAAGAACTCCAAATAATCCTCCAGAAAATGAAATCATAATAGAATTCAAAAACAAACAAATAACACACTCTCCATATAAAATTAGATCAGAAATTGACACATCTCTCAATAGAAATGATATTAAAAAATTTCATGAATAAAATAATTATACAAATCCATCTCTGATGAACATAGGAAAACAATTAGATAAAATTTAAACTACAATAGAATATAAGATAATACCACTTGTTATTTTTAAGAGAAATAAGAGAAAATAATGAGTTTATTGATAGGATAAATGAAAAGTTAAAAATTCTTGAAACACCTGAAAGCTCAAAAATAGAAAGAATAATTATTGAAGAAGAAGGAAATGGTTCAAACAGAACTCCAAATGCTCCAACTAAATCCACAATTTTATATATGTCTGAAACCGATATTGAGGACTCTTCAAAAGAATCAAGTATAGAAACAAACGAACCTGTTTTAAAATTAAACAAAATAGACTCATGGAAATTCTTTCAAAACCCTATTACCCTATACATACACCACCTGATTTATTATTTGAAAAAAGAAACCAATTTAGTCAAGCTCAATACAACGCAAATATTATGTATGAATGAAACGTAGAAGGAAAAAATGAAACTCAAATAGTTAATATACTTTAACAGATGATTATAGTTGCAACAGTCTATAAAACAAAAACAAGCCCAACAGATCATTACATAGCTCAACTCTTGGTAGCAGGTTTTACTGGATCTCTAAAAGGATGGTGGGATAACTGCTTAACCCAAATACAAAAGGAAATGATCCTCTATTCTTACAAAAAAGATGATACTAGAGAACTACTAGTAGTAGAAGACAAACCTATTCAAAATGTCACACACTCTTTAATTTTAGTCATAACAAGCTTCTACATAGGACCAAATAATAAACTTAAAGAAAGAAAATAAAAAATCTTACAAACTTTAAGATGCAAGAAGATGAGTAATTTTAGATTCTATAAAAACCAATTTCTTGGCAAGAGTAATGCTTAGAATAAACTGTAATCAACCATTCTAGAAGGAAAGATTTATTAACAGGACTTCCATCCTATTTTGCTAAGAAAATCAGAGATAAAAACAATGGGACTATTCCTTATGAAAAATTAACTTATGGAGACATAATATCAGTAGCAAATGATGTATGATTAACATACTGTAATGAACTTAGACAAAAGGCAAATGAAAAAGAGAAAGAATTAAAATAAAATAAAAATTTGGAGATTTTTGTGAACAATTCGGAATGGAAAAAATAGAAAGAAATTGCAATGGAAATTGTTCAAGAAAATATAAGAAAAATAGGCTATTCAAAAAATATAAAAAATCATACAGAGGAAATGAGGAAGGAACATCTAAACCAAATTATAAAAAAGGAAAGACAAAACACATAGAACAATACCTTTTAAGTCCCATAAAAAGAGAAGATTTTCAAAGGATCCGTCTACTTGCTGGAAGTGTGGAAATGTAAGACACTTTACCAATAAATGCATGCTTAAAAGAAAAATTAATGAACTAGAAATAAACCAACTAAATTTAATAGAATCTCTAAAAGAACAATCAGATAAACTTATGTTAATTCTGACAACTCGAAAAATGAAAAGAGTACTGAATCAGAAAGGAAGATTGATGAATTAGAATCTAATACTGATAATTCATATGAATTAAATATGATAACACAAGATCAAAAAGAATTATTAGACTTTGCGGACCAAATAACTAATCCAGAACAACAAAGAAAATATCTATTAAAAATAAAAAATATGCTCAAAGAAAAACCTTATGAAACTCTTTTCAACAAAATCTTATAAAAAACTCAGGCTTATGATCTAACAAAGATTTTAGAACTTCTAAACCAATTAGTCTCGATTAGTAACATAAAAATTTCTGACTTACAAACAGAAATCAAACAACTAAGAAGGGATTTAAAAACTTTAAAAGAATCAAATACAACAGAAATAGAAACCTTAAAAGAAAGAATAAAAAAATTAGAATAAAAAAATGAAGAAAGTGGTTCTGATTCAGAAAAGGAAGAAGAACATTTCATCCAATTAATGTCAATAGTCTCTTATTAGAAATGATATACAAAAATCACGCTATTAATCAATAAAGAACTAATTCTTGAAGCTATAGCCTTAATAGACTCAAGAGCAGACCTAAACTATATTCAAGAAGGTCTAATACAAACAGAATATTTTGAAAAAATAAAGAAAGTCTAAGAGGCGCAGGTGGAACTAAGTTGAAAATAAATTTTAAACTTACAAATATAGAAATAAAACATCAAGATATGACATTCAAGACAACCTTCCTACTAGTAAAAGATCTTCAAAGATAAATAATTCTACGAATTCCATTCTTAGAATTAATCAAGCATTTCACAGTAACAGACTAAGGAACAATAATAAACATTTTAGGTATATATATATATATTATGATACCAAAATGAGGGTAAGGTCTCCTCCTCCTCAAAAAGTACACGAATTGTTAAAGATTATAGAATCGCACCATGTACGCATGGCTTCATCAACATGAAAGGAGTTTAATGAATGACTTGGATCGCATGATCAGTGGAAGACAAATGGATCAGGTTGGGTGCCCATTTGTGGGTTCCTTAAACCTACCGTCAAGTCCAGACTTGTGCCCAAAATTAGGATACGTTCAAGGTCTGAACAGCAAACGGGTTCGTGAACCTCCAATTTGTGCCCACCAAACTCACCATGGGTGGGCCCTACAACGATGTGGTAATCCAAGAGCTCCCTTTGCTCCTCTTACCCTTATCATTTTTAAACATGCTTTGGACGGTTGGGTAATGGATAAATTTTTTAGAATGAAAAGCTTCTAATGCAGAAGTTTTTAAAATGAAAGAATTAATGAGATATAATATAAGTAATAATAAGAAGTAAAGAAATAAAGTTAAAATATATATGGTAATTGTATTAATAGTTGTGAAAAATAATTAAAAGACAAGATATTTTTTAAAAAAATAAAAGAAAAGATATTTGTATATGAAGATATAAAGAAATGGTTAAAAATTAGGATAACTGTGCATTGAAAAAAATTTATATTAAGGATGTGTTTGGAAGATAATAAAAATTTTAAATGAAATATTTTTTATGTAAAAATTCTTAAAATAGGAAAAATTGATATAACATAATAAAAGTAATAAAGAGAAAATAAATAAGTTAGTTATATAGGTAGTAGTATAAAAATAATTGAAAAGTATGATAATTATATAAAAAGATGTAAATAAATAATTTTAAAAAGTGATAATTGTGAACTAAGAAATTAAACAATGAAAGTATGAATTTCAATCACTAAGCTTAAATTTAATTAGTCTCTATGGAACTCTTTTTCTATGTAACTCTATTCATTTTTAAAATCTTGATGGTTAATGGAAAATTCATCACATTCGTTGTATTTAGAATCATTTATAGTATCTTGAAAATTTATTTATTTATTTATTTTAATATTAAATGTCAATTTAAAGTAGTATTTTCAACATATAAACGGTCTAAAATATCATTTGTATGTGAATAAATAATTTTATTATATTCTAATATATTTATAAGTAAATCTAAGCATTTTTCATAATTTACACATGAACATATATTTTCAATAAATGTGACTTATAAGTATGCTTAATTGGAATGAAACTTAGTTTCTTACCTAAAAAATTGAAGTTAAATATAATAAATAAATTAAATTTTATATTAAATATTAAAATCTTAAAATTTGATGAATTACCTGGCTCATATAGAAATTTAGCATCATATTAACTTATGATAATAAACAACGAGAATGTCCTTTTCTGGAAACCTAAATCACCAATTGAAAGTTCAAAATAGTCTTTCATTTATTGGAAGAATGCAAATAATAAAATGTCTTGAAAAGAAATCCAACCAAAATCGTGTGTTATAAGATTACTAAAATGATATGGGGTGATGTTACTCATAAATTGGTGTTAGGATCTAAACTAAATGGGATGTGATCATTGCTAAAAAGTTTGGAAACCCTAAAATGACCATAATATAAAGATCGTAAATTTGCAAACTTTTTGATTCCAATGGGGCACAACAGAATGAAAGCCCACCTCACCTCCATGGGCTCCGCCATTAATGGCTCCTCAAAGAATACGATGGAACAGCCTTCTACATGCACATGCAACCTAATTATTATTATTATTATTATTAGTATCATCATCAACGTCGTCTTTAATTATAAATGCTAGTGGGTTAATTTTCAAACATTGAACTAAACTTGTTCAAAAAGATATCAAAACTATCGTGTTTCAAAACTGAAATAGGGTTTCAACTTTTCTTCTTTTCTTTTACCTTTTGCTTAGCCAAAGTTAAAATGCACCAATTTTCTCCACTGTTTTTCTTTAACTATAAGTTTATTAATTGTGTTTATTATTATTTTAAACTTTTTTTGCAAAGTTACTTGTCTTTTAAGTTTAAACCCTTTTGAGTAGTATTGACACATTTAAATATATTAAATGTTAGGTGAATGAAATTTGAGGTAGTTTTGATTCTTAATCATTGTATAGATTAATATTCAGTATTTCAATCTAGTTACTATTTAGTTTTTACATAGAGTGTGTTTGGGAATGAATAAAACTTTTTGTGAAAAGTTTTGAAGAATAAATGTTGTCACATGATGTGATATGATAGGGGTAATGATGAGGAGTAAAGCGAATAAAGTTAAAATAGATAGGTTAGTTGTATAGGTAATTGTGTAGAAATGATTGAAAAGTAGGGTAGTTTGTGTTGAAAGATGTAAAAAAATAATTAAAAAATAGAAAAGTTGAGGAGAATGAAAAGTTTTAGGTGAAAAGTTTTTGTTATTGCCAAACACTCCCATAATGTGCACTTTTTTTTTGAAAAGGAAAGTTTAATTCATTGATTTGAAACGACTCTTACAAAGGAGATCAACAATACTCCGGGGAGGGGTAGAAAGCCATTCAAGACTCAGCCGGTGCAAATATAGAGCATATTTTGCCGGTCTATGGGAAAATTAGTTGCCTTCTCTACAAATATAAGAGAAATTTATCTCAAAAAAGGAGGCAATTGTGCTATGAATGTCATCCACTACAAGTCTACAACCTTCAGATTTGATGGTAGCCTCCCCTTGATAGCCAGTTGATCATGACAAGAGAATCGCTCTCTACAACCAGGTGCTAGAAGCCCCTCTCGACAACTTATTCAACCCCGATTAGAATAGCATTGGCTTTCCATCCATAATGACTAAGCTGAGCTCTTCCAAATCTTTGAGCCTAATTAGTTTCCATTTGAATCTCTTGCAACTACACCAAATGCTATTAGTTGTTTCCCATATTGCAACCTGCATCAACTTTTAGTTTTACCCACCCCTGCTTAAGTGATTATCGTTTGGCTATGCTAAAAGATCCATCCATATCACTGCCTTGAACAAGTTGAGCCTTCTAGTACGGTTTAGATAAAACATGCTCCAGGATCCGACATTCAACCTCAATGGATCCACTTTTGAAGATGCCTTTGAAGTTTCATACTATAACTTGTTTCAAATGAACCATCACCTCCATCAAATTGTAAGGAACAATACGAATGGGTATTTAGTTCCTGTTGCAGATAAGAGGGTGAGAATATCCTCTAATCCGGTATTATAGTTCTGAAATAAGGCATTTTGGTGGGGGCATCCTTTTAGTGTAGAGTTGAACTCCTAGCATTTCCAAAATAGATGATCTTCATCCTCTTCTTAGGACTTGCAAAAAAGACATAATGCGCATGTGCTTTGTTTGGGTTTGTGCCTTGGCCCCAGGAGCCCTTCTTACCTTGCAGCTTTAAAATCTATGGTAACTCACAAATTGATTATCATAGTAAGACCGGCTGGAAAGGGAATAGAACTTATAAAGGATGAAAATTTAAAAGAAAGAGAATCCCATGCTTCTAGCCTCATGGGACCCTTCCAAAAATATTTTTTAAAATTTTTCATAAACATCTAAATTTAAGTGTATTTAATCTAAAAACCAAGTTTTATCATTTTTATGCTTTTAAGTATTTTTTATTTTTAAACATAATGACATTTTTCGTAATTTTTGAGTGGAAAAATTATGAAAATGCAACTGTGTTTAAAAATAAAAAATACTTGAAAGCATTCAAAGATGATAAAATTTATTTTTTACATTAAATATACATAACTCTACATGTTTGTAAAAAATAAAAAATTAAAAAAAGGTCCTATGGCTAGATGCATGGAATCCCATGCCGCATAGGATCATGTCTTGATTTTAAAATATATATTTAATTTCATGTTTGAAAAATATGTAATTATTTCATGTACTCCTCATCATCATCGATGAAGTTATAATTAGTTTAACCAATTAAATCAACTAACTAAATCAACCTTAGTAAAATTATTATTATTAAAAAAGATAAGCTACAAGCCCTTCCTTGTAATATAATTATTTTTTGATATTTTTTGCTATTTTTTATATTGGTCGTAATATAATCATTATTATTAAAACTTTTTTTGATATTTTCAATTAAATTGATTATTTTATTTTTACTTAATTTAATTTTATTCAAATTAATTTGTCATTATATTCAGTTAACTTCTATAAGCATTGATTAGCTTTAGTTAAATCCTTTTATTAATCTCTAAATGAAATCTTTTAGATATAATCATCTTACAGGGTCTCTAGAAGCATATTAAAGTTTTTAAATAACAATTAACATCTAAAAAATAAAATTTCTCTTTGATTAGCTTTGATAAAATCACATAACCAAGTTCCAAATTACAACTAGCATGTGAGTAACGTGGCTAGCAAAGAGTCCTAACTCTGTGCGGGAAGTCTATACTTTGAGTCATGGCAAAAGGAGTTTATCTCTCAATTTTGAAGTAATGTCTTCGTAACCACCTTATTAGCAATATTATTAGATTTATACTCTTGGAGTTAAAAATTGAAAAATGCATACTTGGATTGAGTTGTAAAAAATAAAAGAATAAAAAAGTTTCAAATTACATCCTTTAAATTAAATGAGCATAGATGGTGTTTATAGATATACTTTAGGTGTTAAAAATAATTAGTTATAACGCATAGATCCAGAAAAGTGACAATTGAAATTGACGCACAAAGCACACAGGCCTAGAAAAACGACCAATGAGCCTATAGGCTATATGTCTCATAGTGTGATATTGTTCACTCTTGCCTGATAACTTAGTTGCACAATTTTAAAACATGTCGCACCATGTTCAAATTGAGATTCACTCATAAACCACCAGGAACTTTCTCCTCTTTTTCGATGTGGAATTCGATTCTAAACTATTATAAGCCCATCAGCTTCCGTTTGGTTCCTTCTTAAATCAAAACTCAACTTTGAGCTTTTGCTTGCACTCTTAGCTTTCATTAGTTCAACCTTCTGACTTTGGAGGAGGTTCACTCTAATACCATTTATAATGTGTAGACCTAGAAAAGTGATCATTGGGCTTAACACATAGACCAAAAAAAATCATTAGGCTTATAGGCTGTAGGTCTCATAGTGTGATATTATCCACTCTGGCTTAACAGTTTAGTCGTACGATTTTAAAACATGTCATACCATGTTCAAGTTGAGACCTACTTATAAACCATCAGAAACTTTCTCTCCTTTTCGATGTAGAATTCTATTTTGAGCTATTACAAACCCTCTAGCATCCACCTAGTTTGTCCCTGAACCATAACTCAATTCTAGGCTTCTCCCCGTAGCTCTAACTTTCATTGGTTCAACTCTCTGACTCTCCAAATGACATCTACTGAAGGGGGTCTTGTCTAATACCATTTATAATACACAGACAAGGAAAGTAACCATTGGGCCTAACACACAGAATACACACCTAGAAAACGACTATTAGGCCTATGACTTACTGGCCTCACAGTATGATACTGTCCACTCTAGCTTGACAGTTTAGCCTCATAATTTTAAGATGCGTCCAACATGTTCAACTTGAGACTCACTTAGAAATCACTAAGAACTTTCTCCCCTTTTTCAATATGAGATTCGATTTTAAGCTATTACAAACGGTATCAAAGCGGACCCCCTTCAATAAATGTGGTCTATAGAGTTGGATAGTTGAACCAATGAAAGTTAGGCCTATAGGCAGAAACCCAAAGTTGAGTTGATCTGAGAACGAACCAGGCAAAAAGCTAGTAGGTTTGTAATAGCTCAAAATCGAATCTTACATTAAAAAAGGAAAAAAGTTCTTTGTGATTTATAAGTAGGTCTCAAGTTGAACATAGTGTGATGCATTTTAAAAATATGCGGCAAAATTGTCATGTTAGAGCAGACAATATCACACTATGAGTCAATAGCCTACAAACTCGATGATTTTTTCTAGGTATGTGTGCTCTGTGCATTAAGCATAATGAACACTTTTCTAGATTTGTGCGTTATATTAGTGTATAAAGGGTGTGTTTGGCAATGAGGAAAAAATGTCAATTTAAAATTTTTTAATATAAAACTTTTCACTCTCTACAATTATCATCTTTTTAAATCATTTTCAAATTTTTTATACAATTATCCTACTTTTCAATCATTTCTACACAACTACTCACACAATTAACGCATATTTTTAACTTTACCATCTTTACTCATCATCATTTCCAATATCATATCATATCATTTTACAACTTTTATTTTACAAAACTTTTCATCAAAATTTTTATTCATTCCCAAACACACCCAAAAATAAAAATTAATTTTGGTTAATGATTGGTTTTGGTTTGCTCCGGTGAGCATTGATTACCATATATAAGCATTGTTCCTCCTTAAGTTCAATTATATAATATAATATATTTATTTTTTTTTTGGAAAAAAGAGTTCGGTTTAGCAATAGTTTCAAGACAAAAAGAATGAAAATTATTTTTAGAATTTGGGATGTTTTATTTCATATTATAACTGAACTACTTATAAAGGATGTCATCATTTGGTTGTTTCAATGTGATATTAGTGGTTAAATATTTATTTTACTTGAAATAAATTTGTTGTAATCCTATTTGACTTAATAATATAATTGTTAAATTTTTTTTATTAAGATTGACATTGTAAGGTTTTTTTTAAAATCAGATGTTAATATTTATGTATATGGTTATGATATTAATATTAAATTGTATAATAGAAAAATAATGTATCTTTTCATTTTTCAAAACAGGTCACTAGTCTGCTCTTTTTTGTTAAAAATGCTACCAATCTACTTAATAAAAAAAATTTAAATAAGATTTTTCTTCTTTACATTCTTAAGTACTCTTGAATTTTTGCTTGAAAATAGAAAGTATCATTTTTTATTTTTTAATGATCGATTTAAAGTTAAATAGATATAAGATAGATAACAAATATATAGAATCCTTTTAACTCAAATTCTAGCCCGACTTTCAAAAATAAGATTAAGGTTAGGGTTGAGGTTGATGTTTTAGAAATAAGGTTATGGTTAGAGTTGAGATGAATCCAAATTTCACGAGCCAAGTTGCACCTCTAGGATTTATTACAAACACACAAAGTATATCTTGGATTTTAGAAATATAGGGGATATATTTGGAAAAAATCCAATTTGAAATAAAATCTTACCTTAAATTAATATTTTCTCTATAATATTATGTAAAAATTTTAATATACCAAAAAAAATATAATAATATAAGCTTTGTTAGATGATTTATCAATTGTATAGAGTAAATTAGAATTTTGTATATTTATAAGATACATCTTGCAAGTCTTACAAACATATCATATTTCATTCAAATTATTTACAATGAAGAAAGAGCACAATGCCCTTCCTTACATTTTTCTACTCCATAAGAGGGTTTTTGTTCATGAATGCTTTTTTGAAAATTTTCTTTTATGTAACCTATTTTATTTTGAATATTTTGATGGTATTATCTAGAAAATCCTTCACTTATATAGTATCATGGTCATCATCTACAAATATGTAAAATCAACATAATAAAATAATTAAATATTACATATTAATTTTAAAGTTATATTTTTAATATTTCAACTGTTTAAAATACCATTTCTATATAGATCAATGACTCTATAAAGTAATATATCTATATATATATATATTCTTTAATATACATGTAAATGAATTTAAGAATTTTTCTTAATTTACAATAAAAATATTTATTTTTGAGCAAACGTGACCAAGTGCATATTTAATTTAGATGAAATTTAGTTTTTTAAATAAATAAATAATGTTATATATGATGAATAAATTAAAATTTTCATCTAGCATCAAAATGGAACTGCTTCTTGTAGAGCAGGTCCGTGCATTCTTTGGCCCCGATTCCAATATGCTAAACCTCCTTTGAAAATATGTTTGAATATTTAGGACGTACGTAAGGGATGCATGGGTGTCCAGCTTAGCATGTCATCGATTTACAACAATCATTGCATTGATTTTTCTGAGAACTTACGTCACATGTTGACACTGGTTGCAACAAATAAAACCGGCACCAAATAAAACCGTTACGTTTTTTTATTTAATAGCTCGATGCTTATCTTGAGAAATGATTAAGAGTACTCGGGTGTACTTAAATTTAGTGCACCAAATACAATACACAAATTTTTTTAAAATTTTTTTAATATATTTATATGAGTTCAAGCATGAATGTCTCATACATACATGTAATATTAAAAAAAAGCATTTCTCATGTGCCCCCAATTTTTAAAATTCAAAAGAAAATATTTTAAAATATAAAAAATAAAATTTATTTGTAGATATTTGTGTCTGGGCCTATACATGAATTTTTTAAAAATTGAAAACATTTTAAAAATTATACTTCAAGATGCACTTAAGCTAATTACACCCACGCCCACCAGATAACAGCCGGCTTATCCTCAAGTCTGCTTATGCATGAGCCCGTCATGTTTTTAATTTAAAAAAAAAATTTTGTTTTACTCATTTCTGAGTTCCGCTAAGATCTGGTTATATAAATCATTTTAAAAACTATAAACTTATTTACAGTGTGTTTTGGATTTTTTAAAATGAAAAAACGGAATTCTCGTGCGGCAGCCAGGAGCACAGGGGAAATCCATTTTTTCCAGTTAAAAATTATAAAATACTCCCTTAGCGGGGCCCTCCTGTGGGACCCATGCGGTTCACCGCACGGAACCCAAACGATAGATTTAAGGGCTTTGCTTCTTGTACTGGGCTTACTAGATGAAGGTTTTGATATTATCTGCCCAAAAAGTAAAAACCCACCCGCATTATGATACTAAATCAATTTCGTACGTTCTATTTAGAATGGAATATGATAAAGTGCACACAGATTAATTTAGTTTCGGTGAACTTGAATGTAAAAACTTATTTTTTAATTTTTTTGAAATTTTTTTATATAATTGTTAATCTAAGTATATTTAATATATGTATCTAAGTTTTTGCCAATTTCGTAGATTTGTAAATATTTTTTTGGATTTTTTAAAAATCAAGGACATTTTCGTAATTCATAAATTACAAAAATACAAAAATGCTACTGATTTTAAAAAATTCAACAAATATCTACAAATCTCCGAAATTTATAAAACTTGATACATATGATAAATACACTTAAATTAATAGTTGTACAAAAAAATTTTAAAAATATTAAAAAATAAGTTAAATACACCCGAGTACAAGGAAGCTAAGTATACTAGATATGCTAGATTAGATTCCATTTGGAATTATTTGTTTAACTACCTTAAAAACCTACTATGTGGTAACCTCTTCTTTTATCTAAACTTTTTTCAAATTTAAATAATTCATTTTGTTAATATATGTCATTTTATTATGTTAGAAAAAATAAGTTTAATTGGAAATTTTTTGTCAAAAATAATATCTTTTAAAAGTGCATATAGAATTATTTAAAATTTTGAAAAGTAGTAATATATAAAATTTTTCAAAATAAGTAGTTTTTGAAATCATAAATAAATATATAAACAAGCATGATAGATAGTTTAGATTTGAAAATAAATGTTTTAAAATGAAAAGTAGAAGGCTCCATGCAGCCAAACTTTATTGAATATATGTCATTACCCATTTGCAAACTTATATAAAATGAACAAAAAATGGTTTGATTTATATATTAATTCTAAAGTCATGTTTTCATCTCTAAATTGTCCAAAATATCATTTCCATATCAATAAATGATTGTACCAAATATTATTAGATTTTAATGTACCTGCGAATGAATCTCAGTTTTCATAACTCACTAATAAAAATATATTTTTAGTTAAATATGGCTCATCCGCACCTCTCATAAAATGATTTTTGTTCTGATGATAAAATTAATGACGGTGAACAAATGTGGTTGACCGAATTTTTTTTCCATTATCAAAATGAGCCCCATTCATAAACCAAAACACTACAGTCCATATAGTAATGCTAAATATACCTATAATGTTCAGATCAAGTCACAATAAAATATTTATCCTCAGTGATGATATAAAAATTTTAATGCTCTGATCACATTTTTATTTTATTCGGTCCGTCCTTGTACGTTTACTATTTATCTATTTATCTAATTCTCAGGATAACATCAATATCAGGAGCTTTGGTAAAATAAACTGTATAGCTTTGTCTAATTGCAAATTGGACCTATAATTGAGTATTTGCAAAGTAGACCTTCTAACTTCCAACATATTTGAAAATGGCAATGACTCAATACAGATGCCATTAACTTTTTATTTTAAAATATTTTTTCAAAATAAATCACTCATCATGTTTATTCATATGTATTTATTTATGATAATAAAAACATATGAATTAAAAACTTTCATATATACACATTTCAAAATTTTTAATAATTATATATTCTCTTTCAAAGGATGGTATTTTTTACAAAATATAAATTTTCAATGAAAATTATTTTCAGTAGTATGATAAAAGAACATGTGCTAAATAAAATAAAAATTTCAAAATAAAAAAGGGTTGTGTGAAGCCTCCATGCAACTCAGTTGTGTTAAATCATTTCTTTTGCACAATAAACACCATTTGATGTCAGAACTTTTTTTATTACATTTATAAGGACACAACTTTCCCTTCCAGACTCGATGCGGAAATGCCACGCACATACATATATACGATGCATTCAAAAATAATTATTTAGTCTATTTTACAAAAAAAAAAAAAAAACACGCCAGAATCAATTCGTCGAAGCCAGCGTGGGGGTGATTATAAAAAAAGACTTACGAGAGCGGCAAGTGAAGCTTTTAAAATATAATTTTTTACATCTACACCATTAATTAAATTGTAAATGAAAGTTAACATCCTAATATAAAATTTGGTTATTCATATGATTTTTTAAGAATTAATCATCAAATATTTATTTTGCATTGATATTAGTTCCATAAATGTTATATTATCCTAATTTTTGAAATAAGTATATCTTATTATTTTGAACATAATGTATGTATTTAATTTGAAAAATAAGTAATCAATATTTTGAAAAATAGTATATATGCATTTGGTGGCTTAGATTTCTTCTCTGAATGCAAGTTATAACTGATTATACATATATCCATTGTATTTAATTTTATATAAAAATTTTACTATGAAAGCCACGATTAATAAATAGTTCAGATTTTTCATTAATGAAAATTCTGGCTCACGGTGTTACCTGTTACCAGCTCTGAAGAGCACTATTCTCTTTTTAAGGGAAGAAGCACTTTTAAAATTAGCTTTTTATGATGTTTAATGAAAAATCCTTACAGATTACTAGTCGTACTTCTTATATTAAAGTTACTATATGAAATCTTAAATTTAATTAGATATGTGTATAATCTATCATAATTAGCATTTAGAAATGAAGTTTAAACCCTTAAATGCACATATACTGCTTTTGTAATATTAATTATTTATTTTTAAATTAAATCCATAAATTATGTTCAACCCAATGAAAGATACTTATAACAAAAAAATAGGATAATATCATATTCATAAAACAAAATCAATTAAAAATAATATTGAATAACTTTAATTATTAAAAAATAGTAGATAAATGATCAAAATGTAATCTTGTGATGTTAAATTTCAACTAAAATGCAATTAATGATTTAAATATTAAAAATAAAGTACATATAATGATCCTCCCTCCCTGTTGAATTGCACCAGGACGAGAATGCTGTATTGGAACCAGGAGAATAGAGTTTTTGGTGAAGGTGAGATTCCATGCCACACACTTTCGTTTCATCTCCATCGCATCAATACACGAAGGTTGGAGCCACGTATGCGTTCGGTAGGTGTGAATCTTACCTTTAGCTGGGAGGTACTGATGGGTGGGAGCTTTGTCTTCGTGAACAAAAGTTGAGTTTATTGTTTCCTAAATAGACAAGTTTAATTTAATATAAAAAAAAAGTAATTTTGTTAGTCCGAGCTAAGCAAAGGCTTTGTTTAGCTCATTTCAAAAAACTTATTTACGATAAAAAAATAAAAAAAAATCTTTTTCTTTGTACACTTGTTTTTTTGGCACATTATTTATGCACTTGTTTATCTAAGTATATTTAATATATAAACTAAGTTTTATTATTATTTCTAGATATGTACATATATTTTTTTAAAATTTTTAAACATATATGTGTATATATATATTTAAAATATTTTTATCTTTAAAAATCTAAAAATATATATACATATATTAAAAAATGGTAAATTTTGATTTATATGTTAAATATACTTAAAGAAGCAAATGTATGAAAAAAAATTATTGTAAACGAGTTTTTTAAGATAGATTAAATAAAGCATTTACTTAGCCAAGATTAACAAGGTAATCCCTCAGTATCAAATGTCAAAATGTCAATTACTCATGTTATCTAATAATGAAGGTTGGGTTGCATACTCATCTTCGAGGCGCCCAATTGCCCATGAGAGCTCGAGTTGCAGAGGCTGTCACTGTCCTATTTCGCGGTCTTGCTGCTCAGCGCTGGCCCAGCAGCCCGGGGAGTTGAAATTTGAAGCTGCCCACTACCTTTCCGCCCATCACCATGCGCCACTTCCTCAACCCACGTTTTCCTTTTTTTTTTAATATTCCGTCTTCCTTACGCTTCATCTGGACCCTCGCCGCCCCTACGATGCTGCCAGCCCCGCACGTGCGTAGGTGGACAGGGTATCACATCGCATGCATGATGCATGACATGCCCGATCAATAACTCTTTAAAGGGTTAATTTTGTTTGATCACAATTTTTACCGTTATTTATTGATAGGATCAAACGTTCATAAAAATAGCAAATATAAAGATATATTTTTATCATATTTTTAATTATGACAATGCACACATGTCTTCAAAACAAAATACCCGCGGACTAAAATCTAAATTTCTCTCGTCCTTTCTCATATAAAAAATGATTTTCATTGCATGTTGTTATAGTTTTGTATTTTAATAATGATATGTGCAAATAACTTACTTTCTAGACTTAGTTTAGGTTAAAGGGTGTTTTGGTAAAAAAATAGATAGAGATGATCACATTTAAAAATTTGTGTTCGTATTCACTAATTTTATAAACGCGTGGTCATATTTGTAAAGATAATTAAAAATTATGCTCGTATTTGAAATTAATCACTCTTTTCGATATTTTCTTCTAAAAATATTTATGAAGCTGTTGACATTTGAGAAAAATATAAAGGAAAACTAAAATGAAAATTTTTTAAAAAGAAAAGAGCAATGTAATATGGTTGACTTATAATTAAGAATAAAGAAAATAAAGTTAAAATATACATAGTGATTGCATAGGAAGACGTGAAAAATAATTGTAAAATAATATAGTTGTATAAAAAATGTGAGAAAAAGTTTTCTAGAGTGGAATTTTTTTAATGATTTTTCTTGCGTGCTTTTTCCAATTTAATTTGAAATTTAATTATTTAACTGTCATATTTTTCTTGTTATATCTATATTTGAAACATTCTTATACAGCTACCCTACTATATTACGTCACTTTGTCACTTTTCAAAAAAAAAAAAAAAAATCATTCGTACGTTCCCATCCCCATTTAATTCTACAGATTGTCGGATGCATGTTTATTAAAAATTACATGGTATTCCTTTGAACCGACTCATGTTTAAGTGAACATTGAGCCCATTCAAGTGTTCTTGCTTTACACCTTTTATGTAATTCCTTATATCTACTCCATTTACATGGAACAGCTCCGTAACTTGGTTGAAACATTTTTCACTTTCCCAATTGTAAAAATGCTTAGTTTGGATACTATTAAGATAATTTCTGAAATCTAAACCATTCATCTTACTCAAAATGATTGCGTTATGTACTGCAAATAAAAATCATTTCAAAAATATGTGAATATCAAACATAATGTAAAATTTTTTAACGAGTATATATATATATGTATTTTAAAATGGTTTTAATTATTTACTATATTATTATTATCATGGTAAATAATTTTTCTAACTAAATATAGTACATCAAACATGTTGGGTAACTTCGATTTCATAAAATTAGCTTGACCGGGCCCAAAATAAGTATTTCCACATTTAACGGAAGTAGGAAATCACTACCTATATTTAAGATATCATATTTAATTTAAAACAGATATAAGTGGGCTATAAATTAACTATAGTTCTAGAGTAACTACGTACTCATTAAAATCCTCATCTTTATGTATGGTCTAATTACAATGATTTTAAATGGTATTGTTAAATAAATAACAACAAAAAATGAACATAATTTATTTCATGAAAGGTTGAAAATAGGTTCACTAGAAATTATTCAACACCTGCTTAAATGCTAACTGGCTCTAAAAGTCCACACTGCTCCCAAAAAATATAGTAAACCATTTGGATCACCGAAGTCATTCCCTTAGACAATTAGGGCTTCGTTTGAAGTTGCATTGACTGAGTGGCTTTTGTTTAGGATAAATTGGATGAGCAATTCTTGCATAAGAAACATTTCTATGCTTCAACCATACGTGCTTTCTGCCTTATGCTTTGTTTGGCTGGGTCTTATTTTGGTAGAAAAAGCTTTAACGTGCAGCCTGTTTACGCATAAAAATTGCCAAAAACGGGATTTTCGAAAATCAATCCAAACACTTGACCCACAATTCAAGATAAATAAGCATGGTATTGTGCGCCAACGTGTGGCCAAACAACTACTTGAATTTATTACAGTGAGTCAGGGTGAAACGTGGGTTTGGTAGGTTCCGATGGGATGGACATGCTTTTACTCTTTTTAAAAATTTCAATCTTGTTCTATTTTTAATCGGATTAGTTCAAAGCTTATTTTACCCTAATTTTTTAAGATAAGTTAATTTTGGTTCCTGTTTCAAATCAGTTCTTTAAAATAATCTTTTATATTATATTTAAATATTATAATTCTACTATAAATTTCGCTTAATATTGATAATCAATATGATAATAATATCATTTAAAATGCATTGATTTATATACTAAGAGGTATTTGATTATATCAAAAAATATTTTAAACTAAAATTTTTCACTTTCCATAATTATTTTATTTTTTAATTATTTTTTAATTTCTTTTCATACAACTATCTTACTTTTCAATCATTTCTATATAATTATTCATACATGTAATGTGTATTTGGGAAGTGGTCAAATTTTTTATGAAATTATTTTTTGATATAAATATTTTTGAAATATGAGAAAATAATGTTATACGATAGGAGTAATAATGAGGAGTAAAGAAAATAAAGTTAAAATAAATATATTAGATGTATTGGTAATTATTTAAAAATAATTAAAAAGTAAAGTAGTTGTATGAGAAAGAGTGAAGAAATAATTAAAAAAATAGTTAGTTGTAGAGAGTAACAAAGTTTTGATTTGAAAAATTTTATGGGTTATTAAATACCTCCTTAACATATCTGTTTTAACTGGATTCTTTTTATTTCTCATCGGTACTCCTATCATATTACATCTTTTTTTATTTAAAAAATTATTATACAAAAAGAGTTTTGTTATTTCTAAAACACACCCTAAATGATCGATAAATTAAATAAGATTTTATATTAATATAAAATATTTTCTGCATATTTAAATATATAATATATTATATAAAAGATATATTGAATATATATTACTAAATTTGAGTTAGTTTCGGATACTTGTACCTTAGAATTTATTCTATTCTAATTTAATTGAGTATTTTTTATTGGGAATCTACTCTACCATATGGTAGGAAAATAAAAATATGCCTTATTTATTGTATAGTACGCAACGGATGCACCTATGAGTATTCTACTAAAGTTACGTCCTAGTGAGGCTACGATAATTGTGTTAGCATGGTTTAAAATAGTGGCTGGGTGAGGACGTTTGTGGGATGAATTATACAGAAATGAATTATATTTTTAAAAAATTTAATAAATTTTCTAGTTTTCAAAAGTGCAGTTAGCTCCTTGTGGCTATGCAAAGGGATAAAAACAATGTTAAACTAATTCTAAACCTTGTAGGGCTCGTTTGGTTATGGTTAAGATAAAAGCCAAAAAAGAGTTGTGCATTTTGAGGAAGCTAAGATTTCTAATTTTTCTTAAAATGCTCACTTACGATGTTTTAGGCTAATAAGTAGTCAACCATTACTTTTGTATTCGATTGACAAGCACTCCTTGAAATTCATGAACATTTTTACGCTGATGAAATGCTTATCGCACGTAATAAGCGGCGCCAAAGAGTCCTGAAGTGACTCTCGAGACAAAATTCGTTTACTTGGGTTTCCAATGTTCAGCTCCAAGCTCGTGTTCACGTGCGTCGACACAAACACGAGTCGCATGTCTCCCTCGCGTTCGGTGACCCGAGCACAAATGATGCGGGCGTGTTTGTGGTGATACACCTATTTGGGTCCGAAAAGGCAGCGCACGCGTGCCTTCGTTCTATCCGCAACGGAAACGCAGTAATCAGATACGTGACCACACTACTCGCATAGTCGCATGTATAATCCCCATTATGCCCTTGCCCAATGCCCAGCAATCGCCACTCGTGCGTTCTGGGCTTGAAACTTTTAGGCTCTAGCAATTCCATTCCCATATCAATTGAATTGTAGCCCGTGGCCTACCTGATTTATTATTATTATTATTATTTTTTATCATAGATCAAATAATTCTCATGGGTTCCCAGCATGATGAACCGTTCGGATGACGTGCTTGTAAAAAAAAAGGATTTTGCTCATGGACCAGTAATCTCTAGCAGAAGCGTAATTGGTAGAAATCGTGAGATGACCATTATTATTATTATTTTAAAAAAATGGTCCATAGACATCATGAACCTTGCGTGTGATTGGATTATCTTCAAAATTAGTCTACCGTCCACCACAACTGCTGTTTCTCGGTTGTCAATTCTTATCATGCCACGGAGACGAGAAATTAGGTGTTTTGATTATTTCCTCCACCAGCGGAGATTCTTTTTATGAAAACAAAAAGTGTGGAAGCAAACTCTTTAGTTTGTTGGATTTTTAAATTTTTTTTATGAAGGTTATATTTTAATTAAATATGTAGATATTCATAAAAAAAATTAAATATATAGATGGAAAGAGAGGCACATACCATTGTCCATTGATATTGATTGTGATAATAGGATTTTTTTTTTCAATGCACTTAGTGTAAAATTTATTTTTCTTAATTTTTTATGAAATTATTAATCTAAGTATATTTAATTCATAATTAAGTTCTACCATTTTTAAAGATGTATATATATTTTTTATTTTTTAAAACAGGAGTATTTTAGTCATTTAAAATAAAATTATCATATTTTTTAAAATAAAAATATATACATATCTTCAAAATGGTAAAACTTGATTTATAAATTAAATTTGTCTAAATTAAAAGTTTTTAAAAAATTTAAAAAAATAAAAAACTAAGTTTTTCTACTAAATGCACTAAAATTTCAATACATCATTGAAACATGTCCCGTGATAATGGATATTCTTACTCTTATTAAAAAATGAAAATACACGGGCAACCTCCTACGAAGAACGGGTTCTAGTTCCACGGTGATTAAATATTAAACCAGTTCAGGGGGCCCAATTGCACCGTTTGATATAATCTATTTTATCATTTTATTTGTTAATATTCATTTAATAGTCATACATAGATATTTTAAGTTTAGGGGCGGAGCTATGTAACCCAAAATTTAAGATTTTGATCTTTAACGGAGAATCTAATCTATTTAATCTATTCAACACTATTTATTTATCTCAGAGACCAAGCTTCATCTCAACCAAAAATATTTACGAGCCATATTTGTTGAAAATTATAGATATGTATATTCATATGTAATTATGAAAAATGCTTAGATCCATTTACTTATATATTAGAATATAATAATATTTTATAGGAATATATAAATTATATTTTAGACGGTTTAGATGTTGTAAATACAAATTTAAATTTAATATTTAATATTAAACCATTTTATTATGTTGATTTTCAATGGGCCTCATTCACAGTGATATTGGATAAATAAAAGAGTTTTCGACATATTAGAAATGATGTCAAACATAATAAATAGAGTGAATTTTTAATTAACTATTAAGATATTAAAAATAGAATAAGTTATATGGAAAAGGAGATTTCATAGAAGGGGGCTGTTTAAGTTTTAAGGGTCATATCTCATATGATACTTTGAACTAATTTATATACACTCTGAAATGATACTTATTTTGTGATCCATCTTTATCTATTTATAAAATTATTATTCCTAATTAAATACAATATGTTAAACACAAATGGATGAAATAGATTTTATTGACAAATGCAAATAGGGCCCGTTTGAATCGATTTCACTTTTGAGCTTTGTGGAATCCATTGGAAGTGAACATCACCTTTCATCTCGGGTTATAAATTTTATTGTAATCACGTATATATTAATATTAGAGCAAGTTTTTTTTTACAACTTCATTCATTTTTTTTGCCTTCATAATTGATGAAAATTTATTCTTTTCATCATATTTAACATTATTTTTAATTAAAAGATCAAGTTTTATTCAAATAAAACATGTGAATGACCGCATTCGTTTTAATATATATGCGTGTGTGTAAATTGTGAAAAATACTTAAATTGATTTACATGTGCATTAGAACATAATAATTTTATAAAAATTATTCACTTTATAATGATATTTTCATGGTTTAGCTATTGAAAGTAAAACTTTAAAATTGATATTTAGCATCAAATTACTTTATTATGGTTGATTTCACATATTTGTAATTGAGGTCATGCACAATGATATTAGAAAGATGATGAGATTTCTATAATAACGTAATTGATATTAAATACAATGAATGAAGTAGATTTTATACTCGTCTAGAAAAATGGATAAATTCCACAAAAATAACATATCATAGAAGTGGAACTCTTAATATAAGGCTTTGCTCCTGTGAAATCTCTCTTTCATATAACCTTTTGTGTTTTTTTTTTATGTGTAACTTTTTGCATTTTTAATATCTTGATGTTTAATAAAAAAATCCATTCCATTCATTATATTTAATATTAGTTATATTATCATAATTTTTTTCATTTTTCTAATATTATTATGCATATGTTATACCTACGAATGTAAAAAATCAACGTACTAAAATAGTTTAAAATTAAATATCAATTTTAAAATTATATTTTCAACAATTAAACCATCTAAAATATTATTGTTATACTGATAAATGATTGTAATAAAGTATTATTACATTCTTATACATATAAATGGATCTAATCATTTCATAATTAACACATCAATAAATATTTTTTAATATGCGTGACCTATGCATATTTTGACATAGGTGAAATTTGATTTTCTGGCTAAACAAACAATGCTAAATATAATAAATGAAGTAATTTTTTTTTATAAAATACCAAAATGTTAAAAATAGAAGAAGTTATATGGAACTATTTCTATACAACCTAGACATAAAAGCGGTTTAGTATATAACAATTAATTATTAATAAGACATGTTATATAGTCTTGAATAACAATTAATTAATCAGGAAAATGGGTTTTCATTTGCAAGATAGTCTAGCAATTATAGATTGGGTGGAAAAAATCTGAACCATCAATTTAGTTTTGTTTGCTTTAATAACAATTGCGAGTTGAGATTTTTCCAATTTTTTTGAGTGTAACCTAAGAGATCTAACCACTATTTTAATTTTATGTACAACCTGGAACTATGTTTCTTCAAGTTGAATGCATGGAATATATATTAACTGGCCAAAAGCTAGCGATAACTGAATGAGCACAAAATTAATGTATATATATGCAGGCACAAAGTTCATAATTAAGAACCACATGTTTGAGTGATGAGTGAAGCTTAAGTAAAAATATGCTCAAGTCGTTACTGGTTTGAGTGTGAACTGATCGTCAAAAGACAAATTAATTAGATGATAGTCAACGTCACAGAGCACTTCCATATATTAGCAACTAACAAGCCACCGGACAGTTTGGAATCTTTGGGTGTATTGTCAATTGAGTGATCTAGAACGTCATATGTATAGGATAGCTAAGCAGGTATATATATACACACACACTGTATCTGATAATACAAATCATGCCCTTTCACATCTCTCACTATGGACGAATATATTTGTAAATACCTCCTGCACATGGCAGGAATCAAACCCAAACGCCCAGCGTTGTCCCGTACCAATCAATCCAACGTTGCTTGACGTATATATATTATTTTTAGAAGATACAAAAGAGAAAAATTCAAATTTTGAATATCTATTTGGTTACTGTTAGGAAGAAACGAAATTTTTATTCTATACTTTGTTAGAACATTTTTTGTAAATATACCCATTTTTACAAATAAAAAATATCCATTTTTAAAATTTCACATGGGAAATACCTTTATGATGATGTCAACATTATAGAAGATTTCTAGGACACCGCCCCATTTTGGTTCACCTTGAGAATTTAAAATAATCAAATCTTCTTATTTCATTTAATATTATTTTTCATCAAGGTACCATAAAATTATAAATCATCTTGCCATGTTTGAACGAATTGCAAGCATAATCTCTTCAATCGGGATTTCATAGATAATCATTAAAATATCAAACGAAATAAAGAAAATACCCCTGTGAACAAGGGAGGGCAATTAAAATTATTATTCGTGACTATTATTTTTTATAAAAAATACAGCGAAAAATTTAATATATGATTAAATAATAAATATGCTGCTAAATATTTTAATAAAAAATATTTCAATTTAATATATATTTACATATAATAAAAATAGTAAGAAAACTATTGATACATCCAAAATTTTTGCTTAAGGACTGGACAAACAAAACTTGGGGCTTAAATCATCGAAAGGTGAAAATTTATGTAAAAAATAGATTTAAATAGAAAAGAATGATATATGAATACAAAATTACTAAAAACCATGAAGTCAAATAAGGTAAAAATTCCATTGTTTACAGTTTTGATGTAATACCCTAAGTACTGACAATTATGTAAATAGATTGTTGTATGTGGGATTTGAATGGTGGATTTGAATGTATGACAGAAATAGGCCTAATTGTATAATTAAGCCTAAAAGAGTTGTGATAATGCAAATGATCAAGGATCATTGATAAGAGCCATGATTTGCATGAGAATGATGGTAGCCATGATTGAAATGTATTTGTGATGTTTGGAAATGAATTTGGTATGATAATTTCGAGAATGAAGTCATTTGAGGCTAATAGTGAAAATTTGATAACTAATGAACTTAATGTGTGAAATTTCGGACACAACATAGAACAAGATGGTTTTTAGCATGGATGAGAGGCTAGATATATGTATGATGTGAGAAAAGTGATTTGGAAGTATCAGAGGTCATATATATGATTTGGGCCAATGAGGCTTGTTGTGGAGGCAAAACGGTTAGAGAATTGAGTTGACGGGTTAAATGTTGTATATGATATGTTTTGAGCAAATAAATAACATAAATATGACATTACGATGATAAGAGATGTGTGTGAATGATTGGGTTGATTTTGAAAATGTTTTGTCATATTATGACCACTTATCCTGTGAATGGGAAAAAGTTATCGGTGAAGTTGCATAGAAAAATGCATGTCAAATTTTGTAGTGAAGGAATTTTGGGTTGAAATTTTATGAAGAGATAGCACTTGGAGTTAGGAATCTGACACAAAAAGAATCGTCTCAATCAGAGTTTTCTAAAGAAAGTTATGGGTGAAATGGTGAAACATAGCTAAAAATGGGCTATTTATGGGCTGCACAGTTCAAACATGTTATTTCCAGAACCACACCGTTCAAACCATGTGAGACGCTATTTTAATCAGGAAGGGTCTGAACCGACCCCATTTTCATTCCATTTCTTTCTGATGCGCACCACGTGCTTGTCGTTAAGAGCACTGTGATCACCAGTTTAATTAAAATTTACCGATACACGTTAAAG
>JAXCLR010000073.1:29376936-29390339 GCA_035584095.1 Annona squamosa | reverse complement strand
ATGGAAGATGGAGACAACTTGTATGTATGTGCAAATTTCATTCGGGCTTAGAGAGAGACAAGACTCGTTTAGCATATGTCGCTTTGGCATTAATGGGGGAAAGAGTGGTGGGCAGGAGAGGAGGGACTTGAAGTGTAAGGATGAAAAATAACGTGATATAACATGATATCATAATTTAAAGTGAAATACTTCTACATATAAGTGCCATTAAAATCCTTAATCCATTACAAGATTAGCTTTCTCCCTGTCTTAAGAAATGAGAATCGAATTGCCCATTATCTCGCGAAGATGGTAGTGAGATTTAATTCGGTGGAGTAAAGAACATTGGGGGAGGTTCCTTTAATTAAGGAAACTCTACAAAATTTTAATCCATTGAAGCTTAATTATTTCTTTAACTAGAGAAACTGAGTTTCATCAAATCAAGCATTAAATTTGTATGCTCATTTAAAAAAAACGTAAAATTAATATAACAAAAATTAATTCTAACATCTTTTGTGTTGAAATTCTCAGGAACATGAGAGGCATATATAAGAATATTATAAGAATATAATTCGATAAAAAATAAATAATGCTTACTTTGAGCTATCATAAAAAAAATGTATCTTTCTCTTCAATTAGACAATGGACCAAGAAGCCAAAGTAAATACAAGTAGAACTGTCATATTCATTGATCTTCGTTTCGTCAACCACTTCACTCTTTTTATTATGTGTCCGCACTCGGATGAGAATGAGATACCTTACACTTGAATCTAATAAGGTAGACTAAGATAGCTTTACTAAAATCAGTAGCTAACATACCATTAATTAACCACATGAGGAGTTAAACTTTAATGGGAGTTTCGAATGCTAAATTGCAAATGAATTTAAGGCATATATATGAGAAATATTAAAATGTAATAATATTATATACAATTATTTATCCATATAAATAACATATTTTAAACGGTTTAGATCTTAAAAATACTACTTTAAAATCGATATTTAAGTTAAATTATTTTATTTTGTCGATTTTGTACGATTTTAAGACGGGGCATATACGCAAGCTAAATTTGGATAAAAATTGATATGTTATCAAAATTAATAATTCTAAATGTCAGTTTATTTTGAGGAGGTCCGCATCGTAATTATAGTGCAGTTTATCTACACTTGAATATTTTCTTTTATATATATATATATAAAGGAGATCTCATCACGTGCAAATAGACTGCAGCATAATTATGGTGCAATTCACTGTAAAATTAAAGTGCAATTCGCTGTAAAATGGGCCCCCTACATATTAAAATGTAATGAAATTTTATACAATTATTTATTCATATAAAAATCATACATTAGATGGTTTAGATGTTAAAAATATCATTTTAAACTTGATATTTATATTAAACTATTTTAGTATGTTAATTTTGCACTATTCAAGGATGGGGACGACACACATGTTGGATTTGAATGAAAATTAGTATGTTAAAAAAGTGAATAATTTTAAATACAATGAGCGAATTAGATTTCTCATTGCACCTGCACTCAAATATTTTGATATATATATGAAAATATACGCGTACAAAATTTGGAACCCACCTGCGATCCTGGCCTGATCTCAAAGGTCAGCTCATATTATATTGGGAAGATATAATGGCACCGGCTTCCAAGTGGGCTTGACGTGGCCCTTTTATGTAATGGAAGATGAAAGGTACATACTGTTGGGAATTGGAATATTATATATGAAGATGATGATCTGCTACATTTAGTCATATATATTATATAAACGGGAGAAGGTGGACCACTTAAAGTGGACACGTGTACATTCAAAAACAGTCTAATCTAGTTGACAGGCATATGGCGTCGGCCATCTTTAAAAACGACTAAACAATCTCATCTTCCAACGACTGGGATCAACGTACGTTTGTCCACGTCCATCTTTATTTTTGGAACCGACAACCACTTCTATCTTTATTTTAAGGCTCCCAAACTCCTAATCTGAATATATATAACAGTCCATACACGCATGCAATTAATTAACTTAACTAATTACGCGCGGTTGAGGGTTTAGTAATATAGTATCAATATTGTTAATTAAACGGCTGGATTGGACCGGCCGGATTGACCGGTCCCGGTTGGCTGTTTCAGCTGGAAATTTATTAAACGAGGGATGGGTTTGTTGGATGCAGTTTTTAGGACATAATACCACGAAAATCCTGATTAAAATGTTAAGGATAGCAGAGTGCACACTGAAAATTTATTAATGAATATATAATTAATTTTGTTTACCATTTGAAACTTAGTTGGGTTTTAATCACATTGAAAAACACATCAGGAGTGTGTATAGAGTAGTGTCAGTGGGAGATCCAAAGTTCAAATATTGAGTAGAGTCAATAGCCTCATTATTCCGCCCTTATAGTAGAAGAAAAATTTTTATTTAATCTAGCCATTTTAATGATTAACTTTGTTTTTTATGTAAGTTTATGCGCTTTCTACCACTGCACCATGATGTTTTAAACACGATAAAAGCTTTGAAGTATCACTTTTTTGAGAATCACCTATGTAAATTCTCCTTGCTAGAATTGCTTCCTAAAGGCAACCTCAAATGAAGCTTGCAACATAATACTTCTTTTTATTGTTATTTTTACATTCATCTCAATTGATATTACAATCAACTGCTAATGCATTATTGCAAGTGATTTCACTATGGAGACTTCTTTGTTCCACCTATTAATGTTTGGAGATTCAAGCTTCCCAACAACATCAAACTCCCAATAATTGTGAAGAGAATAAAACTTAGGTGTTGTTCCCAAGATTCAAACAACCAACCAAAACAAACCAAGGTGAGGGTGTTTAGCACAAGAGTGAAGCCTTAGTGGCACCTGCAACATAACACTAGTTGCTTGCAAAAATACCTAGCTCACATTTACGCTATCGATGCATGTGAGATGAGTTAATAACCAAAAGGTGTGGTTTTCTCCCACTAGTAGTAACTTCTTAAAGTTATGATTTTTCAATCATGTGCATTCATTTTGAGGGATCATGCACAGACGTTTGATCAAACATCTAATGTTGTTGAAAAAGTGGTTATGAAATAACTTTTGCTTCTATAAGTGCATTAATGTGAGTGGAAAAAGAGAGGGATGCAGATTATAACTAAGAGTGCTACTCAGGTTCATGAAACTCGAGTTCACTTTAATTCTAACCTTAATTGTATTTATAAAAAATTAACCTTAACTCTAATCTTAACTCTATTATAAAATAAAAATCTTAACCTTATTTTTGAAAATCGAATTAGGGTTAAGTCTTGGATTGAACTCTAGGTTGATGAATTTACGAGTGATAAGTTTAAAATTTTACATGAATATATAATAATAATGAATTATGTAAAGAAACATAATAATTATAGTCAAACTACAGATTTTAAAAAAATATACTAGAAGAAAATTCAATAAAAAAACAAGATAAATGAAAAATTAATGGATGTAAAAGTAAATTATAGAAATAAAAGATAAATAAAAATAAAAATAATATATTTATTTATAATATAATTACAATATGCCACATATGTATTCAAATATAAATATAAATAACATAAAATAGAAAAAATATTAAAAAATATTGTTTAGATATTATGTATATAACATATTTTATAATAAATATAAAATGAAAAAATTGGGATTCAATTCACTTGAATCTTAACCACATCATATTCACAAATCTAGTTCTTCGGACTCAAGTAGTAAAGAAGTAAATTTTAACACCATTGGAATTCGGTTTTGATGGGTTGAGTTCAGGCTCAAGTTGGCCAGGTTGCACCCCCTAATTACAATAGTTTGTGAACGGTTGCATGATTACAATTTTTAGTTTTGGTTAGCATACTATCTAGTGAACACACTAAGCATAAACGTGATGGTTGGCATGTTTACTAAAGTGGCGTGATGCCTTAGTGAGATGATTGTCGCCTTATGACAGTTCATTGACTGTTTTAATTCATGTTTAGGAGAGAGAAATTGCAAATGGAAAAGGAACACAATGGTGCTTGTGGGAAGCAAAAACGCTAAAAAAAATTGAACTAATAAATCTATAGTGCAACCATAAGCAACATTATGGAATTAGATTATTCCTAAGCTATTCCCATAAAGAAAATTTTAAACATCAATAAGCAACAGATTCAATGGCTGATGGTTCAATGCATCATTTCGGTCGACTATTAGTTCCTGTGGCTTCAACATATAGTTTAAGGAAGAGCACTTGCAGCAACAAAAATGCATTTCTTATTTGATTCAAACTCTAAAATTCCAAGCTACAAAATCAAGAAAGTATTTCTTAAGCTTCCAAACATCCTACAACAATAGAATGGAAGAGGATGGGGGTTGATAAAGATGATGAAGATGTATGGCCATGAGGATGGTGGCTACCCTTGGTAAAGAGGATGACTAGAAGAGATGGGTAAGATTGTCAGCATGTCGTAGTGATGATTTTCGACATTGTTGTAAACGATGGAAAGATGGGTCTTCGTTGGATTTATAATGGGCTATGCTGGATTCAGATAAAATCAATTCCTAAGGTTGGAGTTCTACTGCATTCGCTCCTCCACATGCACTACTGCATTCCTCTTCCTTTCATCTAATATAGGAGAGATGATAGAAGCAATAGTTACTTGTCAACAGTTGCTTGCTTTTCAAAGTTGCTTTCTAAGCTGCCTTAAATGTTGGGATCAAACGGCTGTGCATGATCCCTTAAAATGGACGCACACGATTGAAAAGTCCAAATGTCGAGAAGCTACGAATAGTTGGAGAAAATCACGCCTCAATAACAAATAGAATGGATGATTGCTTTTGCAATAAAATTCTCTTTGATTAATTAGCAATATATATAGTTTTTATGTGTGGAATTTTTTTTATTGGGTCACCTGCTTCGGAGGACCAAGTACATGACAGCGGTATACTACATGGAGAGATAACAAGGTCATTACCTTTATCAAATTTCCGCCTTATTAACACTCTATACACATTCATATTTAGTCATTCGGTCATCCAAGTGGCGATTTCATGTTTAAATATCTATATGTAGCAAACATGTCATATTATATGCGTGGGCCGACTATAATATCTGTATGCAGGAAACTTGTAATAAATAATATACGGGTGAAGTTTTATTTCATTGCACAAAAGTTATAACCTGTCGCATAACTGTTTTTTATTGTATTGTGGATCGCGGGGACCCCTCCTGTAGCATCTTGGCCCGTGAATCTGAATTTAAAAAAATATTATCATACCGTTTTTTTCTTTGATGGAACTATCATACCGTATTTTAGTCCGTGAGGGTAATATGATGTGTCTATTTTGATTAGTGTGAGGATTGATGATTTGACGATATTTGCCCTTTGTCATATTGTCGATTTAAGAGGGTGAAGGGATTATATACGGGGGACCATGTTCATGGCGTGAGGACGTGCTTCACCGCTCTCCCTGCGTGAGCCTCTTTGGCTGGATTCGTGGCTTGTCTCATGCTTGGAAGGAATCCTTTTGAAGGCATCTTTACTTGCAACCGTTTTGTTCTTGCATGCTCGCTAGCTCCAATGGAGTCCGTTGAGGCAGATTGTCATTTGGATTACTTATTTACTGGTACAGCATGAAGTAGGACAAATAGGCAAGAAAAATGCAGGGAATGGAAGATGGAGACAACTTGTATGTATGTGCAAATTTCATTCGGGCTTAGAGAGAGACAAGACTCGTTTAGCATATATCGCTTTGGCATTAATGGGGGAAAGAGTGGTGGGCAGGAGAGGAAGGACTTGAAGTGCAAGGATGAAAAATAACGCGATATAAGATGATATCATAATTTAAAGTGAAATACTTCTACATACAAGTGCCATTAAAATCCTTAATCCATTACCAGATTAGCTTTCGCCCTATCTTAAAGAATGAGAATCGAATTGCCCATTATCTCGCGAAGATGGTAGTGAGATTTAATTCGGTGGAGTAAAGAACATTGGGGGAGGTTCCTTTAATTAAGGAAACTCTACAAAATTTTAATCCATTGAAGCTTAATTATTTCTTTAACTAGAGAAATCAAGTTTCATCAAAATCAAGCATTAAATTTGTATGCTCATTTAAAAAATCATAAAATCAATATAACAAAAATTAATTATAACATCTTTGTGTCAAAATTCTCAGGATCATGAAAGGCATGTATAAGAATATTATTAGAATATAATTCGATAAAAAATAAATAATGCGTACTTTGAGCTATCATAATAAAAAAGGTGTATCTTTGTCTTTAATTAGACTACGGACCAACAAACCAAAGTAAATATAAGTAGAACTTTTATATTCATTGATCTTAGTTTTGTCAACCACTTATTATTATGTGTCCGCACTCAGATGAGAATGAGATACCTTGCACTTGAATCTATTAAGGTAGACTAAGATATCTTTACTAAAATCTGTAGCTAACATATCACTAATTCACCACATGAGGAATTAAACTTTAATAGGAACTTCGAATGCTAAATTGCTAATGAATTTAAGGCATATACATATGTGAGAAATATTAAAATATAATAATACTATATACAATTATTTATCTATATAAATAACATACTTTAGGCAATTTAGATCTTGAAAATACTACTTTGAAATCGATATTTAAGTTAAATTATTTTATTTTGTCGATTTTGTATCATTTTAAGTTTGGGCATATATGCATGCTAGATTTGAATGAAAATTGGTACGCTATGAAAATAAATAATTCTAAATACAATAGGTGGGATGTATATTAATTTTAATATACGCGGAGTTCATTTTGAGGCAATTTCCACCGTAGTTACAGTGCAACTCATTTGTACTTGAATATTTTTCTATATATATACATATACATATACGAGATCTCATCGTGTGCAGATGAACTGCACTGTAATTATGGTGCAATCCACTGTAAAATTAAAGTGCAATCTGCTGTAAAATGAGCCTCCACGCATATTAAAATGTAATGAAATTTTATACAATTATTTATTCATATAAAAATCATTTATTAGATGGTTTAGATGTTAAAAATATCATTTTAAACTCGATATTTATATTAAACTATTTTATTATATTGATTTGCACTATTTAAGGATGGGGACGACACACATGTTGGATTTGGATGAAAATTAGTATGTTAATAAAGTGAATAATTCTAAATACAATAGGTGGAGTAGATTTCTTATTCATGATCATGTAGAGCCCACAATGTATGGAGTGCACAGCATAATAATATTATCCAGTACATATATATACACACATACAACATTTGAGACCCACCAGCGATCCTGGCCTGATCTCAAAGGTCAGCTCATATTATATTGGGAAGATATGATGGCACTAGCTTCCAAGTGGGCTTGACGTGGCCCTTTTATGTAATGGAAGATTAAAGTTGCATATTGTTAGGAATTGGAATATTACATATGAAGATGATGATCTGCTACATTTAGTCATATATATTATATAAACGGGAGAAGGTGGACCACTTAAAGTGGACACGTGTACATTCAAAAACAGTCTAATCTAGTTGACAGCCATATGGCATCGGCCATCTTTAAAAACAACTAAACAATCTCATCTTCCAACGACTGGGATCATGGTACGTATGTCCACGGGAACCCACAACCACTTCTATCTTTATTTTAAGGCTCCCAAACTCCTAATCTCAATATATAAAACAGTCCATACAACGCATGCAATTAATTAACTTAACTAATTACGCGCGGTTGAGGGTTTAGTAATTTAG
Organism: Annona squamosa; assembly: GCA_035584095.1. Classification (NCBI taxonomy): domain Eukaryota; kingdom Viridiplantae; phylum Streptophyta; class Magnoliopsida; order Magnoliales; family Annonaceae; genus Annona; species Annona squamosa. The sequence goes on along the minus strand of JAXCLR010000073.1, from coordinate 29,382,590 downwards.
TATCAATGTTGTTAATTAAACAGCTGGATTGGACCGGCCGGATTGACCGGTCCCGGTTGGCTGTTTCAGCTGGAAATTTATTAAAGCAGGGACGGGTTTGTTGGATGCAGTTTTAAGGCCATAATACCACGAAAATCCTGATTAAAATGTTAAGGATGTCAGAATGCTGCCAGCAGCTCTGAATCATTACCCTACACTCATTAGTTGCAATCCTGGAACTTTAATATTTGGTGAATGATTAACAAGAAAATTATGGAATTTTGATTTTTTGGGCAAATTGGCTAGCTAGCAGCCTGGCACTATGAGGCCGAAATTTGTTACTACATCGATTTTCACTATGATGTCGTTCACTATAAGAAAATACATTTTAAGGTATTTAATTTCATTTGCTAGTAAATATATTTAATGTATTTTTAATCCATAAAGAAGTATTTGAAAGTACATAGTAGAAGAAGGCAACCAAAGCTTATTTTCATTATATTTTAAGTTTATTCACTTAACAATTAACCTCAATTTTATAACTTCGATTCTATTTTTATTTCATCTTTTTGGAAATTACTCTTTTGGGAAAAAGAAAATATATAATAAAATAAAATCTAAAAAGAAAATGAAAACGAAGGAAATGATTTCTTAAGATGAAAGAAGTAGAAAATAAAATAAATATTTGACTAGGTCAAAAATTTTAGGGTAATTTGAGCATATACCTACTTAGTGTTCTCAAAATTGTAAATATACATACATAGCTTCAGAAATTATAAATAATTTTGACATAGTTTAACTATAATTGCAAACAATCCCCACACCATTATAACATTATCATAACATAAGTATATTTGCAAAATATGCAAACAATGTAAGTGTATTTACAATTTTAGAAATTAAGTGATATATTTAATTTTGAAAAATAACCTCTGTATAGTTTAACCATAATTGTAGATAACCCTATGCCATGACAATATAGTATCGACATTATAATACACGAGAGTTATTTACAATGACGATTAAACTATATGGGGTTATTTGTAATTTCTAAAACTATGTGGGTATATTTATAATTTTGATTAAACTAGGTCGGTATATTTACAAATTGCGCAAAATTTTAGGAAAAACTGCTTAACCAGCTAATTGGTTGCTAATAAGTAAATATGGCTAATTGCAATGTCAAAATTTTGGAACAAAATAATTTGCCCCTAATGATATGGTTCAAATTAAATTACTTGAAAAATAGTTTTTTCTAGTGCTAGAAAATTGTGTAATTGTCATAAAGTCTTAATAAAATAACTATTTTAATGAGACTAATTATAACTAATCCAAGAAATTAAAAAGTATCAACCCAATCCTAAGAAAAATAGGTTGGATTTTAGAATAATCAATCCAATTTGCATGCAACTTTTATTCAACTCTAAGCTTATTGTTATTCCCTGTTGTGGGTTTACAATTTTCCCTCTATAGTAAGGGTGTTAGCAAAATTTTACTTTATACTACGAGGATGTGAATGTTCTTGATGGTAATATTTAGATGTTATGATGTAGTTGGAAATGTAAAAAAAAGAAAAAAGTTTATTATTATCCGGTTAAAAAAGAAAAATCGAAGGTATCTCTGGCACTACGCGTTTGACCATGGGCTGCTCGGCACTTGGACAAAACGAGTAATGCAGAAATGGTGCCTTTTACGTTATTGCGGGGAGAAAGAGGAGACAATGGGAATTTGGATTATCAAATTTAGTGGCTTATAATTCCTCTCGGGACATGTCCTTTTACAATAAATGGACGCCTGAGCCTGACGGAATCCTCAAGTGGATAAATTCTCAACACCGCACCCTGTTGTAACAGGGAGATAGCGGATCATATGTGGAAAATGATGTTCTAGCTATGAATTACATACAGAGAGAGAGATTCGCATACATAGGGAATTGACACACTACACCCAGGTGTGCTTGGGTGCTTTAACCCATTTTTTATTTTTCAAAATTTTTATATAATTATTAATTTAAGTGTATTTAACACGTGTATCAATTTTTATCATTTCTGGAGTATTTTAGATATTTATTTTTTATTTTTAAAAAACAGTGGCATTTTAGTAATTTAAAATTACCGAAAATACCACTAATTTTCAAAAATAAAAAATAAAAATCTAAAATACTCCAAAAATGGGAAAAATTAATTGTTAAATATACTTAGATTAACAGCATAAAAAAATTTTAAAAATTAAAAAAAGGTTAGATGCGCTCAGGTACATGGGGCCTCAACCCTTATGCATGTATGGAAAATAATTAAGTGCATTCAGACTGTACCATAATTATAGAGCAATTCATGCATTATGGAGTCCACTTGATTATAAATAAGAAGTCTACTCCACCTATTATATTTAGAATTATGCACTTTATTAGTATACCAATTTTCATCCAAATCCAACACATGCATGTGCCCCATCTTAAAATGGTACAAAATTAATATAATAAAATAGTTTAATGCAAATATCAAATTTAAAGTAATATTTTCAACAATTAAACTGTCCAATGTATGATTTTTTATATAGATAAATGATTGTATAAAGTATTATTACATTTTAATATGTGTAAGGTCCATTTTACAGTGAATCACATTGTAATTATGGTATAGTCCATCTACACACAATAGGCTCTCTCTTTCTCTCTCTCGCTCTTTATATATATATATATGGAGAGAGAGAGAGAGAGAGAGAGTGAGAGAGAGAGAGCGCGATACATATATTCCAGTGTAGGCAAGTACACCATAAAGCCTCATATGATTATAAAATTATAACTTACTCCACCCATTGTATTTAGAATTATGTATTCTATCATCATATAAATTTTAAACCTAATTGGATACCTCATCTAAAAATTGTATAAATTTATTGTAATAAAATAGTTTGATGTAAATAATAAGTTTAAAGTTGCTTTTCAACATGTATATTACTTCCTATATAATTTATATATAGATAAATAATTATATAAAATAACAATATATTTAAGTATATGCAGGACTCATTTTAGGCCAAATGCACTGTAAGTTCCTGTGCAGGCAAATGTACAGGAACATATCTCAAATATATATATATATAAGTCTCGTATAACTCCTTTAAAATCTAAGATTTTAATCCTTAATGGAAAATCTAATACATTCATTGTATTTAAAATTATTATTTTTATCTAGGAGACTAAGTTTCATCCCAATCAAGTATGTTTACCTGCCATATTTGTTTTAAAATATGCATATTCATGTGTAAATTATGAAAAATATTTAGATTTATTTACAAATGTATTAGAATGTCATAATATTTTATAAAATCATTTATTCACATAGAAATGATATTTTGGATGGTTCAAATATCGAAATCCTCTTTAAAATTAATATTTTAACATTTTTCATAATTTACTCATGAATATATCAATTTCTAACAAGTTTGGCCCATAAACATACTTTATTGGGATGAAACTTAATCTTCGAATAAATAAGTGATATTAAATACAATGAATGATTAGATTTTTTTTATCAAGATCAAAATCTTAAATTTTGAAGAAGTTACATGGAGTTGTTCTACTGTAGCGCCATTGCACTGGAACAGTGGTACATTTGCCCAAAAAAAACCCATACATATTAAAGTGCAATGAAACTTTATACAATTATTTAACCATATATAAATTTTATAGCAAATGATTTACTTGTTGAAAAAAATCACTTTAAAGTTGTTATTTATGTCAAACTATTTTATTACGTCAAATTTATACTAATTTTAGATGGCGTCTATACACATATCCGATTGTGATGAAAATTGATATGGTAATAGAATACATTATTTTAAATATAATGGGTGAAGTATATTATGATGTTATCATCATGTGGGGTCCATTTGAGTGTTACTGCACCATCATTATGGTGTAATGGCGCTGCACTTAAATATTTTCCTATACATATAGGCGTCATGATAAGTGATATATTGTTTCCGCTGGGTTGGTACGATATGCCCATCCTTGCCATCCATATTTTTGAGCGCCTATTGGCCGTTGGATTTAGTATGATTGCGCTCAATAGACAAGATAGAAGCCTGTTCCATGCAACAGAAAGTAGACAACTGATTAAATGTAGTAGGTAGAATCATGGGGATGAGAGTAGCATGTAGAAATTTGAAAACCAGCTCAAGAGGCTTGATCTTCTGTAACCTAGAGTCATTGGATTGGAACGGGTGATCTATTATGCCGGCATTCTCCCTCGGGATAGAATACATGAAGGTGACAAGAATATACGCAGTGGAGTAAGAAAATGCTATTACATTTGGGTAAGGTTCTTGCTGCTAGTTGCTGAGAGAAATTATTTGATTCTCCTCCTGTAAGAAATCATGTGATGCGGAAGCGTACCTGAATCCATGTGTGTATATATTTCACCTGTAGACCGAGTAGAGTACAAGGTCTTCTCCCTCAACACTTCTTCCCATGATACTCGTGGTAGATGGGAACCACTTGTGATGTACACATGTGAGAGAGGGACTCAGACTCCTCTATATATAGAGCCTTCCCATCATGACTCTTAGTAGAAGTATAGTTGTACTTGCACTCGGATTGCATACGTATCTTAGATACGCTGGGCAGTCTTTAAATCTAAAGACTTCTTATTTAATTAGGACACCTTATAGGAGTTTAATTCTAATATTCTCCCACTTGGCCTAATTAAAATAAAATTAAGAAAGAAAAAAATTATACTTAAAATACAATTCTTAGATTTAACATTTGAAAAATTACCGAACGAGTGCACTCATTTGAGAAAATATGCGTAGTCATTACATATGCAATCCAATTTTAATACTTAAGTTAAGAAAAATTTGTCAATATGGATCATGGTGATTATATGCAATATGTAACATACTTCCTTCCATACACCACAATATTAACAAGATTACTTAACTAAATTCTTAATAGCAGATTTACAATTATGTGATTTTAATGTCCCGTAATAATATCAAATAGATAAAATTTTTTGTTTCCAAATCATATAAAATTGTCAACAAAATACCATAACGAAACAAAAGAAAATAATCATCCAACATGAGATCTCAAAATGCATCGATTATATCAATAATTGTCCCACACAATAAGACTCATATTTCTTATATGTCTAGAGAAACTTTCGGCACCAAAGCCTTAGTCATAGGATCAGCAATCATGTGAGCAGTTGTGGCGCCCCGAACCGAGGTGCCTAGAAGACTTACTCCAGGATCGTTTTGATTGGTAAACGTGACTCAGGATTGTTGCCCTGATCACACGGCAGAAATTTTTTTTTTTTCATCCATACATGGAAAATTTTCATCATTCATCTAATATGAAATATATTTCACATATCATAGTTATCACCCAACACTGTTTCATAAAGCAAAAATATTCATTTCTATCTCCAAATTATCAACATGGTCTTTACATAAATTTTACATACACAATATTTCATCAATACTGCATGTCATTTTACATGCGGCTTTTCTCATCTTTTCCTGTCTGTCGTTGAAAAAGCATGGGTGAGTAATAATACTCAGTAACCAAACTATATATAATTTTTCAATCATTTTCATGCATTTCATAAAATGGCAAATGCAATGCATACATAGCATTCATGACATTCCTTTGAATGCGACGCTAGCTAGGC
>JAXCLR010000073.1:29358429-29368700 GCA_035584095.1 Annona squamosa | reverse complement strand
AAATAATGATACGACAGCAAATCAAGAAGGATATCCAGAAACTATTTTTCTGCATCTTTCATGAAATCAAAAGCAATTCACAAGTGCAAAACTGCTACTGCTGGAAACAGGCTCGTCGACTTAAAAAGTTTTAGGATTTCTTGAGATCTTGTGCGAGGCGTGCTAGGCGCGTGCTAGAATGGAGGAAGAGCTTGGGTGAGGCGCGTGCTGGAATGGAGGCCGGACGGGGAGCTCGGGCAAGGCAGGGAGACGGGCATGCTGGAACAAAAGAGAGCAAAGGCGAAGGCTGAGAGTGGTTGCATAGAGGAGAGGCAAAAAGAGCTAGGGCGAGGTGTGTGCTGGAATGGAAGCCAGACGAGGAGCTTGGGCGAGGCAAGGAGGCGAGGATGCTCATGGAAAGGCTGGAGAGAGCAGATGCGAAGCGGAGAGGAGAAATGCTCGTGGAAAGGCGCCTGGTGGAAACCTTGCTCATCGTAGGGACCAAATTGCAAAAGTTCGGTTATTCAAATTCGACAATTGGGATGCGACCCGCCACATCGAACGGCTACAGAAGCCCAAATGCAGGAAATGGCCATTTAGCCCGGCCTATATATATAGGGCTCATCACATACAATGCATCACAACTTCAACTATGTGAGATGTTTGCATCTCAGCCGCTCGTTTATTAAATGTAACTGCAAAAGGCAACTGTAATGTCCAACTTTCCTAGTCGTTGTAGGTTGTAGGTGCTTTTGATTATTGTGTTAAAATGTGCTTTGTAGGAGCAAAAATGATATAAAATTAGGAGAGAGGGAACATCTTGTGGTTGGAGGGGGCGAAAAAATTCTTGAAAAAAATCAAAAGCTCTTGCAAATGGAAATTTAGGGGAGAAAAAAGCTCGCCCAAAAATTGCAATGCTATTACGAGGGTAGGATGTTATTCTCTGAAATTTTATTTTGAACAAAATTGGATTTTTTGAATAAAAATCATAGTGGATTTAAAAACTGGATTCTCAAATTTGGTTTTTTGACCAAAAACTCGAATGGAAGTTAGACTACATGGATTCACCTGACCTTATAATTTTTTTGAAGAAAAATGCAAATTGATTGAATTTTTGGTCATAATGCATTTTATTCTGCGGTTGCAAAAGCATGGGTCCTCCCCACTTTGGCTTTCTTGGTTGCTAGAATTAGAAATATGGTTGTAATACTTGAATCTTGTAACTTTTCTCATGTTCTCAGTGGTGGGAATGTTGTTGGCCATGCCTTTACCGATTTCCCTACTAGGATTATTGATCAGGACATGTTGTGAATGAGTTCCCTAACACATAGTATCAAAAAATTTTCTATAATGATTCTTCATCTATTAATGAAGTGTCGGATGGTTCCATGGCTCTCGCGTCATCTCTGAGGTTCAAGGCATGGGCTTGATGGTTCGTCTCTCAGGCCTCTCATAAAAAAAGAGAGGAACAAATAATGAAATCTTCACGTCTTTCATACTGACTGGTATAGTACTGCCAAGTTGCTAACACATTTATATTGTGTAGATACAGACAAGGTAAGTTGCCAACACATTTACGTTGTGTATATACTTCCCCAAGCCTAATGAAAGCAAGGACTATTATTTGAATTACTTTTGTAATGTGAGATTGGCTACAAGCTTGCTCATTTAAAATTCAATTGTTGATTGTTAATTAAATTATTTGAGAATTTGTATTTTAAATATTTTATGTTCACTTGTTAAAATTTTAGATTAGATTTGTACAAATGGCGACTTCATCACGAGCTAACCGGTATGAACGTATTCCTTGTTCATGTGGTCAAGGCGTATGTGACCTATTCAAATCTAAGACTATAGAAAATCCAGGCAGGTGGTTTTATAGATGCCCAATCAAGGTAAGTTATTTATGAATTTTGAGTGTTTAAATTTTTAGTTCAATGCATTATATCTGAATTGAATTAAAAATTGTACATGCAGGGATCAACAAGATGCAATTACTTTTGCTAGGTTGATGAATATAATTTGTCTAGGGCGCAGAATGAGTAAAAGTTATGCACTTATGGGCTAGCTTCAAAAGTGAATAGTTTGAAGAGAGAGATAGAGCTTCTAAAATGAGAATTTACTCTTTCAAGAAGAGAGATTGAACTACTTAAAGAGAAAAATGAATTTGAAACAATGGTGTCGACCTTCAACACCATAAGAATGAATTGTTGAGAGAAAATTGTAGTCATGTTCTCACTTTAATAGTAGAATGTGTGTGATATGTTATAATTTTTTTTGTTTTGCTTGGACATGCTTGGATATGAAAGATTTATGTTACAGACGGACATGTTTTATAATGGTTGGGTATGGTTGTTATATAAATCAGTCGTTTGCATATGTTGCATATGGTTAGTATATTGAATGCAAGAACTATCTAAATAGAAAAGAATGTGAGGCGAAAGGATTGCCTTTTTTGATTTTTTGGTTTAGTTGACTGACTATCAATAACTAGGCAAAATGGCTAATTATCTTTCTTTGGCGATATGCTATAATGCAAATGGACGAACTTTCATGATTGATGGTCTCATTTCATGCCTAATGAGAAACCATTAAATTGGTTGGTTAAATGTCCATTTTCATGCATGAAACTCTTTCGCTTTTGAGACTTCTTTACACATGAAAATTCTATATATGAATAATCCTTTCCAAAAATCAAAAAAGGCAATTCTATATCATCTTTACAAATAATTTTACATATGGAATAGATTCCATAACATGATGAAATAGATCATATTTTTTTTGGATAGAAAGAACGGAGTACAGTTGAACCGTTTTTTCATATCACTTGAACCAGTTTTAACGAACGTATATAAGAATCAAGTAAATTTGAATATTGTGTTTTGCCTGCACAACATAGCCAATGCACACATGAAAGCACAACATAGCTAATGCACACATGAGAACACAACATGATCACAAGTCACATCAGAATAAATTTGCCAAGCTTAATATTATTTAAATCAAAACTGAGAATTCATAGAAATCAAGTCAAGTAATATCTAAAATTTGATATGAGCATAACAAAAATATTGTTACAAACTATCTAAAGCCAAGTATAGTTCAACCTTCCTTCATTAAAGATAACAAAAATATTGTTACAAGCTATCTGAAGCCACAATGTAAGCATCATAAGCAGCAACATCCATTGATCGTACCTAATAAAAAGAGAAGAAATGAACAGTGAGAGCAACTAACTTCATAATATCAACATAGAATTGAGCAGTGTATTTGTGTAAAACTTTTCAAGTCATCTATATAACAACTCACCTATAGATAGTTAAAGTACAAATTCAATGAGAGATTTCATTCATATTTGGCCACCCCCTATGTAACTCAACACTTAGAACAAATACTTACACTACAAAATGAACATTTCTAAATCTATATACATCATATGACAACAAATGTTCTAATTAGCTCTTCTGCCTCGCCCCTTGCCTTTGTTAGGAGCATTGATAGATCATGCTCAATGACCCACTTTTTGCATCCATGACAAAGTCTTCTTCTAGAAGTGGGTTGCTTAATAGAACTTTTGAAACATTTATATGACCTTCTTTTGTATAAGTTCTTGCCAAGGACCCCTATGCTATTTACTTGAGAACTTTGGGTTGTGAGTTGACCAATGTTTAGAACATTTTCTGCATTATCTTCCGCCTCTAGGGAAATCCTAACACCACCATTTTCCTCATTCATTACAACCTCTAACCTCTCTTGTTCAATAACTTCATTCACTTCCATCGATGCCCGATCTAAATGCAATTTCACAATTTCATATATGGAGAAACTTCACAATGCTTCACATTTAGGAAAGGCTAAGGACTTACTAAGAAGATGGTTGTGTTTTATAAGACTTTGTTTTGCATCATGTGATGAAGGATGTGATGGATGCTTAAATTGACTTTTGGCATATCTTGTCCATCAGGAAGAATGTAGTGATGAAACATTTTCGTAATCTTCTTGAAATGGAATATAGTAAATATATGTCTGCATGGAAACTCGAAAATTCAAACTTCTCACAGTAGCATGATGCATTTACCTCATTCACAGTCCACGATACAATCTTCTTTTTACGTTTATCCTTTTCTTCAAGTCTATAAACTTACCATAGCTCTACAACATTCTCCTCCATGATCTTTTCAACTTAGAAATAAGTGTGTTGACCGACTCTTCTTGAAACTTATAAAATGATTTTAAGCTATATACCTTTGCCATATTTGCTTCCATACTCCACAACGTCTTCAATACTATTGCCCCATGTAATGTATCACAAACTATACAATTCTCATCTTCACGACACCTGTGAGTAGCTTTTTCCTAGCCATTTGCGATATTGAGTAAGCTGGATTTTTTATTTACAAAATTATAGAATAATCATTTATACTTTCACTTCTATTTATTGTCCTCATGCCAGCTGTGAATATGGATCTAGTGGACACAAGAACCCATTTCTCTCGCATATTATACAAATTTCATAGCCAAGAGTTTGCATGTAGATCGACTCATTTCTCATCTTCATCTAATTACTCTCGAACTCTACAACACTCTGTGAATAATATAAGCATTGATCCCACTTTGTCTTGAATGTTGGGTGTTTGCTACAGATATGAGACAACTTCTCGAAAATCTTTTTAGTAATATGCCAAAAGCATAGTCAGTAGCTTGTGTTCGAAAATACTTCAGCAATTGCATGTCCCATCGCTACATCTTGATTAGTTATGATTATCTTAGGTTGAACACCACCCATCGCATCAGTCACATTGAGAATAACAACTTGAAGTCATCAATAGTTTTGTCATAAAGTGAGCTTGCACCTAATAACATGGTTTGCATATGGTGGTTGATACTTATAAAAGGTACAAAGGTCATATCATACTCATTTGTTTTATAAGTTGTATCAAAAGAAATGATATCGTTGAATGTCATATAATCCACCTTTGATGCTCCATCCACCCAAAAACAAGATAACATTCACATTCTTTGTTTGGAAGAAACTTAATAATGCATCATCATCAATCCCATCCATAACTCACCACTTCTTCAATAATGCATTCCTAATATCCCTTTTTATGTACCCAAGCTCAGAATATCCTCATAAGTCTGATGACAAAAAATGAATAAATATCGACACATGAATGCCAGAAGCTTTTATACCAGTAATCATATTGAAATGATCTTCTTTCACACTTTGATAAAAATATAGATAATGAGTCTTTGTTGGTGTAAAAAGTGGATGGTTATGAGCCTCTTCAAAGTGAGTAACTCGAAAAGTATTTTTTTTCCTTTTGAAGTAGAATAGCGATCCTTGCTAGACAATCGCAATAAGTGTGCTTACGAGGCTTCCTTTTACCATATTTCATTACCTTTGTTACTTTCTGCACTCCAACTCTCAAACATAAGAACAAATGTCGAGAAATCTCACCCGACTTTGATTTCAGTACTTGATCCTTTTAGATACTAAAACCACAGTAAAAAGCATAGGTGTTGTAAAACTTATATACATCCTCAACGATAGGAAATTCTTGGCCGACACTTGGCTTCATTTTAGGTAGTATATCCGGAACAAAGGTCCCCATATTAATCCCTGTATCATTAATGTCACCACCTCCTTCAACTTCGGCTACTAAACCCACATCATATTCATCATCACTATGCTCCATATTGTCTCCTTGTGTAAGATCATCCATGTTTCAAGTAAGAACAACTGATCTACAACAACGAAAATATTTTTAAAAAATTAGCATAGCAATACCACATCATTCATTTAAAAAATATAAAAATATTTTTCATTGTCAATAAGTGAATAATATGCAACTTTCTTTCATTTTGGTTTTTACATAACCTCAAGGCCTTATCTTTCTACTCGATATTCTATATGTACTATGTTCGCCATTTTATCATCCAGTCAATGGCTTATATCAATTATTATTATAATTAAAAAATAAAAGGAAAATAGAAAAATAAATATACAATTGCATTTAGGTCTTCAATGTGGTAGAGAATATAGATTAGAAGCGGCTATTTCCTCCACGGTATCCACATGCCAAATACAAATATTTTCTCAACAACAGACTCCTTATCAAATATCACACCTGTTTATCTCTATGTCTCACGTTCACATCTTCCTCTCTTTCCCATCTGTTAATATATATATATATATATATCTAAACAAATCCAGAACTAATTCGTGACAATCGTATTAGAAGGTGTAGGGATATTATGTAAATTAAATAAATGCATAATAATGCCAACAAGGTTCATTCTAATTCCAAAAACAAATCTTAATGTAGCAACAATGAGCAAAAAAAAAATTATTTGGAAATACCACATATATGTTAATGGAGGTCAGAATACAATGTTGCTCGGTTTGTTTGTGTGCTTAGATTTCTCTCTTCCTCTTTCTGTGTAGCCTAAAAATATGCAACAACTTCACTCCAAATGGTCAACTTTCTCTCCACCAGATCCACCAAACATAGCTTCCATTTGGATTGTCAGTCATAGAATTGCCTTTTTTTTGTTTAACAAAGCCATGAATTAACTCCGCTACATTCACATTAGCTAGGGCCATGTCAACTCCCTAGTTGACTATAGTTGGCATTTGCAATTGTCTTTTGCAGTTGCATTTAATAAGTCATCTAATAGCTCAATGCAATTTGGTTAAATGAGTGGCTAAGCTGCAAACATCGCGCATAGTTGAAGTTGCAATGTATCGTATGTGATCAGACCTCTCTCTATATAGACACGCAACTTTGCTTTAATGAAATCCTTTTCTATGTGACCTTCTCTATATTTAAAAACTTGATGATTGATGAAAAACTCACTCCATCAATTGTATTTAGCATCATTTTTAGTATCTTAGAAACTTTTATTTGTTGAATTTCATTGTACATAGATCTCATTTATAAATGTGTAAAATTAATGTAATAAAATAGTTCAATACCAAAATATTAATTTTAAAATAGTTTTTTAATATCTAAACTATCTACAATATCAGTACTATATGGATAAATAATTCTCTAAAGTATTATTACATTCAAACTCATGTGTAAATAGATCTAAGCATTTTTCATAATTTACACACGAATACATATACTTTTGAGCAAATGTGGCCCATGCACATACTCAATTTGGAACAAATTCGGTCTCTTAAATAAACGAGTAATGTTAAATACAATGAATAGATTGAATTTTAAATCAATCATCAATATCTTAAAATTTATAGGGGTTACATAGGACCTATGGCACCCCAAACCGAGCGTCACAACCTGAGCCTTACTCTGAGACTGATTGGTAAACGTGATTAAGATTGTTGTCCTGTCACACGGCAAGGTCTATTGGATATTTATCAATTAATCTTTACTCCTTAGGAGTTAATATCATCATGCATATTCCATTTTTAATTATTTTGCCGACTTAGACCATCATCCGGACTTACTATAAAAACCATATTTATTCACAACATAGCATAGCATGTGTCTAACATATGTCCATAAAATTCTTTCATCAATACATTATAATCCGTAATGTGAATTTCATACATTCATCACAACAGTCATATAAATCTTCATACATTCATTCACAATTAAAGTCATACATAGGCAACCATAAAATTATCTTGCTTCATCGTGTAACCTATGCTCTTCTGCCATCTCCATCCTTTTACCTGTCTTAAGGTTTGAAAAACAAAATGTAAGTCTCAACTCAATAAGCAAGCTACATAGTTTTCAGGAAATTCGTTTTGCATGCAAAATTTTTCATTTAAAAATATCTTGGAAAGCATCATTATACCCATTCGTGGGTATTCGTAAAAACATGAGCCTCATACCCATCATAGGTACTTTATGAATAATGCAATGCATTATCTTAAATCATAAACATCATAGGATGGAAGCTAGCTAGGTGATCATCCACCTCCATCTTCTCCCATCTCAAGGAGGACGTTGTTGGTCTTTGGCCTATCATAGTGACTTGGTCATACGAAATGGGGACAATTGGTCCGCAATACTTTTGAGGTGGACCTAATGCCTTGTGCACATGAACTTATCATAAAAATAATCTTTAATATATTAGCATGATTTTTCATACATAAACTCTTGAATCGTCATTTTTCATCAACATTTAATGAAGCATTGTGCAAATCATTTACCATAAGTTAAAACAGTATTTCAACACATATTGAGACAAAGGAATGACCATCTTTAAACAATTTAGAAATAATTTCAACAATCATTTGCTAAATAATTTAAAGCATTTAAAATATCATTAGCAAACATTTATCATAATCCTTCAGAAAATTGCTTGCTTACTTGTTCATTGTTAGCTTTCTGAATCATCCATTTCTTTATCTTCGCCTATACACATAAGAATGACATTGCGTTCATGTAATTCTCATTTGTTTGCATACAACTTAGTTTTCCGACCTATATATCATTAACATACATAACCCACTTGAATTTCAAGTCGGGTATCATACACAGCATGTACTTGCGTGTCATACTATCCATTCATTCCATACCATGTTCTATACTCATATGTAGGGTAAATTTTCATACATATAACAATTATTTATTAATTCATCATATGGAGGTTCATTACCTCATATTCATCATTTTTCACATATTTTTCACATTTCATACGTCGATGCTCATTTTAGGCACATATCTGACATCTTAGGCCTTATATATTAATCACAAACTTTGAGATTATAGATGTATTTGGTAATAAATAAAAGTTGTTAAGTTAAAATTTTCCAATCTAAAACTTTTCACTTTCCACAACTACTCTATTTTTAAATTATTTTTTCACATTTTTCTATACAACTACCCTACTTTTCAATCATTTCTACACAACTATCAACACAACTAACTTATTTATTTCAACTTTATCCTATTTATTTCTTATCATTACCCCTATCATATCACATCATTTGGCAACTTCTACTTTGTATAACTTTTCATCAAAAGTTTTATCTATTCCCAAACACACCCTATAATTAATTATCGAAAACAATACCTTAGTCATTCATTTCATCACATATTCATGCATTTTTGTATTTTAACAAATTATTTAAGTCATTTATCATTTATTCATAAATACTCTTCTATGTGCACCCATCTTCAACACATATATTATGTGTTTCTTAAAAATTTTCAAAACAAAACTTGCCTCCTAGTTTGGTATGATTAAACCCCTTAATTAGCACATAAATTAGGGTATATTTATGGAATTTTAATCCATTAATTATAAGGTTCAAAATAGTAACTTTAGCACTCCTTTCACACTTTTAATGTCCAACTTGACATTTATGTCATAACAGATTTTTAACTCATAAATTCCAACCATTAATAATGCTTTTCTTATGCCAAATTTAAGATAAAATCACATATTTAAAGTCCATAAATTAGTTGTTCCAAAATAGCAACTTTTCATGCATGTTAGGGTATCTCTTTTTTCACCGTTTAGACGTCCACCATACATGCCCTAAAAATTCAGATTTTAGGCAATACTTCCCATCCCTTGTTAGACATCCCAAGTGCCCTTAATTTAGGGTACTTTACCCTTTAAATCATCCATAGATTTATTGATTTAATTCATGTATCATATGCATCATAAAAGGGAGAAAATCGGTTCAAGTTGACAACCCTAAGTTCCATCCTTTCCGAGGTTCATGTCTTATACTCAAATCAATATATATAATTCATTTAATCATGAATCTTAATTCAATCATGATAATAAATCAAAACAGCAACTTTACACGAGGAATTAATAAAATTCCAACTAGGTTTAATGACCTATAATCATTCATAGCATCCACTTAACTTCTTTAAACCCTTGAATTCATTTCTATCATTCGATTCTCATTCAATACTTCAATTAAGGTCATCATAAATCATCCTTTAAGGGCTTATTATGGATCAAATTCATGACACATAAATAGAGGTAAGAAACTTGGATTTAAATGATTTAAAACTTAAATCATACTTACTTGATTCTAGAAAATTTTGAATCCAATCTTTCATAAATTGGTTTCTCCTCTTTCCTTCCTTCTTTTTCTCTTTTTTCCTTCTTCTTTTTCTTCCTTCTTACTTTCCCCTTGGACGACCTTGCTACTGCCCCCTTTGGAGATCTTTTTTTCCTTCGAAATTTCTCTTTCTAGCCTCTCCAAAATGAGACGTCCAAGGCAAGCTGCCATTTTTATAATTTTTGCATTTTGTCGGGCCCACTTTGACACATCATATGGAGGGTAATTTATC
>JAXCLR010000073.1:29274092-29287465 GCA_035584095.1 Annona squamosa | reverse complement strand
AGTTCGAGCATGGTTAGAAAAATGCAAAACAATTGAAGACACGAGTTTTTCTATGAGTTGGTTGGCTTGCTGTGCACGAAATTGAAGTCAAAGTGAAGATTTGTTAGGCATGTCTTGTATTCTGTATATCTTAGTTGAGTGAGTCTACAATTGCTTGTGGGTTACGTAAGTTTTATGTGAGAGTTATAAATAAACTTGTGGTCTATTATAAAGCAAAGATAGAGAATAGGGAGAGTCTAGGTCATAGATTCTCTAAAAGAGACAGTTTGTTACTTGTAAGAGGAAAGCTGTAATTGTTTGGTGATTAATTAATTACTCTTCTCTCTAGTGGAGTGGGCTTAAAGCGGATTGACGTTATTCTCTATGTTCTTTGTGTGCATGCAATGTGATCTCAACCATCACAATGGGGCTTATGAATTGAGATTTTTTTAAGGCTCTTCCTGACTTTATTTCTATAATTCTATTGTTTAATTCATTTGTGATTTCTTCCCTTCTTTTACCACCGAATGAATTTTACTTCTTTGTTTCAAAGGCTTCCTTTTCCTTATTCATTTAGGGCATCCTATCCTACATCAACTTGGTACCACAACAACTGATACAATTGACATTCTATAACTAATCTTGTCATCTTTCATTTTTTTTCAAATCACAAATTGCTGAGAGTAAGAAAATTGTTTTTTCATCCATCTCCAGCCTCTATCTCCCCAACTGCAGCCTCTGTTAACAGTCATGGTTTTAATGTTGCAGAAAGGTCTTTAAAAAATCAGAAAATGATATGGCTAGCAATGCTAAACATCTTTCTGATATATATGCCTTATCCAAAAACATCATAAAGTCATTCCAAATTCAAATTCAAGTGCAAATTCTATGAATTCAATTTAAAATGCTAGCTCAAGAACAGTCCATAGCTGAACATACAAAACTGTAAACTAATTAGCAATTTCAATGGGTCAGAAAAACAATGAAAGATTGTAGCATGAAAGACTATGCAAGGATCCACAATTCAACCTTTTTTGGGAGTTGGTTGTCAAGAAATCTTTTGCATAAACTTCGGCGGTTCATGAATTTGTTCAACCTTTATTGGTTATTTATTTATTTTCCATATAAAGAAAAACCAACCACTAATCAACTTGAATTTGTTGAAGATTTTCTGAAGGCAAATTCATGTGTTGAGGCAAGTGAAATTTTGAAAGATCTGCAGGAAGACTTGCAGTCTACATGGGATTCAATGTTTCAAGATTTGAAGCCAATGGAACATATGTAGAAGGTCATTGAAAATACAAGAATCGAATGGTGTTGCTTAAGAAATCTTTGGGCAACAAATCTGATATTAGTTCAACTTGTTAGATTTCATCATTAGTTGATTCAGTGGAAGAAAATTTACTTTGTAACTTAAGGAAAAGTATTTTCTAAGCAGAGGAGAATGATATCAGGTGTTGAGAAGTTTACTAAATTAGGATTTTATTAGGAATGAAGGCCAAGGGTTCTATTTAGAATTTCTGTTATTTTAAGAATTAAATATCTTTAGTTTAATTATGGTTTAAGTGTCTTTTAAGTTATTTATTTTTCTAGTTTTCTTACTGTGCAAATTTTGTTATTCGCAAGATTGTGTTTTTCTTGTTGCTTAACTTTAGGGTTCTCTATTTCTTATAATTATGGTTCTTTATTCAGTTATAAGATAGTGTTTATGAGAGTTTATGAATTGAAATTTCTTTGAGCCTTTTTTACGTTATTTCTTTCTTCTGATTTGTCTGTGGTTTCTCCACTTTAGGGTGCGTTTGGGAATAGATAAAACTTTTGATGAAAAGTTTTAAAGAGTGGAAGTTGTCAAATGATGTAATATAATAGGGATAATGATGAGAAGTAAAGATGATAAAGTTAAAATAGATAAGTTAGTTGTATAGATAGTTGTGTAGAAAATGATTGAAAAGTAGAGTAGATGGTTGTAGAGAGTGAAAAGTTTTAGATTGAAAAGTTTTAACTTGGCATTTTCTATCAATTGCCAAACACGCCTTTATTTACTACAAAGAGGATCTTTCTTCTTTGTTTCGAAGTCTTCCCATTTGTTATTGATTTAAGACTTCTTGTCCTACATTACCTAGCAGCAGCAGCTAGGTGGTTCTTTTTGTTTATTTTTGGATGGAGAGCAGCTAGGTGCTTTTTTTTTTTTATATATAAGGTAGCAACTATGCTTTGAGTACTTATTATGCATTTACCAAAACCCATTAGCATAAGGTTTTGTATTGAGGTCCCAAATAAATTGCAATGATTTGTTGGTTTTTGTTTTGTAACCCATTACCCTATGCTAACTCGTTCCATATGTTTGTCATGATCATAATGATTACAATTGCAGATTAGGTTCTGCAAGAGCTGTCAATAGGCGTTACATCAGTGACTGTGTACCGCTTAAAATTCGGATGCAAGCTTCTGCAGGTTTTGTTAGTGCAAGTGCACTTGGAATGGCATGTGGTCCTGCTCTCGCTGGGTTACTTCAAACTCGTTTTAAGATTTATGAACTTACATTCAACGAAGACACTTTGCCAGGTTGGGTTATGGCTTTGGCATGGCTCATTTACTTGATCTTGCTGTGGTTGTCATTTAAGGAGCCTGTTCGCAAGAAAGAAGATGATCTTGGTGAGAAAAATTTTGTTACCCATTAAAATTTGGATGATTCAATCCATAATTTTTCATAATCTGTGTTTTTTAATGTATGCAAATTGATGCTTCTGAATCTTCAATATCTGATTACAGTAATTTTGGCCTCAAGATTGACTGCAAAAGGTGGCTGCATATGAGAAATAGTTTGCAAGTAATAGCAAGTTTGTTGTTAAGGGATTCATGCTGTTAGGTTTTGAAATTTTAAATTAATTATAATGCCTATAAACTTTTGAAGGCAAATCATAATTGTAAAACGTTCAAATTCAATGAAATCAATTTAATGAATTTGAATTCATGGAACCCCTCCATTTGAGACTAGCCTTGATGATTTTATATATATATATGAAATCCAATACGCACATTGCATTTAGAATTATTTGTTTAACTAGGAAAAAAATATTCATCTAAATCAAGCCATTGCATGGGACGAAAATTAACATAATGAAATTTTGGGCAAATTACACATATCTTTGAATTTTATCCATAATTCGACTTATACCCAAGAACTTTCAAACATTCCAAATATATTAATGTATTTTGCCTAAAATTCCATTCATACTCATGCCGTTAGGGATTTGTTAAAGGAGTGTTAATCCTCCCATGAAATGACAAATATTCCACCATATCCATTGAATTGGAACCTAGATGTAAAATCCACTTGCAGTTAACATAAGTTGGTATTACCATATTGGCTTTTTGAATGGTTTCTGGATCTCCACCAACCAGTTCCATAGCTCTAGAGAAAGAAGGTTATTTGTCAGGCAGGTAGTTTGTTGAAAACTTTCAAATTTCGAATATTTAAAGCTGAACTAGGAGTCTAGGACAATGATTTGATGATGCATGGTCATGACCTATTATGTGGGGGTAGCTGATTATGAAACATTTGTCAGTAAGATCTGACCAACATTGCAAAACATTTCTGAGTGCTGGGGAAATGAATTTGGATGATTTAAAATCTATTTATAGTCCAATTTTTTCCCATTTGTTTGGTTTTGTTTCTAGTTTCTCACTTGTTGACTAATGCAACATTTCTAAAACAATTACAAATGTGTATTTATTTTTGTTTTCTTCTGCTTGTAGGATCAGTTGAAAGTAGAGCAGAATTGGGAAAAGCCATTAGCCAACCTTTGCTCTTAGGCTCAGAAGAGAACCAAAATGATGAAGATGGAGAGCAAGGATGTGAAGATTGTAAAGAAGAGTCAAACAGACCTGCTACTTCTGTTGCTGCCGCATACAGATTGCTGACGCCAACTGTAAAGGTTCGATACTTTCCTTGTCATGCATACATATTTTTTAACAAGATATTGTCTCCATCATATTTCTGGCCATCCATGTTTTCAGTTGTTAAAAAAATTGAATGAGATTCCTCGTTACTGTTGCGAACTGGAAATGGAATATTTACTGTGCATTTGAGCAATGTGTATTATATATATCGTAGGATACACAAGATTAACATTGACCTATACAAATTCTAGTTGTATTGTTAGGAAAAAAAAAAAAAAAACTTTTTTTTAGATATTTTGTATCTGAAGCTGAGTTCCTATTTTCAAAATTTTGCTGATTATTCATATTTATGTAATTTCATTAACCTCCAGGTCCAGTTGCTGATTTACTTCATGCTCAAATATGCTATGGAGATTTTGCTTTCAGAATCAAGTATCATTACTACATTCTATTTTAGTTGGTCTACTAGTTCGGTAGCTATTTTCCTTTTCGGCCTTGGGCTAACAGTTCTTCCAGTTAACATCATTGTTGGAAGCTTCCTCACCAACTTGTTTGAGGACAGGTGAAGAACTTTTCTGTTCATGATTTATGTTTATTTATAGTTGGGAATGAGGGTGTCTACTGTCTAGTTAAGATCTAACTGACTTCTACTCAATAGAAACTTCAATTGATAGACAGAATATGTATATATATTTTTTTCCTGTGCATTAGACGGACAGAATCATAGATAGATGAAAAGTGGAAATGAATCAATGATGTGTGACTTCATCTTCATGGTTTTGGTGTCTGCAACTAAGTTGCTGCATGAGAACATAGTTACTTTTCACGTTGAGATTTTGAGTGTCTTAAATATGCTGACTTTCATAGATAACAATCACTAGGCCCTTTTGAACCTGGTCAGAAACTCATTCTTGCAATAAAGATGATGCAGGGTCATTTGTGATTGCATCGATTGATGATTGTATGAGAGTAATTGATTTTGGAGGAGTGGCCCATCATCATTATGTTCTTGTATATTCTGACTGATGGTTAACTGAAGTTTATTATGTATGTATTTGTATTACCAAATGTGCACTGGAGAGACATTTATGTAGATGGCTGTTTGACTCTTTTCCTCCAGTCATTTTCAGCTATGATGACCTTTCATTTCACATGCCAATGATGTGATTAGGTGTTATAAAATCTATCAAAGATGGTGTTGATAACTCTTCTGATATATAATATTCTTCATGCCTGTGCAATTCGACCATGGACACATAGAACTGCCAAATAGCACAGTTATTGCTTCCAGGTGCTATTGTGCATAATCTTTGTATAAAAATAATAATAAAATGAGAAAAAATCTTAGTGAGGATTTGATAGATTCCTATTCAAACAGTTTCTATTAATTATCCTAAAAAATTATCATTAAATATTGGAGGGAATCTTTTTGCATTTAGGCATTTGTGCTATATGTGGTAACTGGTAAAAGGTAACAAACTATATATTGAAAATTCACTTGTATCTACTTCTGTCATTGTTACATACTTGTGGTCATGGTTCTCAGAGAAACCTGTAAATGCAATTGTATTCTATCAACGATTGGTAGTTGCAGTTCCTTTTTTGTTTGTTTCATCAAACTTAATTTTCAAGTACAGTCTGCTCATAAATGTCTGATTTATGCTGATTTGAGAGACATGAATTCACTTTATTTGGGAAGTCTTTATGTCTGCAGCCCTCACCCATCAAGCTGCAAGATTAATCTACTGATGAAATTTTTGTGTCACAAAATCTTTGCAGGCAAATTTTGTTGGCATCTGAAATTATGGTGTGTGTTGGCATAATCCTTAGTTTTCATGTCATCAGCACTTACTCTGTGCCCCAGTATGTCAGCTCTGCACTACTCACTTTTGTGTCCGCAGAAGTCCTTGAAGGTAATTTTTTCCCCTCTGCTTTTAGCAGTGGGCCTTTAAATTCTTGCTTTTGTTCCCTGGTTCCATAAAACTTCTATTTCATGGAAAACCCAGCTCTTCCATGAAGACCACACTTCTTACAGGAAATGGAATTTGTTCAGTAATTATATATTGAGTCTATGATTGTTAATTTGAAGAATGTTGGCTACCTGATGAGCGCTCTACTAGGCCGACATTTGTATGTTAATTGTGCAGCTACCATTTTTAGAAGAACAACATTCTACATAAGTGGTGTACTGGAAGGAAGATGCGGCACTGCAAGTTCTGTAACCTAGGATACACTCATTATTTTGGCCACAGAAACGCGGTAAAAACATGTTTGTGAAGATAACTATAGCCAAAGTAAGAAATGCTGTGATAACCAACAAGATAATGAAGAACAAAAATAGGCATAAATTCTTTGAGATGGAATTTAGAATTGATAAAGAAGTAAGAGATGAGTAGATCGGGCCATTGAAAACAAATCAAAGACATTTACAATTGGGAGCTAGTTCAAGTCTAAGGATCTAGAAAGAACTGAAAGCATGATCATGATTGTTGTGAAAATCTCATTTATATAATCACAAGTTACATCCTTAATTATGGATATGACTACACATTCAAAAAAATCGAAAACATGACAACACTTTTTTTTAGAATTTTCCAAATATGAGTCATACAACGATGCAATCAGTTTTGCCTATATATTTTTACTAAAATACCCTTCATTAAAAATAGCATACATTTAGCACATGATTTATTAAAGCCTTAGCACAAGTGGCTTATGCTGTCTGAGTATCATATGGCCACCACAAAATAAGAACCATACTGAAATTATTATAGAAATCTTGAATTTACTAGAAACAAGATAATACCTGGAGGCTTGAGAGAATATCCTTCTCTTTACAAAATTGTTTTTTTGTCTGTTTTTGCTTGTGTTCTGTTGACTACATCAACTACTAATTCCGTGACAAATCCAGGTGTCAACCTATCGCTCCTGTCTCGGGTTATGTCCTCCAGACTTGCCTGTGGTACATATAATGGTGGGCTGCTATCGACGGAAGCAGGTACATTGGCCCGGGTGGTAGCTGATGGCACAATTACATTGGCTGGCTTCTTAGGTGTGGATAAGCTCTTGAACATTACTTTAGTGCCTTCTCTCTTAATTTGCATAGCTTCCATTGCAGCAACCTTCCTCACCTACAATTCACTATACTGACATCTTATGTCATACCCAGTCTTCTGGGATATCAATCATAGGTTGACATCTCTAGCTATGGTTCTTTTTCTAGCGGGAAATGTGCACAGGCAATTTGCAGGTAGGCAGACCTTAAGAGGAATATTCGGATCATGACTCATCTGGGTAAAACCAAATTTGGCCAGTTTGCTTTTCTAAAATTGCATGGCCAGAGGTAGAGATGCATTTGAGTGTGAGTTGTCGGGATTTAAGGGTCCAATTACTATTGGCCCTTCATAGAAGCAGAGCATCTCCGACGTTCATGAGTAGCCTGGATTTTCACCCATGCCATCAGATTCCTCTTGGGTCTGCCTTCCTTTCGCCGCCTTCGCGTTCTCTCTATTGTAATTGTCTTGTACAGTTGTAGATATACTTGGCTCATTAATCAAGCCTCTTCACTAGCTAATTGTAATAATTCTATGTAAGCCTTAGCCGGTACAGTTTTATGTGTACATAGCAAGCTTTTATGTGTATGGAAGACCAGAAAATAAGTATGAGAGAGGAAAAATAAAAAGGAAGCCTCATGTTGTACAGTAATGCAGTAATAATGAATAATAATTTTCCAGTCAGTCATTTCTATATTCATAGGATTTGTTTAGATGATGGTGTATTGTTTTTACAGCTTTTATGAAATGAGGATGGGATGAGACTTTAAGATGTAAAAAGTGTTGTCGTGCGTTAAAAATGAAAAAAATGTATTATTTTTTAGATGTGAAAAGTGTTTTGGGGAGAGGGAAGACTCCATTCTCATCGCCTGGCCCAATCATTGTTCTTGCCTTTTCAGGACTAGAGAAATACTTCTATCACTTCTATGCAACCCCCCATTGGAAGTCTTCAATGTTGTTGCTCAATTTCGGCATGTTTTGATAATTAAAATCACATTCAATCCACTCATTTTATTTAAAATCATTTGTTTTATATATTATGATACCAATAATCATTTTTAATCAAACTTTGGGATGTCTTACATACTTAAAGATATTTATAATAATATCACATGAAAAATCACTTAAATCTATTTCACGTATTTATTAGAATGTTATAGTTAATTTATGGGATCAATTTACTACATAGAAAAACGTTTTAAATGGCACAGATTTTGAATTAAAAAGTGGTAAATAATTTAAACAATTATGTTTTGTTGATTTTACAATTTTGTTAAATGGAGCTCACACAAATAGGTTACGTGAGTGAAATTTGGTGTGCGAGTCAAACATAATTTTAAATACAATAGTTGGAATGAAGTTTGATTCATGGCACATTTGGGATTGTGAAATGGAAAAAAATTGTGGTATGGGATGAGAGTGGGAAAGTGTATATTTTGATAATTATGTAATTGATATAAAATAATAGAGATAAAGGTGGAATAAATATGACAGTTTAAAGGAAAAATAATTGAAATATAAGGTTAAAGTTGGAAAAATATGATAGTTTAACTGTAAAATTAATTGTTGGGAAATGTGTTTACCATGTCATACCATTTCATCGCACAGCTGTATATTGCCCAACGTCCCCTTAATTTTCAAAATTAGCCAAAGTAGGGCAACAACACTGAAGACATTGATTGCACAAAAGTATATGCCTTCGTTCAAAAAAAAAAAAAACTCATTTTGAATTTGTATAAATCATCTTGTCATTTGCTATGCAATAATTATACATTACAAAGATTTTTACAAATGATCTCCAAGGTTTTGTGACTTCATCAAATTATGCCCTGTAATTGTAGATTTAGCAAATGACAAAATGCACCCATTTTGTAGATTCCTCGTGACTAACTTCTTTTCAAAATAAATATGGCTCTACATCTATGAATTTATAAATTAGAATGTCGAAAAATCAATGATTTACACATTTTATTTAGGGGAAATGGAAACAAAAAGATCAGAAGGTTGTGTCTCAAATTTCGTCAAACTTCGTCGCTCGACCGAATCGAGATCACTAGATTGGAAACCAATCATACTACCACAACTTAAATGTCACTAATCTCTTATTTCTTATGCCTGCTCTTATGTGTGTTTCTATCAGAGACTTTATACATATTTATAATTGGTTTGAGGGAGCTACCTAGTAGCTATGCAAGAGCTATCCCACTACAAGTATATTTTCATATGCAGTGTATCCTAGTACGAGCAGAAGTAACTCATTACCAATCCTAATATAATTCCAACATAGAACCTTGTTGTGCTTTCTTATTTTCATCGATGGAATGAGATTTCACGAGGATCAGATGAAAACTTACATTCCAAAACAATACGTTCTCATTCCGAAAAGACAACAATTTACTCTTTCCATTTTTTATACAATTTTTTCCTGACAGAGGCTAATGCCTAAATTTGAGTTCGAACTGGGAAAGTTTTATAGATTCACATAATCATGTAAACCACCTGATCATCCACAAAGTAGCCTTATATAGCTTTGTGCTTTCCCAACGCACAGCAACTTTTTTATCATCTATATCACGTCCTATTCCGGACCTCATCCCATGCGTGAAGAGACCACGAGCTGCAGGAGGAGTAATAGTGACAGCTTTCGTGGCGATCCTAAAACCTCCACCACACACTCTACAATTTACAAACTAGGAAAGTGACTGGAGACAGGGAGGAAAGAAAAAAAGCTTAGTGGGGCGGCCTTTTATTGTGTGTGCCCGCATTTAGCTTCCTCATTAATTAAGAGTCGGTTGGACAGTATGCGAAGGCAGTAAAACAAGTTGCAATTTAGTGGTTCATTTTGATTTGAATCACCAATATGTTGTAGTCTCTAAGTCGAACAATATGCATGCCACAAGTTCATGTGTGGGTGGATCATAAGACACGTACAATGCCCACTTTCTTATTCATGTGTTAGTTGAATGCATCATCCCACGCTCCAGAGTGCGTACCTACTTTATTTATAATTATTCTTCCATTCATTGTTACATGTCATTATCATCAAATAGTACAAAATTTGGACACATCAAAATATCGAGGATATTTTGGATGATAATAAAGTGGGGGTGGGAATTCGAAGTTTCAAAAAGAATTTGCTGAATTAATTAAGGAAATTCTCAAATATATTCACGAATTTTTAGTATATATTTTCAATAATTTCTCTCATACCCCTGAATTTTTTTTTTCAAAATTTCTATCATATCTGCACCTTTAAAGTTCAGAGACAGCTGTTATTAATATACGTATGAAATAACTAATTTATCTCTGCTAATTTAGGGTTAAAAAAATCACCTTTCATATTTATACTTTTCATGCCTTGTTGCTGATTCTCCAGAAGTTGTGCAACTAGTGAGGTATGTTAGTCATTTCACGTATGCATTAATGGAAATTCTCAATGGACCGTAACGATGTCCGGAAAGAATTGTATTAAAAATTCATGAGTAAAAAACAAATTATTAAAACTATATAAGAAAATTATTCTCGAAATTTGTTGGTGTGATTAGAAACTTTCCCATTATTTAATGGCTGTCAATGCAACCCCCACATGTATTGGGTATTGAGGTGGATAAACAAATCAAAATTCTTGGCTTCTAAACTTAATTACTTTCCATTTTTTTCGAGTCCGCTCAAAAGCTCCTTTTTTTTTAATTTTATTTCTTATATTACAATCATCTCAACCATTGTATTACAATCAGGCCAGCGAGATTTTTTTCCTAGCCAAATTTTCTCAGCCAATTCTGTATTCATCCACACGTTCTCTATCACATAACCTACTGTGACGCTCCCACGTGATGCGGAGAAGACGCCACCCCAATGCAGCCATTGTCGTTCGAACCCGCTTCGACACGATGGTCGAGCGGCGAGTTACCACCAGAGGCGTCGTGGCAGTCCGCTCAAAGCCTTATGGTCCCCCGTAAACATCAAATCCCAACAACTAATTGCGGCAGCCAACCTTATTCCAGACCATTTCGAACCGTACCTTTTTAATTAGTTTTCATTGCCGATCACATCAAATGCAGGAAAGGACGCTTTTCTGGAATGAGAATGGAAGTCAAAATCCGTTGCGTACACACAATTGCAGAGTAACATGGAATGTAAGTGGTGGCTGAAGAAGATAAGGGTGTGGTGTTGTATCAAGATTCAAGGCAAACCCTCCCGCACAACTCCCCTCGAATTTAAAGAAGAGCTCAACTACTTCCCACTTGAGTAGGTGGACGCCATTGATACCACCGCAGCTTTACTTCGTAATCGTCGAACTTTTCAGCTTTTGGCAGTAGGGAAGGTGCGCGTGGCTGAGGAGATTTTTTGAATAACATATCAGTTATAGTAATCTCATTTTTTCGATTATTACCTATACTAGTGCGCTTTACCTGTTCTCACTTTATTAATTTAATGACTGAAATCTTCCCTAAATATTTTCTTTCTTGTAGGTTTCTTTGAATTGCAGTTACGCGTGCAATTCAGATTTGTCTCAATCTAACTTTAATTCTATTTATGAAGGCAAAATAGAACCTTATTTATATAAATAGAATTTGTGTTTTGATAAATTTTTGTTTAAGTTAAGAGGAACAAGTTTAAAATTTTATGTGAATATAAATTAGTAAGTTATCTAAACAGAATAATAATACATAGTCGAGTTAAATTTAAGAAAAAACATAATAAGATAATACACGCTTTAAAAGATATTTCAACTTTTCCAAAATGGATAAAGGAAGAAAATCAACAAATATAAAAATAAATAAAATAAAACATGAATATGAATATCAATAATATAACTTTTTTTGGAGAAATAATATAACTTGTCTAATAGTTTTAACTTGACAAACATGTATGTAAACAGAAATATAAATAATATAAAACATAAAATGAAGAAATATTGTTTAGATCTTATATATATGATATATTTTATATTAATACAAATATTTTCAGGGTTATTGTTTAATCAATCAAAACACGGGTAAGGAAAATTTATTCATAAATTTTAATTCATTGTCGATTATTCTAAAAAGTTTTGTGAATTCGCACCAGTTGATTTCACATCTTAGTGTACGTAAGTGTGATTCAGGATTCGATTCGAACCCTCTAATAGCAATGTATTCATTAATTTTCAAAACTTCTTTAAAATTTAAATTTTCGTTTTTTTGTTCGATATGAAATGTTACTTACAGTGTTATATTTTTTTTATGTCATATTACAAATTAACTTCAAAAATCCTTTAAAAATTTTCTAGAATCAACTAATAACAGCATTAAGAAAAAAACTATAGTTTTTTAAACCGAAACATATTTCCTGTTCGGTTTCGATCCCAAACCAAACCAATGGAGAATTTATCGATATTCGGTACTAAACTCCTATTTTAGAACTAGAGTTGGGTGTTTTAGAAAGGAAGTATAATTTAATGGTGCGGATATTTCAATGATGTCACCCAATTTTTGGCTGATAATTAAATCAAAATTTATTTTATCCATTATACTTAGAATTTCTTTCTACTAAAAAATCAAGTTTCATATTAATTAAAGACAAAGTGGAGCTAATCTAATAAAGTGTTAAACCAACGGTTGACTTATAAATTAATTTCAAAGTAGCTGACATCTAATGCATCTAAAATATTATTTCTCTGTGTACCAAAATTCTATATGGTATCAGAACATTCTAATGCATATATAAATAAATTTTATTAATTTTCATAATTTTAGCATATTATATATGTTTCTAAGATGACTCGTATTTTTTTTATAGCAAAACCATGGACAAAAACTCCACCCCCACACCAGCCAGCGGTCTTAGACAAGGTCAGCGGCTCTATTGATGAAATGATTTTCAGTACTTTACTAAGTGCTTCACTTCTATTAAACTCTTCTTCTATGTAATTTTTTTTATTTTAATTAAACTCTTCTTCTATGTAATTTTCTTTATTTTTAATATTTTGATAGTTGATAAAAAATTCATTCTATTTATTATATTTACCATTATATAGATTATCACACAAACTTATTATCTATTTAGTAACATTAGATACGGATCTCATCAATAAATGTTTAAAATTGATATAATAAAATATAATTTAATACTAAAAATTTTTAATTAACATTTTCAACATTTAAACCATTTAAAATGTCATTACTATGTAGATAAATAATTCTAGAAAATATTATTATATTTTAATACATATATGAATGCATCTAAGCATTTTTCGTAATTTATCCATGAACATATTTATTTTTGAATAAGGGTGTGTTTGGTTGAAGGTAAAACTTTTGATGAAAAGTTTTTAGAGTAGAAGTTGTCAAATCAATATAAAGTAATGTGATATAATAGAAGTAATGATGAGAAGTAAAGAGAATAAAGTTAAAATAGATAGGTTAGTTGTATGGGTAGTTGTGTAGAAATGATTGA
>JAXCLR010000073.1:29260204-29271956 GCA_035584095.1 Annona squamosa | reverse complement strand
AAAAAATAATAGTTATGAAAAGTGACAAGTTTTAGATTGAAAAGTTTTAACTTGACAACTTTTCTAAATTGCCAAACGCACCCTATATATTCAAAATCTCATTCTAAATTCATTTATAAAGAGTTAGATGAGCGGACTGATAGTTTGACCATAACCATTAAAACTCTTACCTTAACCCCCCACCTGTTCTCGAAGACTCAAGAGTCAAGATACACCAATGTTTCTATTGAGTATTGAAATTAGCAGAACCTAACTAGCTCCCATGCCGTATCAGGGCCTGATCCTAAGCCTTAATACCCAAACTTGTCAGGTGTTTGTGGTGGGACTGACAATTCTAAGCCCTAATATCCAAACTTGTCAGGTGTTTGTGGTAGGGTTGGAAATTCCTGTGTGGTGGCCACTCTCTTTGCATTTGGTAACAAGTAGAGATGGAAGTGGAATATGGTATTATATTTCCATGTAATTTGATATTTTAAGTGTCTTATTTTTTTCATTACTATTTGAGTATTTTAATTATTTTCACATATTTCTATATATCTACTTTACTATTTCTACTTTGAACCTATCTTATAATACCACTTTCACGCATTCAAAAGTTTTTTCTATTCCCATTTTCCAATTTCCACTCTTTACATCTTCCCATACGGAAAAGGAATAGATTCAACTGCTTAAATTGTCAACTTCATTACTTCCCAAATTCCATTATATCACCATGAATACCCAACCACGTGAATCCATATCTCAGGACCGTCAAATCTTTTTTAGAGAAATCCTTCATGGTAGGACCGCTGCAATGCGTCAACCAGATCATTCCAGTCATGTACAGGCAATCTCTCTGCAACACTGCTTCACCCAAGACGTATTCGTTCGGTCCCGACGGTTTCAGTACTTCGGGATAGGCAAGTAAAATGGATAGGCACACCTCACCTCTCCACAGTTCATGAAACATCCGTGCAGGAACACAACATAAGGCCTGTTTCTAATTATACGAAATTCTTAAATTGAATTTTTATCACAATTTCCAAGATAAATTTTCAATTTTTAAGACAGCTTTTTTATTTTCCAACACAAATTTATTCATTCCCAATATACATCATCTCATCCTGTATACAAATTCTAACTAAGAATGTTGTATGATTTGAAACAGAACTTTTTTTTATTGAAGTCCGACAAAGAGAAGGCAGAAAAAAAAAATTATTAATATATGGAAGCAAATTTAGGTAATGAAAATAAATACCCAACCGCCCGCCCTCTCAATTTACTCAGTTCCAGCATTAAATAAGTGCTGAAATGACTTCACATGAATCAGACCTCGTAAGCCTCTCTTCCCCTTTAAATCCA
The DNA here is from genome assembly GCA_035584095.1 of Annona squamosa. Lineage (NCBI taxonomy): Eukaryota > Viridiplantae > Streptophyta > Magnoliopsida > Magnoliales > Annonaceae > Annona > Annona squamosa. The sequence goes on along the minus strand of JAXCLR010000073.1, from coordinate 29,270,615 downwards.
ACACAGTTCTGTATTCCAGACAATCAGACTCAAGAACAAACAAAACTCATTGGGTGATTTTTCTTTATTACTCCGTTTCTTCTTTTTTTTTTTCAACATTTTGTCTTGTCCTGATTTTATTCATCCAACCAAAGCCCCCCCCAAGCGCTGAATCTTTTAATGGGAGTGTTTGATTCTTTGGAGTAATGGGTCTGCACTGGCAATGAACTGCAGGATTGTTCTGCTTGATGCCTGGCTCTGTTTGATAGGATTTCATCTAGATAAGAAGATTTTCTTGAATGCCCAAGTGGCAGAAACCTTGGCTTGAGATCATTTCAATCTTTCCAGAGACGATGGCGTTTGGATGGTGGACTTTTGCTTTGGCAACGGTCGTTGGAGTCCTCTGCTTTCAAGGCTTGTGTTACTCTGAGAAAGGTATCATCTGTTCACATCAAGACCCTGACCATTAACTGATCACAAGATGGCCGGTTTTTTTCCACCTCTTCCCGACGTGTCCCTATTTCATAGTTTTTGTAATTTTTTTACCTCAGTAACATAATCCTGCGTTCTGACTGAAAACGATAGGATGAGCCACTGACGTATATTACTAGAATTAATTTCTAGCAGTAGAAGAATTTGCAGCGCCTGCTCATATGGGCCTCAAGAATATATTGAAACAGAACCATTCGTTAGGTTAATTAATTAGTTAATCCATAACTATTTCAGAATCTCATCGAATTGGACCTTGTATTTGGATGGCTTTTCATCTTAATCTTCTCAACTGCATTCAATGGCTGGGTTTTCAAAGCTTGATTTTGATACTTAATGCTCATGAAACCTGGGACCACTGCGAGCAGTTCGATCCCTTCCCCATGGCCTGGCATGAGGGGTTTGATCGATTCTCCAGGGAGCCAAGTTTCGAAATCATAGGGCACCAAATTAGATGTAATGGAACAGGATTCTTGAAAATTTCCAAGCAAATCGTTGGTTTTTGCAGTTAAAAAATTATTCGATTACATTAAAATCGACGAATATATTTTAAAATGCTTGTTTAGTTAATTAGAATAGAACTTTTGGTGAACGAAAAAAACCATAGTTAATAATAAATATTTTATTTTCAAGCAATTTAATTGTGTGGTTAATTAACTTAACAAAAGTTTTATGATCAATTTAGTGTTCCAAATTCTAAGTAAAGAAATATTTTTTTTTAGCTTGTCCATATAATATTACATCTCATTTTATAGTTCAATAAAGTTTGTGTAAAGTTTTGTCACTTCCTAAATATACCTTAAGATAAATATAAATATATAAAATACATAAATATGAATAAATATTATTTAAAATTTAAGTATATAATATTTTTATATTAAAAATAAATAGAAAAATTAAGTTCTTCAGGTTTGCTTGAACCTTAACCTAACCTTATTTACAAATTATGTTCGGGTTTCCTTGTGCTCACGCGTTGCAGAATTGAATATCGAGTTCGTCTAGCGATCTTAATATGAACTAATTATTTTAAAATTAGACAAGTCATTAATTTCAAGTTATGTCCAATAATTCAAGGCTGCTTGTTTTCATCGTGTTCTTCATTTATCCGCACTTTATGGGTTAGAAGCACTGTTTTCAAAGTGCTTTAATTTTAGAATCCATACTTGTGAGAAAAGCATATTAGAGCTGATTTTCCTTCAAAGTTCTTAAAATCCCAATTAAAAGTTCTTTTTTTTTTTGGATTCGCAATGATCAGTAAGATCAATTCTGTGTTAAGTCAATTTGTGTAACGTTCTGATGATAGATTCGAGATTTCCGTTATACTTAATCTTAATGCACATTTTATTGGATAATTAAAATATTCAAAGTCCTTCAAAAAAATATTCGAAGTCATTTCAACTACAGAAATAAAATAATATCACTTTGATATTTGTAAATATATAGAAAACGTACTTCTCTGCTTATTCACACCAATGTGCAAATTTCGTGAACTTTGAATGATGTGCTTTGCTTTTATGAAAGTTATTTTATAAGTAAACTCGTCCATTTATATAATTAGCAATGAGAAGTCCACTCCATTTATTATATCAATATCATTTACATTTTCTTGAAAACTTTTTTATTTTTCCAACATCATTGTGCATGACTCCGTCTAAAAATATGTAAATTAAAATAATAAAATAGTTTAATATTAAATATTAATTTTAAATTTATAATTTCAATATTTAATCCTTATTAAATATAAATTTTAAATATTTTCAACATTTGATCCTTCTAAATATAAGTAATATATGGATAAATAAATCTACATAGTATTGCTACATTTGAATGAATAGTTAAGTGGATTTAAGATTTTTTTTAAAATTTATATATGAATATACTTATTTTTGAGCAAATGTGGCCTATATACATGTTGAATATAAATGAAACTTGGTGTCCTAACTTAACAAATCATGTTAAATACAGTGAATGAATTATATTACATCAATCATCAACATCTCAAAAGAGTTCTATGAAACCCACTTTCGTAGAAATATTCTCAAAATTAATTTATATATTTTAATTTTATTCTTTGTATTTATTAGTATTATTTTTATCATATCACATTGTTTTTCTCATTTTAAAAACTTTTTATATCAAAATTTTTCCATCCAAAATTTTTTTCACTTACCAAAATCAGTTTGATTCGGTTTTTACAACATTATCTAAAAATTGTCTAAAAATGAGTTCGAAGGTGGGGAGTAAATTTATTTACAGAGTCAGTCTTAATGAATTAACAGAATCATCATGACCCATGTTGAGAGAATTATCAAGTTCATTAAATGATCTGCTAAATAACTAAGGTCACGGCCCACCTTAGCAGAATATTAATTAAACGAGTATGCTAATTCATTACTAGGTCGTGGATCATATTAAGAGAATATTTTATTAAATGAGTAAGCTTAATTAAGAAGCCAGCGGAAGCTGGCCAATAGCCGTGAGAAACTTGCCAATTATTAATGCGGGAGAGGAACGTGGAAGCAAAATTCAGAAAATTCGTCAAGCAGAACACTTCACGTGCACCTGGCTTTAAAATAAATAAATAAATAAATATATATATATATATATGAAAAATATCACGTGCATTCGCAGTCCATAAGCCCCACGTGATCATCAATGACAAATCCACCCCACTCATTATTTTTAGAATTGTTCACTTTTTTTTTTAAATCCGACATACCTGTGGTTCCCATATTAAAATAGTACAAAATCAAAGTAATAAAATAGTTTAAAGTAAATATCAAGTTTAAAATGATATTTTCAACATCTATGTTATTTAAAATATAATTTTTATATGGATAAATGAATTATGGTTCGGACGCTATAAAATGGGCTCCACATATATTAGAATGCAATGAAATTTTATACAATCATTTATTCATATGAAAATCGTACTGTAAACGACGTAGACTTTAAACTTGATATTTTTGTTAAATTATTCTATTACGTTAATTTTGTATTATTTTAAGATGGGGCACATACATATATTGGATTTGGATAAAATTAATATGCTAATGAAGTAAATAATTCTAAATACAATTGGCGGTAGAATAGATTTTTAATGCAAGATCAAATGGGCCCCAATTACATTGCAGTCCGAATGCACTTGGTAATTTTCCTATATATATTTTTATTGTTTCATCTTTCCAACTTACATATGCATTGATTTTTTTCTGTTTTAAGGTTCAATCATGCCCAAGTTTTTTTTTTTGTTTTCCTTCCGTTTTTTTGCTAAACTAGTTACAACTAACTTTATCAGGATTCAGGAGTCAAAAGCTTCCCCGCACCTCTTGCATATAGGCTAGGAACGTGAAGCAGCTGGGCTAGCCCCAATAAAGCACTACGATGGAAAAGTACAGTAGGAATGATGTTAGTAATTAAAAAGAGCTTTTTTAACTATGTGAGAAAAAATACATGAGCCCACGCTACGACAGAAGTCATTAGTATACGTAGGGTGTGATGGGCCTGTCATAAAATTTTTAATGAAAAGTTTTTAAGGTAGAAGTTGTCAAATTGGTAGAAACTGGCATGATATAATAGGGGTAATGATGAGAAGTGAAGAAAATAAAGTTAAAATAGATAGGTTAGTTGTATGGGTAATTGTATAAAAATGATTGAAAAGTATGATAGTTTGTATAGAAAAATGTAAAAATAATTAAAAAATAGAGTAGTTCTGAAGAGTGAAAAGTTCTGTGTTGAAAAATTTTAGTTGATATATTTTGGCCCCAAACAAACACACCTGTAATCATCTTTTTCATCTAAATTTCAATTTTACTTACATTTGTCATTCAACTAGAAGCCACGAAATTTTAGTATTACTTATAGCCAAATAAACTTCATTATTTGAACTCAATCATAATCAGCAACGAGTAATGTAGCATTAGGCAGCTAAGCACTTGCAACTAAATAAGTATTTATAGAGAAATGAAACTAAGTTTATTGGTATTTGTTATAGATGAGTGATCCTATTAGTCCAAGGTAAGCAAATATGTTGTTTAGCCTACATCGAAAAACTTATTTACAACAATTTTTTTAAAAAAAATTTCTTCGTACACTTGTTTATCTAAGCGTATTTAATATACGAACCAAATTTTACCATTTTAAAATATGTTCATATATTTTTTGAGATTTATAAATATCTATATGTACATACATATTTAAAATACTTTTATCTTTAAAAATTAAAAATATATATATCCAAAAATGGTAAAACTTAGATTATATATTAAATATACTTAAATAAATAAGTATACAAAGAAAAAGCAAAAAAAAGTTACTATAAATGAATTTTTAAAATGGGCTAAACTGTATATTTGCTTAGTCCATACTAATAAGATTATTCATTTTTGTTATAATGTCACTTTAAGTATCATGTAGCAACATTACATTTATACATGGGCTTTACTTTATCATGAGATGAAAATTTTTTTTTATGAAACAGATTTAACAAATTGGATTTCATGAAATCTCTTATTTGGTTCCACTTTGACGGGACGCTATGTGGGCATTCAGTGCAAAAACTTATTTTTTAAAAAATTTTATAAAATTATTAATCTAAATATATTTATCCTATGTGTCGCTTGGACCATTTTTTGAGTTTTGTAAAGATTAAAATGTCACTAATTTTAAAAATTCAAAAAAATATTTGCTAATGTCTAAAAACGATAAAAATTGATACAAATGTTAAGTAATGGTCTTATAAAAAAAAATTTAAAAAAAATAAAAATATGAGTTTTTGCACTTATGTGCACCGTGTATGGTATCAAATGCTCCACTTTGATCATGAATTTCATGAGTCTAATAATATCAATCCAGCCACTAATTTCTTATTATGTAGCTGCAGCTCCAAATTACAGCTTCGTGGAACATGCAACATCAGCCCCTCCCATTTCATACTACGACTACATCATTGTCGGCGGCGGCACTGCCGGATGCCCGTTGGCCGCCACCCTCTCCCAAAATTTCACCGTCCTCCTCCTCGAAAGGGGCGGCTCTCCCTACGGCAACCCCAACATCACGAGCATCGCCTCCTTCGCCGACACCCTCTCTGACCTCTCCCCGGCCTCCCCATCCCAGCGCTTCATCTCCGAGGACGGTGTCATCAACGCCCGGGCGAGAGTGTTGGGCGGCGGCAGCTGCTTGAACGCCGGCTTCTACACGAGGGCGAGCCCGGAGTACGTGCGCGACGCGGGGTGGGAGGAGGCGCTGGTAAATAGCTCCTACAGGTGGGTCGAGAGGAGGATCGCGTTCGAGCCGCCGATGCTGCAGTGGCAGTCAGCAGTGAAGGACGGGCTTTTGGAGGCTGGCGTACTGCCTTTCAATGGATTCACGTTCGACCACATATACGGGACCAAAATCGGCGGCACCATATTCGACCGGAATGGGCATCGACACACGGCCGCCGACTTGCTTGAACGGGCCAACCCCACCGGACTTACGGTTCTTCTCCACGCGACCGTGCGGCGGATCTTGTTCAGGACCAAAGGCAAGTAGGAGTTCTAATCCAAACATGCAGTGGAATCGGTTCCAGTTGATTTGGCCGCCCTTTTATTTTAAATAATTTATTTTATTTGAGAACGAAGTTCATCTAAAAATGAAATATTTTTTTTATCAAAAAAAATGAAATATTTTCATGGGTTATTATTATTTACGGGTTAATGTAAATGCTTTAAAAAATTATTGCTATATGAGTTTTAAAGCTTTAGATTAATTAATCATTTAATCATGTCGATATATATATATATATATTTCACTTTAATTATGCCTTTTTTATTTTTGATAGCAAATTTTGTCTTATTTTATATATAGAATTATTTCTGTACAGGTGAACTTAAAAATAAACATTTACATCAATGCTAACCGCTTTTATTTTTAACATTTATTCCAGCGATTGTTAAATATTTTAAATCTATGCCAACACTGGGTGTGTTTAGTATGTGGTAAAACTTTTGATAAAAAATTTTGAGAATAAAAATTGTCAAATTGATAGAAAATGATGTGATATAATAGGAATAATGATAAGGAGTAAAGAGAATAAAGTTCAAATAGATAAATTAGTTGTATAGAAATGATTAAAAAGTATGGTAATTTGTATAGAAAAATGTGAAAAATAATTTAAAAATAGAGTAGTTAAGAAGAGTAAAAGGTTTTGTGTTAAAAAGTTTTAGTTGATTTATTTTAGCCCCAAACAAACACACCCACTATTAGTTATTTAGCTATCATTCAATTACTAATGAATTCTTGAGTTGTCCATGACTTTTTTAAATGTATAATGATATATTAAAATAAAGTTTATAATATATTGAATAAGGCAAATTCCATATATATCCACAAAATTTACTCATAATTCCACTTATACACATAATCTTTTCAAAAATTTCTTTCATACTTACACTATTAACAATCCGTTAAATGAGTTGTTAGCTACCTTATAAAATAAAGAATATGTCCAAGCTCTGATGTAATTTAAGATTATTTTACTTAAAGTTAAAGATTTATTTTAAGATAATACATGATTTTGTAGAATTAATAAAAATTCATATTACAATTATAGAAGAGTATATTTGTTATTTTTCAAAGAATTAACGGTTTCTTTAATAGATTTCTAACGGCGTAGGTATCAGTAGAATTATGATGAAAAGTCATAAGTATAAGTAGAATTAATAATAAAATTCGTGAGTATATGAGGAATTTGCCTATTATGTAAAAATCAAACTAATATATTTAAGGTGATTTTTCCAATATATTACAGATTTATAGTATCAATTGGCTAACAGCACTAGCCATTTGCAAGCTAAATATAAGGAGAGTGACTAAAAGTGTGCTTTGTATTCAATAGAACTTATTTTCTAGAAGTTTTTATTTTCTATAATTATCTTATTTTTAATCATTTCTTAATATCTCTTTATAAAATTATTTTATTTTTTAATAATTCCTTAGTAACTTTTCATCCATACAGTTATATTTAATTATTTCTACATAATTACCCATATAATTAATTTATCTATTTTAATTTTAATCTTTTTACTTTTCATCATTACTGCTAATATATCACATTATTCTTTCCAATTTCAAAAACTTTTTTATCCAAAAATTTTATCAATTTTATTACCTTTAATTAAAAACTAAAACAAGTCAGCGGTCATGAATGTGTGGGACATTGAGTTGTCCGTACAGGACGACCGAAGCCACGAGCCCACGGTGTGATTTTCAAAGACGAGGCAGGTAGGGTGCACCGGGCGTACCTGAAAAAGGGCTCCAAGAACGAGATCATAGTATCGGCGGGTGCGATTGGGAGCCCTCAGTTGCTGATGCTAAGCGGGGTTGGGCCAGCGGAGCAGCTTAAGTCGTTCGGCATCAACAGGGTGGTGGATCTGCCGATGGTGGGGCAAGGGATGTCCGACAACCCCATGAATGCTGTCTTTATCCCTTCTCCGATGCCCGTCGAGGTCTCCCTCATCCAGGTCGTCGGCATTACTCAATTCGGCAGCTACATCGAAGCAGCCAGCGGTGCCAAATTCGCAAGAGCTTCTAACAACATCCCCCAAAGTGACTTTGGGATCTTCTCCTCTCAGGTAAAATTATTTTCCTCTACTGTTGCTATCAGCAAATAATTCACAAATATATAACTTTTTTTCCTAATTTCAAATATATTAATATGGTCAATTTCATTTATACCCACAGTCCTTCATAATAGTCCTTCATAAAATAACAAATATAGTTTAGCTCTAGTTGTGATTCGAAGTTAAAATTTCACATCTAAATTATTTATTGATACTTTTGTAGCTACAAAACCATAATTAAAGCTATAAAATTATAGACCATTTAGGGTACATTTGTTATTTACTAAAGTGTGTTTGGTATTTCATAAAACTTTTAAATAAGAAGTTATTGATATAAAACTTTTTCAAATAAGAGAATGATGTTCTATGATAGGAGTAATAATAGAGAGTAAAAAGAATAAATTAAAATATATAAGATAATTGTATAAAAAGTTGTGAAGAAATAATTAAAAAGTAAAATAATTATATATGAAAATCTAAAGAAATTTTTAGGAAATAGGTATGTTGTAGAGATTAAAAGGTTTTACGTTAAAGAATGTCGAACTCACCCTAAAACAAAATATTTTAATCAAAAAAATTTCTCCACAATTACTTTAATTTTCTATTATTTCTTCATTTTTTATACAATTATCATATTTTTTAATTCTTTCTTCATAACTTTAGTACAACTATCTGATACAATTTATTTTTATTCTCTTTACTTTCCACCATTGCTCTTATCATATCATATCACTGTCTCCTATTTCTAAAAATTTTCATTAAAAACTTTTCTTTGAAAATTTTTTTCAAATACTAAACGTACGTAAATTTTTAACTACGAAATCATAAGTATAATTTAGGCATATTTCTTATTTCACATAGGGACACGTATAAGGACGAGATTTTGGGTAAAGTACTTGTGTATATTTGAAATTATTAAAATATCACGTGTACATTTAAAATTATAGAAAAACTTGTGGATATTTTTGGAATTTATCCTCAAAACTAGCTGGCTAATTAACGAAAATTAATTGAAAAGAGAACGCAGGCTGTTCAAGCTACCAATGCGCCGGACAACGCAGACCTCCAGGGGGGGTTCATCATCGAGAAAATCATTGGGCCGCTGTCGACGGGCCATTTGGAGCTCCGAACCCGAGACCCGGACGACAACCCGTCGGTGACTTTCAACTACTTCAAGGACCCAACTGACCTGCAGCGGTGCGTGGAAGGCATGAAGACCATTGAGCGTGTTATCGAGTCGAAGGCTTTCTCGAAATTTAGATACCCGTTCATCAGCATGGGCCAGCTTTTCAACTTAACTGTCACATACCCGGTTAATCTGAGGCCCAAGAGCCCGAACTTGAGCACTTCCCTGGAGCTGTACTGCAACGACACGGTCATGACCATCTGGCATTACCACGGGGGGTGCCAGGTCGGGAGAGTAGTGGACCATGACTACAGAGTGCTAGGTGTGGATGCCTTGAGGATCATTGATGGCTCCACCTTCAATTACTCGCCTGGGACTAATCCTCAAGCCACCGTCATGATGCTTGGAAGGTAATATCGATTAACTCAATTCCTTAGTGATTAAGGGTGTGTTTGGCAATTGACAAAAATATCGACATAAAACTTTTCAATCAAAAATTTTTCACTCTCCACAATTATCATATTTTTTAATCATTTTTTCATATTTTCCTATGCAGCTATCCTACTTTTCAATCATTTCTACATAACTAAACTATCTATTTTAACTTTATTCTCTTTACTGTTTATCATTACATCTATCATATCACATCATTTAACAACTTTTACTCTCCAAAACTTTTCGTTAAAAATTTTATTTATTACCAAACACACCCAAAAGGATATGGATAGTACACATACGTATGTTACTTAACTAAGTAACAACTTTATGTATTATATATTTTTTAATATTTTATTTTCATTTTCGTGTGGGCCCGAGTATATTTATTTCATATACCAATAATTTAATTTACAATCTCGTATGTTTATAAATTTTCGAATATATATACGAAAATCCAAACATGATAAAATTTGGAATATGAATTAAATATACTTGGGCCCCACATAAAATAAAAAGAAAACAAAACAAAATATTAAAAAATAAAACACACCACCAGATGTAAAGTATCATTATCATAATTAAAAGGGTATAAATTCGGCAGAACCAGTTCCAAGTTTGAACCTCTTGATTCTTATCGCACATCATTATGATATTTTATATAAATCCAAGCAACCGGTTATATTCACTGATATTTGCTTCATCAAGATGCCAAAGATCCTCATGATCCAATGTTTAGGAGAACATCAGGGCAACAAACATTAGGAGAACGCATGCATTT
>JAXCLR010000073.1:29219362-29230573 GCA_035584095.1 Annona squamosa | reverse complement strand
TAAAATTTTATTTTAAAATTAGATTTTATCTTAATAAATCTTATCTAGGATAATTCTTATCTCATCTTATCTTATCCGGTGGAAAGATAAAGATAAAATTTGTTTGAAAATTAAATTCTATCTTAACCGCCTTATCTAGGAGAGTTCTTATCTCATCCTATCTTATCCTGTGGGGCTCGCATGTTTGGGGAGACAAAAATACAAAAATTAATTATACATATATTTTTTTTCAATATTTTACATATACGATGAGTATCTTCCTTTTACCCAAATCCTTTTGTTTTGATATCAATGTGATGCTAAGCAGATTTTGGTGGGGCAAACATGGTGGCAAACGTAAAATGAGCTGGGTAGTGTGGAAAGAGATGTACAAGACAAAATTCTCAGGCGGAATCGGGTTTCGGGACCTCAACATTTTTAACTATGCCCTTCTTGCAAAACAAGCCTGGCGACTCTCTACGGTCACTACCTCCCTTTGCTTTGATGTTCTTAAAGCAAGATACTTCCTGCATGGGGATATTTGGAGCTGTCGTGCAAAACCGTCTGATTCTTTTACATGGAAGAGCATTCTGGTGGCAAGAGATATAATCAAGTTTGAGTGCAAATGGCAAATTGGGAACGGGAGGCGTGTGCGCTTCTTCAAGGATGAGTGGTTGGCGCCCATGATCACAAAGACAGGGCCTCTGCCATTGTCAATTCCAGAAGACGTGAATGTAAGCTATTTTATCTGCGAAGCCTCAACCTCTTGGATTAAAAATCGCATTCTCGCGGCTGCGGGGGATGAGGGGTGGCGCATTATCAATCAGATTTCCCCTCCTCTTCCTTCACAAGATTATATAATTTATTGGAAGTTTGAACCTCGTGGGGTCTTTACCGTCAAGTCGGCTTATAGAGTCCTCAGCTCGGGATATGGTTCCTCTCCTCTCTCCCTTACCTATAAGGCAATCTGGCGGACTAAACTTCCAAGCAAGATCCTTATTTTTGGATGGAGGCTATTCAAGAATAGGCTCCCGACTCTCTAGAATCTACAGAGGCGAGGTATTGAAATTGACCCACTGTGCTTGTTTTGCAGGTCAGGATTGGAGAATTCCAACCATTTATTTATGGAGTGTGAGCTAACTAAAGGGATATGGTTCTGGGTAGCAAGGAGGATCGCTCTCTCAGCCACTGTTCAGGAAATTGTCACTTCTCTTGCACTAAATCATCGGACTGATGACCTGGGCCTAATCATCATCTACTGCTGGCGGATCTGGTTTTTGCGGAACTCTCTAAGGGTCGATAGGGCGAAACTGGATTTCTCAAACTTACTAGATTGGTGTAAGGAGTACTTGGAGGAACATCGCAAGGCCTCTCCCCTCATATTGGATGGCGCATTTGATAGGCCACTGGTCCCTAGATGGACTAAACCACTAGATGCCGTATTAAAGCTTAATGTGGATGCTCGTCTGCATCATCGGAATTTGTCGATGGGTTGCGCCGCTGTCATTCGTGATTCTAGGGGATCCTTTATTGTTGCGAAAGGATGGCGTCGGGATGGATCGATGGAGCCTTTGCTCATGGAGGCAAAGGCTCTTCTCCTCGGCACATCTTGGGGACTGGAATCCAACATGCCTGAACTTCAAATTGAATCCGATTCGCTCCTTCTCGTCAATCTGCTCTCCTTGGGTGGCCCAGTTCCCTCCCCTGTCGGTACCGTGATTGAAGAAATCAAGACTATTTTCTCTTCTTCTAACAAAATCACTGTTCATCATGTCCTTAGGCAAGGGAATACTGTTCCTCATGCCCTAGCCGACGCTTTTCTGTCTCCTTTGTTGATCAACAGGTTTGGTGAGGTACCCCCCACAGGCTATACTAGAAAAAATTTGTATAGACATTTTTTTGGCAATGAAATCTCTTGGATCATCGTATCCTCCATCCCTTTCAAATGATTAGGGTCGTGGGATAGGGTGTTTCTTTTTCTCAAAAAAAATGTTTGTGGAATTATTATTGATTAGGAAATCAAAAATCAAAATCATTCAAATGAAAGATGTATATACCCCGTCTTAAAAATGGATAAATCAACGTGATAAAATTATAATAAAAAAGTCCCACCTCTTTCTTCCCCATTCTAACGTAATTTGATATCTTAATAAGATGAATACATATATTTTTCATGTTACTGATATTTAAAATCATTATCATGCAACCGCACCATCTAGTTTATCCTTATTCTCTTTGATTTTAGCGATTATCTTTATCACATTATTTTACTCTAATTTTTCAAAAAAGTTTTATCTATAATCTTTTTTCTAGCTTTTTTTCTTCATTACTAAACTCAACTAAATTAAAATTTAACTTATGTTGTACAATGAATATAATACTGCATTTAATTAGGTGAATTTTTTTATGAGAATTAATTAGATGAATTCTGTTCATATACGTTGTTCATAAATCATTTCAAACATAAAATATAAAATGAATGAAGTAAATTGTATACATGCAAGCACTAATTGACATAAGAGTCCATTACATAACTCTAAATTTGAAATTCACAATTAGTTTTACAATAGACGGATCAATTGAAATTATAATCTCAAATTATTTATTCAATTACTACATATAATATTCTTAAATATACAAAGATATTTACATGTGATAAAGTAGATGAATTAAAAAGACGTATGCAATATTGAAATTATAATCCAAATCACCTTTGTGAATTCAATATAAAAAGCTTTTTAAATATATATTGCAAATTGCATTAAAATTTGAAGGAGTTATATGGTTCTATTTCTATATAATCAAGTTATATAAAAGTGGCGTCATATAATCCTTTCAAATTTTAAGATTTTTATCATTGATAGAAAATTTAATTCATTCATTGTGTTTAACATTATTTGTTTAGTTAATAAATAAGTTTCATCCAAATCAAGTATGTACATGGGCCACAATTGCTCAAAATATATATATTCATATATAAATTATGAAAAATGCTTAGATCAATTACATGTGTATTAGAATGTAATAATACTTTATAAAATTATTTGTCCACATATACATGATGTTTTAGACAATTTAGATGTTGAAAATATTATTTTAAAATTAATATTTTAGCATTAAACTATTTTATTACATTGATTTTACACAATTATAGATGAGAACCATGTACAATAATACTAAAAAATAATAGGATTTTTATGATAATATAAATAATGTGAAATATAATAAATGAAGTAAATTTTTCATCAACCACTAAAATTTTTAAAATGAAGTTACGTAGAAAATGGTTTTATAGAAGCAAAGTTTTATACATACACGTTTCTATGCAGAGTTATGATCTTCCCAAACTGGTTGGCGATTTCCAACATGTCTAAACACTTATTTTTTATTTTTAAAATATTTTTATAAACATGTTAATCTAGTTATGTTTAATTTATAAATTAAATTTTACCATTTTTGGATATGTGTATATATTTATTATTTATTTTTAAATACAGGGTTATCTAAGTCATTTTAAATTATTTGAAAATGACTTAAATACCCCTATAGTTAAAAATAAAAAATATATATATACATATCCAAAATGGTAAAATTAGTTTATATATTAAATATAACTAAATTAACAAGTTTATTAAAAAATTTCAAAAAAAAATAGGTGTTTGGACTAGTTGGAAATTGTTGGATTTCAAACTAGTTTGAGAAGATCATTTTACGTCTATGTAATTGTGCTACATAAAAGCAGTTCTATATAAAACCCCTCAAATTTTAAAATTTTGATGCTTGAATCATTTGTTTAATTAGGAGATAAAGTTTCAACTGAATTCAATATGTGCATAGGCCACATTTGGTCGAAAATAAGGATGTTCATGTATAAATTAAGAAAAATGATTAGATCCACTCACATATATATTGGAATGTAATAATAATTTTTAGAATCATTTATTCATATAGTAATGATATTTTAGATGATTTAGATATTGAAAATACTACTTAAAATTTGATATTTAATATTAATTTATTTTTATGTTGATTATACATGTTTGTAGATAGGCCTGTATAAAGTAGTATTAGACAAATGAAAGTACTTTTATAACAATGTCAGTAATAAATACAATAAATGAAGTGAATTTTTCATCAACCATCTAGATGATGAAAATGGAATTAGTTATATAGAAATGAGGTTTCATAGAAGCATCTTGGATAAGAGAAATATTCTTGTGCATGAAAATACACCATAATTTGTAGTGCATTACATAAAAATGGGCTCCATACGATCATAAAATGTATATCTATTTTACTCATTATATTTAGAATTGTTTCTTTTAGTAGCATACTAATTTTCAGCCAAATTAGATATGCGTATGAATCCAATATGAAAATGGTATAAAATCAACATTATAAAATAATTTAATATAAACGATAATTTTAAAGTTATTTTTTCAACCTGTAAACTATTTAAGATATAATTCATGCATTAATAAATGATTGCATAATGTATTAATACATTTAAGTATATATAGAGCTTATTTAAAAAAAATACATGTAGAGCTCATTTTAAGTCAAATGCACCGCAAGTTGTGGTGCATGTAAATGCACAATAACATATCTCATATGAGAAATATTCCAATGCATGTAAATGTATCATAGCTTATGATGTATGTACATTAAGATAGGTCCCATATAATCATAAAATATACATCTACTTCATCCATTATATTTATCGATTTTCATCCAAATTTGATATGTGCATGAATTTAATCTGAAAATAGTACAAACTCAATATAATAAAATAGTTTGATGTAAACGATAATTTGAAAATTGTTTTTTCAACATGTCAATTATATAAGATATAATTCATACATTGATAAATAATTGTATAATATATTAATACATTTAAATGTATGTAGAGGTCATTTTGAGTCAAATGTATCATAAGTTATAGTACATGTAAATGCACAGTAACATATCTTTCCTTATATATATGAGGGGTGATTACATACATCCAGGTGCATGAGACCCCCGTCTGTTCGGCCATGGGGCCCCCTAAAAATATTTTTAATTTTTTAATAAATATATAAAGCTTCGTGTATTTAACTTATAAATTAATTTTTATTATTTTTGGATGTTTTTAAGTATTTTTATTTTTAAACACATTGGCATTTTCATAATTTTCTAAAATGTCATTGTGTTTAAAAATGAAAAATACTTAAAAGCATCAAAAGTTGTGAAAATTGGTTCATCGATTAAATACACTCATCTCTACATGTTTATAGAAAAAATCAAAAAAATAAAAACAAGGGTCCCACAACCAGATACATACATGGAAGATATGCAAGTGCAGACAATTACAATGAAGACAGCCCAAAATGGGCCCCACATGTACTAAAATTAATAATTACTCCACCCATTATATTTAAAATTATTTATTTTAATAGCATATAAATTTTTATCCAAATTTAGCATGTGCATAAGCTTTATCTTAAAATAGTACAAAATTAACATAATAAATTAGTATAACTTAAATATCAACTTTAAATAGTATTTTTAAGATCTAAGCTGTCTAAAATATGTTATTTACATGAATAAATGATGTATGAAATATTTTAACATTTTAATATGTGTGGAGCTCATTTTGTAGCGGACTGCACTATAATTATGATGCAATTCGTCTACAAGGGATTAGTTCTCTCTATATATACTACCTTTGAGGGGAAAAAACAAATATTTAAAGGGTGTATTCCAAAGGATCTGGAGGCTTGAATAGGATGTGTATGAGATAAGATTGCTCATGCTCATATAGTTTTTTTCAATTTTTAACACGCTTTTTTTTTCATTTTCATTACATATCATTGTCTTCTAATCTCATTTGTCCATCCATTCAAGCTCCTTATTCCTTCTTAACAGACCCTTGGTCTTTTTGATATTTTGATGAAAAATTCTCTGCCGTCAAGTGTTTTGGTGAATCATATCCAATCCTTTTTTGAAGATCTTTTGATGAATCATATCCAATTCTTTTTGCAGATCTTTTGGTCTGGCTACAAGGTTCTATCATAAGCAAATTTGGCTAGCTAGTCCCAGCCCGTCAATGAGGGAAAGATGATTAAAGAGATTGAATGCTCTTGGGGGGGCGTTCGCTAAAGACCTAACTAGACCCCTGATTTTTTGGTGGGGAGAGCTCTATATACGGGGATGATAAATTTGAGTAATGGAAGGAAGAATGAGTCATTTTCAAGTGGTTGGAGATGAGCATTGGTCCAAAGGGTTGGAATATATATTATTAGGTGCCAAATGGATGAAACACACACACTGCTAACACAAGATATACTGTGATTTTTGTCAATAAACAAACATGCGGGACACAAATATATGCAATCAACAGATGATGCGATTATTTTTTTTCCTTCCTTTTTCTGGTCAGGTGAATTGAAGTGATTAATTAATCTATAGTAAGTCCAGATGGAAGAACGGATCAGATCTAATGCATGCACTCAAGATACACCAGACACAGAACGAGGGATATCTTGCTGTGTAGTTGGGCATAGCACTGCCTCTATTTGGCATGGGAATATGACAAAGGATATGCTCTTGAGGGTGCCAACCTTTGTTGCCCGCTTCATTAAAGAGAGCATATCATCTGCACCAGCAAAACCGATCTGCCCTTTGTTCTCTTATTTTCTTTCTTTGTTGTTTGCGAGCACGAAGAGAAAGGGGTCATGAGCAAAATATCTACAAACCCCAAAAAATATTTCAGAGGTCTAGATCACATATTCTCCAGAAAGCAAGCTTTCTGTAGAAACATATCCTCACGAGAGAGAGAGATGAAAAGGAAGCTGTGAAAGTGGTTTCACCCAAAGCATATCCCATGGTATAACCCCCTGGCACAGCAGCATATGCCACTTTGTGCATGTATAAAGATGAGTGCGCAGGGCAGCAAAAGCATGCATGAGTTGGGAAGAGGAGAAGCTGGCGCATAAGCGAAGCAGTTGGAGGGCGTTCTCTCCTTTGGCAGGTGATCGATCGATCACAACATACCTCTTCTTCTTAATTCCCTTTGCATGCAATATCTGTTGCATGCTTAGCTCGATCCAATTGCCCGCCAAAGGAGAGTTGCCCTGTGACTGCTTCAGCTTAATTAATTAGATTATCTCGTTGGCTAGCTGTACTTAATTCTCATGCCAAAGGTATATGTTGAACTCGTTGATCATAAAATCATGCTTCTTTAATTAATTCATCCTCTATGAATTTATGGGTTTTGCATAGCAACATCATGACACTTGGAAATTACTGATGAAAGCCCCGTCTCCATAATTAATTTCTTGACAAAAGATCATGCATGTCCGATTGTCGTGTTTCTAAAAAGGAAATTTTAGAAACATGATGACCGGAACAGCCATGAGACCTGGTACACTCAATTATCGCGGGCGACTAGCTAGCTTTGAATTTCTTCGAAGTTGTAATCAGTTTCTGTTGTGAATCTGGCTGCTGTGAGTAGGGCCAACAGCACTGTAACGAATTTCAAACAATATTGGCGGTAAATATTTACTCATATCATTATTGATATTTGTTTTGTTGATGAATATTAGCTAAGATTTTCAGCAAAATCATTGTGTGAATTAATCGAAGCACGGGGAATGTGACGAGATGACTAGTCATATTGTAACAGTACTTTACACATCCAAACAAAAAAAAAAAAAAATCTGTAACAGTAATGACCAATCCCCCAAGATAAACCATTGCCCGAAGTAATCGAAGCACCGGAAATGTGATAATGCCTACTCAAATCTTGCTACAATATTGCATGGGGATGCATTTGCACAAGAGTAATTAATTTGCTGCAAGATGGGTTCACGTTTGGGATGAATAACAATTTGACACTGCAATAAATTTGATCGGAGTTTTGTTATGTTACTAAAATGGATTTGTCTTATACAATTAATAATCAATTATTAAATGTGCAATAGTTGATTTGGCATTTAAGCTGCATCTTTCTCATATGGACTCATGTTTCTGTTAGCGGAGGTTTGTTTGTCATGTGAAATTATATTTTCTGAAAAATGCCATTGCATGCAGCAGTCATTGGAGGAATTAGCTTATGTCCCCCAAGTTCCACCCCGACAGATGCATGGACATAAAATAATGGTCATTAGCCGATGCTATTTCTACATTAACCCTCAATTTAGACAAGCCCATCTTGATATTTAATTTCTCCCTGGCTATTTTGAATTTTAATTGATTACTTGAATCCTATCGTAATCTTCTTCTCTATGTTTTCCCCCAAATTATAAGTTGTAGCTTTCTTATCTTTTGATTGTACTAAATATATCTTCCAAGGATAATCTTATACAATGGATTGTTAAAAGTAACAACCTCGTATGTGTATTGCATTTTTATATTTTCTTTTATTTTTTTCATATTTATGTGAGCCTAAATGTATTTAGCTCATATATCAAATTTTATCATTTTTTATTCCTTTATATTTTTATAAAATTTTAAAATAAAAAATTGTACCACTTTTCATTTGGGAGGAATGCAAGAGAGATGAAAGTTTCTTTTATTTCAGCGCAAGATAGGTAGAAGTTTTTTTTATTTTGAAAATTTGTAAAATATGTACATATATATATATATCCTAAAATGGTAAAATTTGATATATAAATTAAATACATTTGGACCTAGATAAAAATAAAAGAAAAAATTTTAAAAATATAAGAGGTGAACAATGGTGTATTATTCTTTTATTTTTCATTTTTATGTGTACCCACATCTGATTAGTTAATATCAAAACTTACCCTTTTTGCATTCATGTATATATTAACTAGTAATTTCGAAAAAGGAAAAAATTTACCATTTCTTGACCCTATAAAATATATAAGCAAACACAAGTATTAATTATCATCTCTTTCATTGGTGTACTACACTTATTTTTTTTAATTGTTTAAAAAAAATTCATGAAATTGTTGATGAAAGTACATTTAACATATGTATCAACTTTTAACATTTTTGGAGATTTTTAGATTTTTTGGTATTTTGAATTTGAAAAAATCTAAAAATTTGAAAAAAAAAATTTTAAAAATTGATACACATGTTAAATACACTTAAATTGACAATCATGTAAAAATATTTTCAAAAAAATTAAACAAATAGGTGTATGCACATGGGTGTATACAACTGCACCACAGCTCTCATGCCACTTGTTAAGAAATATAATTTGATTTGATATCAGTTGTTGCATAAAGATTCGGGTGGTTTTTCTGGGTTGATCTTGTCTTGTAATTATTTGTTTGATGCTGATTAATATAAATGCTTCTGTAACAACTGAAGTTAAATCGAATAACATTTCCTGACAATTTTCGGTCAAATCCTTGATTAGGATAATCCATCGGAATGGGATTTCAATTATTTTTCTATTTCGGACATTATTTTTCTCAATTCTCATTACAAGCTCTCATGTCTGATGTATGATAACTCCGCTTTTTTTGTATCATTGTGAATATTTTTATCTTATAATATATGGTTAATTTAATATATTCCTCTCTCAAGAATCCCTAGTTATCCAAACTCTCAAGTCTCAATGCTAGCTAATCTTTCGATCTCTTTTTTATATACACCAGACAATGATATTACAATTAAATATATTCCTAATTCTCATAACTTACAGGAAATTTTTTTTGCAAATCCCATCACTAGGTGGAAATTGTGACCCCGTGACTTGGAGGAACTATTTTGCAATTACTTCCATTACTAGCTAATTCAATTCCATTAAATGATCCTAAGCAGGAGAAACTTACGGAAATTTCTGAGTTATCAATGCTAGGGTTCGGTTAGATCCCTACCTCACCTACCTCATCCATTTTAGCACCGGTGCACCCGGGTGAAAAAAATTATTCTAATTTTTTTATATAATTGTTAATTTAATTGTATTTAACATGTGTATCAATTTTTACTATTTTTAGACACTTTTAAATTTTTTTAAAAATTATAAATTACGAAAATGTCAATGATTTTAAAAAATTAAAAAATATCTAAAAGTCTCCAAAAATAATAAAAATTAATATATATGTTAAATACATCTAGATTAACAATTTTATAAAAGCTTTTGCAAAAATAAAAAAAATGAATGAAATGCACAGGTTGGATCGAGCTAAGTTGGATGGAGTTGGGTTGGGTTGCTAAAATGGGTTTAAGAAGCTGAGTTGGGGTTGGATCAACCTAACTCAACTTCTTTGTACTTCGCGGCCTCAATTAACACAATATTCTTGGCACCATGCGTAGATGTACCAAATTAGCTCGTCCCACTGGCATCGTGTGGACTGAAAAAAAAAAAAGAAAAAAAGAAATTACAACCAAAGTATGGTTGCAAAATGTTAACATTAGATTACAACATCAATATTCATATGGGTTTATGAATGTTTTATTATATATAATTTTTTAGATTATTAATTTATTTAGAATAAATAATTTTTTAGTGGATGATTAAAATATAGATAAGTGAAAAGAAAAATAATTCTTTTTTTAAAGTCAAATTCGAGGGTTATGTATTATAATAATTTACCGTTTCATTGCAACAGCAAGATTCACTTTGAGCAACAAATATGTTTTTAATGTGTACAATCAAATATTTTATTACATAAAATCCTTTTATTATAGGATTCTTATGTCATGTCGCTGCCTGTAATGCGTGGTTGTAAAAAAATTTTATTTTTATAAATATATGGATCTCACTTAGATCTTTTTCCCTGTTAAATTGACCAATTTTTGCCGTATAGACAGATCTAAATAGGACCCACATATTTAGAAAAAACAAAAAGTTGAAAAATAATTGTTACAGCTGCCCGTACTGCTTCGTTAGCCTTTATTATTTTAATCAAATATTTTATTACATATAATGATCGAGATAATTGATCATTTTATATTCATAATAATTATAGAAAAAAATACAAATTTTTTATTTATATTTAACCATATATGCCACGAAATATTCAGAACAAACATTTTTTACTACGACAAAAGGCATATACCATAAAAGATTTATAAGTTTCTGATTTTTCAAATATTTGTAACAAAGGATGTAGCTCTCAAAAATTAAATTTTCATCAACATACGACCGAGCGGAACCTTGCCTCTAGGCTTTCGAATATTTCTGCGCTTCAGCTCCTAGAGACTTGTTTGCGTTGGGTTCATGAGTTGGGTTGGGTTTAGGATGTTGAGAAAATGGGTTGGTTGGGTTGTCTAGAA
>JAXCLR010000073.1:29179068-29203948 GCA_035584095.1 Annona squamosa | reverse complement strand
ACCAAGGAATTGCGTGCGTTGTTTGGAACATGCGGGGGTTTCGGGATTTGACTTCGGGGGTGATTTTGCAAAATGCCCAAATCCGTTTGCGCCTGGGCTCCGTACTTTTTTGACACAGGGCCTGCGAGCAAAAATTCCCTCATCAACTTTGTTGCCCCGCCTCGACTCGCCCGCTCGGATCGAACGGTTGAAAAAGCGGGAGCCCGAACAAACGACAATGCGCTCTCAAGGGAGCATAAGATCACGCTTCGAGGAATCGGGGAGGGAGAGAGAGAGAGAGAGGGAGGGAAGAGCATTTACCTGTCGAGAGCCTGACGAGCAGTCGTGCTACGATCGGCGAGAGCGTGCGTCGGTCGGGATTGCAAAATGGGGCACGCGAGAGACACGAGGAGCAGCCTTGCGAAGGGAGTGCGTGAGAGTGTATTAGATGACAAGAGGGAGACCGCGCCTGAATCATGTCCACCTAACAGCGGCCTGTGGGCAAAATTTCATGCATTAAAACACCTCTGACGGGTCGTATATTGGCGCCCCTCATCCAACGGACACATCTCTCCCGTTGGATCCAACGACGACCAGGCGTGGTCGGTAATAGACACCCACTACGATCGGTCAGTAAAGATCACGATTCAAACAATATATGCTGAGAATATCTTATTAATTAAAATTGTAATCACCTCAAGATTTTTCATGCTAAATTATTAAGAAAAACAAGGGTAATGGTTATTAGTCACCTAGCAACAAAGGCACGATCTATACTGCCGAGCCAAAGGCTTAGGCTTGATATCAATATCTTATTTTGATTTTTAGAAGTATATAAATGTTTATGAAGTGAACTCATGAGCTAGCGTGAACAATCCATGATGGAGACATGAATGGTACTCAATTCTTATTGTAAAATAAGGAAATACAACAATAATTTTTATTAAAAAAACACAAAAATAATGAGACAATATGATTATGTTAACCCAAGTTAGCGCGTATTCCAAGTGATACGATATTCTTGAATCGAATTTGTATTTAGGATGAGAATATAATAATGTATATTGAGAATGAGCAGAGCTGTATTGAAAATTAAAAATGTTATATTGGAAATCGAAAAACTGCATTAAGAATAGTGGTGCAGATTCAATTCAAGAATCTCGTATGATTTGAAACATGAACTTAAGCAATTATTTATTTAGCTCACGCCAATAATTTTTTTAAAAATTTTTCTAAACTTATTAATATGGATATATTTAATATATAAACTGGATTTTACCTTTTTGGATATATGTATATATTTTTTGGATTTTTAAATATAGAAATATGCTAATTTTTAGCTATTTTTAATGGTTAAAAATTACTATAATAATTATGCATTTAAAAGTCTAAATAAAAAATATATACAACTACAAAAATAATATAACTGGATTTATTTAATAAATAATCTATATAAACTTGTTTATAAAAAAAATTTCTTAAAAAGTCTTTTGGTTACTTAGTCCGGCCCAGCAAGATCATGCCTCAAAAATAATAAAGCCTTAGAAACGCAAAAGTAAAAAATAAAAAGAAAAAGAAATCATAATGTTAATTACCGCCGTGTTAATTAAGACAACTATATCTCACGGCCCTCATTGGTAAGGTAGGTTTGCTTGAAATGAAGTAGAAATTCTAATGGAGGACCATGGAACAAGAAACATGATTTGATGTCATATTAATCATTATGAAAGCATTTATAATTAAATGTGATCAAAGAGATAACTATAAGATCAAAATCATAGGATATAAAACTATATCGGAGATGTATAAATTTACTATAAGCAAGTTCAAAAAACCAATTCAAAACTACTCACATTTATTTTGTATTTAAATGTATTATATATATATATATATATTTCGAATCAAGACATTGTATTAATTACTCTCTCATTCTTCATTAGGCCCTAGCTAGATCTACATGACAACTCCTCTCCAAGGTTCTATTAAATTTTTAAATTTAATACTTGATTATATATGATTCATTGATATCTATATAAAGGATGTGTTTGTTTACAACCAAAATTTTTCAATTTAAAATTTTTTATTTTTTATAACGACCTTATTTTTTAACTATTTCTTCAAAATTTTTTATATAACTATCGTAATTTTCAATTATTTCTACACAACTATTTATACAACTATTTTATCTCTTATAATTTTATTTTTTTTACTCTTCATCATTATCCATATAATATTACATCAAATCTTCCTATTTTAAAAACTTTTATACTAAAATCTTTTCATAAAAAGTTTTATTATTTCCCAAGCACCTCCAAAATTAATACAAATTCTTATGTATTCTTACCTGTGAACTCGTGTGAAAATAACCCAAATGCAAAATATTTGATACAAATTCTAATATATGTAACAAAAAAAAAAATGCAAACAAAGATACAAGAAATGATGTTAGCGTCCTAGTGCATCTTTGCATAATCTTTGTTTTATGTATGTTTTTTTGTGCTTTTTGGCACACGTTTGAGGGCTCAAGCATAAACATCTAACCTATTTTATAATTTTTATTTTATTTAATATTTTGGAACTTATAAAAATAAAAACACCACATGAAAATGGGCTTTTATGTTTAAATTTTAAAAAACAAAATTGAAGAAAATGTGAGAACTACGTGTATGCAAAGTTAATACTTTTTTTTGACAAATATGCGAAATTAATACTTTGGATAAACGTGCCACAGGATCTCTGACGTCGTGCTAAGTCTTTTTGCCAGCAAATGGGTGGACGAGACTTTGATTCCTGCCGCCAGCAACATGTCCGTAGGTTTGTTATATCCTTCCTTTTCGTAGATTTTACCCGGGGCTGTCTGATATGGTTTAAAACTCATTTTTTTGCGTAAAACTTTCCGCGCGAGAGAGTTTTGTGCAAAAACTCCTCAAATCAGTTTTCTAGTCGACTGCGGGCTGCATTTGCCATGCGGTTGCAAAAGCCGGATGATCTCGTCAACAGCAGCGTCATTCACCGTGCACGTAAATGCTCAAAAACCGTCTACCTGTGGACCACCAGAAATTTGCGGCACAAAAACCATTTCGATGCCGGGACATTTGCATTCGCCGCCACTGCGACCCAATGCATCAGATTTTTCTACAGGCGAAATTGATGGTTGATATTTTTTTAAGCCCTAAAACACGTCAACAATTTTTACACCATGCCAAACAGCCCCCTAGTCTCCCTCCCCGTGTATGGGTACTAATAGATTTCTTCCGCTATGAAAGTATTTACTGAAATATTCTTTTATAATTTGAGGGTTGCAAATAAAATTAATTGCAATATCAAATTATCACATTGCATAAATAATTAAATACTAATAAAAAATATTTGGGACAAACGTGTGTGCGAAAAAAACAAAATGGTAAAAAATGGTCATGCAACCACACGAGTGCTTTGGATTGGGTGATGACGTTTAACATAAAACAGTGGTCAGTGAGAAAGTAGAAATAAAAAAAAATTAAATAAATGAGAGAGGGATGTAATATAAATAAGGGCAATCGTCGAAGTAAAGGAAAAAAAGGTAAAATAAATAGTATAGAAAATAAAGATGTAAAAAAATATTGCGATGCAAAGACAATAATAGAAAAATAAAATAAAATAAATCTGTCACTCCATATCATAAGGTGCACGGAAAGGAGTTACTTTGCGTGTTCTAGGTCTAGGCCCAGAGAAAAACAGGAAAATGAGAGAACTTTCCACGGCAGAAAAAAGCTTTATAATTTTTATTTTTTATTTTTTTATGTGGTTGCCATTTGTCAGCTGCCCGCTCTATTGCACGGTATTCCCATGGACTGTGACCTTTGCACGGCAATGGTTATTGGTTTTCACGAGTCTCAGTAGATCTGTGACGAATGGTTGTTGGTTACACCAGAAGATCTCGGCCGTTCAGATTTCTCCAGTCAAACACCTGAGTTTTCGAATTTAATGACAGGAGTGTGTGGTGAGCTGTAGATCTCGTGCAATCTTGTTGGTGTGACGAGGGAAGGAGAAAGGGATGATGACATTGATTAGTGCCGCCCATCATCCGCTAAAGGGTTCAGACCATCGAGCTTGGATTAGCCTTTGACTAGGATTGGATTTGGACCCCTTGAGAAGTGGCTGTGCTGAGTACACATGCATATGATGTCCATTTGACGCGGTGCTGGCCCAGCCCTGCTTAATTTGCTTTTTTATTTTTCATTCGACTTGCAATCCATGTTGAGATTTCTGCAAGTGGTTTGGATGTTGAGATTGGGAATCGGAAATACATAAAGCCAATATCATTTTTTTTATTGTATTGATGGAGCCCATTTTATTATTTTTATTAATATTTATATAATATGACACAGTTATTATAAACAAGTACATTTAACTCACTCTGTTTAGAAATTTTTTTGTAAACACCTCCATACTAAGAGAAATTTGTAATTACCCCTACGTCAGGGGGATCTTGTATAACTACACCCACACCAGAAGAATCTGTAAAATATCTTCACATTGGGGAAATCGAACACTTGATCTGTGCCATGATGCCATCGGATGTTACACCCAAGACTACCGCTTAATCACGAGTCAATTTTATCCTTAGTTACCTAATTATTTTGCTTTTTTCATTTTCAAATCATTTTTATCTTTTTATATAACTACTCTTTATCTTCATTTCCACCATTTACATCTTTTAAAACAGCCCCTTAATCTCATCCTTACTTTAGAAGCTCCAACATCTAATGCTACATTAAACATCATAATGTACTTTGTATCCATGTAAACTGTCTAAAATCTAAAGTAATATAGAATAAATCAGAACATCCATATATGCAAAATGTGTTTGGCAATGAGGCAAAAAATTAGAGGACAAATTTTTAGAAAGCAAGAGTGATGCGATGTGACAGGAACAATCACTAAGAATAGAAAAATAATAAAAGAGATAAGATAATGATATAAAAAATGTAAACTTATGATTATAAAAAGGTAATTAAATAATTAAAATATCAAATTATATCTAAATGGGTAGAGAAAATAAGGAAAACCTTTTTTTTTGAAATATATACAAAGTCCCATATAATATAAGAATAGCTAAAACTGTTGTCTCAACTTGAAGATGGTAAACTATTGTTTTAACTTCAAGATAGTAAACTATTCTCCTATAAAACCAAGTGTCATTTATTTCCTTTTTATTTTTAGATCCATGTCAAAACTTTTTTTATTTAAATATAAAATATCAAATTAATTCAAGACATTTATAACTTGTAGCCTTAAATAATATAATTATAAAAACCTCATGCATCTGAACTTACTATGGATTATATACAAATTTAATTAAAAAATATTTTTTATGTTATGCAAATATTTATGTAGCAGAATGTGCAAGATGATTTGGATTTTAAAAAATCATAAAAAGGAAACTAATGAGTTACAAATTTCATCCAAACTAATTTCAAAGCAAAAGAGTTGTTTGTAGCATATCATGATTGAGATTTTTCAATTCGTTTACATGATTTTTATAACTCGTTTAAATAAATAAGTTAGTTACAAGTTTAATTTGCTCAACCCATCAAGCTACGTAACTTATTACAATCCAAGAAAATGAAAAGAATTAACAATTTTTATACTTATTTCGCATGCTGTGTATAATTATATATACACATTAAACCATATGATATTACAAGTCATAATAAGAAGGAATCAAATAACACCATAAACACTTTAAGGAATACCTCCTTCTCCACCATTCGAAGAATGAATACTAACGGAAGGTACTGGCCCATTCAAAAACAAGAAGTCCTCTCCCGCGTTGCTCCGATAGGCGCTCTGGACGCACTCGGAGTCGGGTGGAGGTCAGGGTGGTGGGGTCACCGGAAAGCGGAGGTTTTTGCGAGCTCGGTGCGGGTAAGCTGACTGGTCCCTGGTGACGAAGAGCAACGGTAGCGCAGTTTAGGAGGAAGATAGGAGAAACTATGGAACCATGCATAGGGGATTTGCTCGGTGCGGAATTACAAACCATAGCAATCTCAGGGGAGGCTCTGAAGAGAATCAAACCGGTCGACAATGAGGAGGCAGTCCTATGCTCAGTATGGACAAATAAGAATTATAACCGAGAGCTTTTCAAAGCTATGATGAGGAGACTGTGGAGGACGAAGGGTGCATTCCGGTTTGTAGAGGTGGGGGAAATTTTGTATAAGGTGTCATTCTCGGTTCCCAGTGACAAGATCCGAATTATGGAAGGCCGTCCATGGTTGTACGAACGCAGCGTCGTCCTCCTAACAGATCTGCGAGAAGAAATGGACATTGCCAACCTCCTGTTCGTCAAAACGCCTCTGTGGCTTCACGTTTCGGGTACTCCATTCATAGTTGACAAGCAGGCACTGGGAAGATGCATTGGCGAGTCCTTTGAGGAGGTGGAGGCGATTGTGGCGTCTGAATCTGAACTCAAGCTAAGGATAATGGCAGATTGTAGAGAGCCTTTAAGAAGAGGTATCTTCATAAAGGTGGGGGACATGCAACGAAAATGGGTTAGCTTTCAATATGAAAAGCTTCCCCTTTTCTGCTACTATTGCGGTAGAATGGGACATGCATTTAGAGAGTGCTCTTTCGTTCCCATTGAGAAGAGAACGATGGTTGAGGATGATATGCCGTATGGAAGCGGTCTTCGGGTGGGAACAAAACCATGGAGAATACGAGGGGAGGATCACGGGAATAGGGTAAACCTGACTAGATACTTGGGTGATCAGATAGGGGATGGCAGAGGGAGTCCAGGTGGAGGGGGGAGCTTGAGAAGGGAGCTGATTCTTTGCTTCAGGTGCATGAGTCCATGGAGGCGGTTTTTCAGCCAAGGGACAGCAGCTGTAACATGGACACGGGTGGCCAAATATGGGATGGCATTGGGCGTCCGGGTGGAGAGGCAGAGCTGGCAGCGACAGCTGAGTGCCATGGCTCTATGACAGAGGGTCTTCAACCAAGAAGCGACAGCTGCAATGTGGTCTTCAGGACAGCGGGTCTTCAACCAAGAAGCGATAGCTGCAAGGTGGTTTTGGGACAGCTCCCTAGGCAAAACTCCCAGGCTTTTCAACGAGAGAAGAGGAGTGTTCAGGATGGTATTCTGATATAAAAGACGTGGGAGAAAGCCGAGAGGGGGAGACCTCTCAGTCAAGGGTGGGTTGGGATCGGCGACAGGATGCTGATGATGGGTGCTGGCCGGTGAGGCGGGAGTGCCCATTGGGTGGCGTGAATGAAGGAATCAGATCAGAACCTTATGCCCATTGCAATGCACAGCCTGCTCGACCTACACACATGAGCACGACAGATGCGATGGACTTACTGGGGGGACCGTCCCAAGGAAAAGGGGGGAGATGGAAGGAGTCTTTAGAAGAGGAGCATAGTGGGGGTGTGAGGTGCAAAGGGAGCGATGGGGCTTTGGTGACGGACCTTGTCCTTGGGGGGAATGAGGGAGAGCAAAGGCCATGGACGGTTGGGGTGGGGGGGGCCCAACTGGGATTGAAAGCACGGGGGAAGTTGTCATAACTCTCACCAAAGCGATGTCAAGACGACCAAAAAGAAAATGGAAACGGAATGCAAGGAGGGGGGAGAGACTTGTTGATCATGATGTACAGGGTGGGGTGGGAGGACTTAAGGCCAAAAGGAGGCATACAGATGTACCTGAAGAAGCACGACAGATACCAAAGCGGGCGAAAGTGAGTGGGAATGTAGAAAGCATGGAGGCGGTGGCTGAGGGGGACCCTCAGTCCCGCCTACCGTAAATGACCCTCATTGCCTGGAATTGTCGTGGGCTTGGGAACCCACGTGCAATTCGCTGCCTTCTTGACTTGATCAGGAAATAAGCTCCCAAGTTAGTGTTCCTAAGCGAAACCAAGCGAAATGCTAAAGAGATGGATGGCATTAAACGTAAGCTCAAGTTCGATTGTTGCTTTACGGTAGAACCGATGGCAAGAAGAGGCGGATTAGCGCTCCTGTGTAACAATGAGGATCCAGTAAACATTCACAGCTTCTCCCACCACCATATCGATGTCGGCTTTATGAACTGACGTTTCACGGGCTTCTATGGTCACTCGGACACTCAAAACAGTCATCTGAGTTGGAGTACTCTTATTCAGCTAAGTGAACAAAGTAATATCCCGTGGCTTGTTATGGGTGATTTTAATGAGGTGACGGGACCAACTGAGTATCGAAGCCAGAGGACTCGCGGTCAGGGGCAGATGGACCTTTTCTGTCATACAATGGACAGGTGTAACTTGATGGACCTGGGTTTTGTGAGTTTTCCTATGACTTGGAGTAATAACAGACGTGGTGAGCACAAAGTGGAGGCGAGGTTGGACAGGGGGCTCTCCACGCCCCAGTGGCTATCTTCTTATCCGTCGGCAAAACTTTTTCACATGGCGGCTTCTACGTCTGACCATTGCCCAATTCTACTTATCCTCGACTCATTGGAACGTTCAAGGAGGCCTCCAAAGGAATTCAGATATGAGTTATTCTGGGCACGAGACAGGGAGGCTCACCGCATTGTCCACCAAGCATGGTCCAGCCAATCATGGGGGAACACACCAACAGTTCATATACTTGGTAAGAAGATACAGTCATGCAGCAGGGACCTCCAGAAGTGGAATCGGACTAAGAGAGGAAACCTAAGGAAAGTAATTGAACGAAACCAGAGACAAATCACCTCCCTTATGAAACTAGACCCCTCTGATCACAGAGACGACGCTATAAAGGCTCTCAAATTTCGCATTAATCTTCTCCTGGATGACGAGGAACAGTTATGGAGGCAACGCACTAAGACCCATTGGCTACACGAAGGGGACAAAAATACAGGTTTCTTTCATCGGGTAGCTTTTAATCGCAGGAGGGCAAACTGCATTCACGCTCTGCAAGACAATGAGGGCAACTGGATCCGTGATCAAGACACAATGATCGAGGCAACGGTTAGCCACTTCTCCTCTCTATTCTCATCCTCGGGTCCGACAAATGTTGTGTGGATATCTAACCTCATTACTAGAAAACTCTCAGACGTCCAGAAGCAGGATATGATCAGACTGATCCATTTTGCTGAAGTTGAATGTGCAGTGAAAGTAATGAGCCCTACGAAAGCTCCGGGACCGGATGAGATGTCCGCGGGTTTCTTTCGCTCGCATTAGGCTGCGGTGGGTCGTGATGTGTTCAAATGGTGTAAATCTTTTATGGAGAGCAGTGACCCATCAGTGAGGGACAATCATCTTCGGGAGTTGAACTCTACAACTTTAATCTTGATTCCAAAGAAGGCCGCTCCTCATGTCCTTTCCCATTACCGTCCTATCAGCCTATGCAACGTGGTGTACAAAATCCTCGCCAAGGTGCTGACAAACAGATTGAACGTCGTGCTAATGAATATCATTGGGGAGCAGCAAAGTGCATTTGTACCTGGTCGATTGATCACTGACAACATGCTCGTGGCCTACGAAGCAATTCATTCTCTCAAGAGGCACAAGGATGGGAGAAGGAGGGAGATTGCGATTAAACTCGACATGTCCAAGGCGTATGACAGAGTGGAGTGGACTTTCTTGAAACAGATGATGCAGGCGATGAACTTTAGCCCAACTTGGATCGATTGGATCATAAGCTGCCTATCCACTATGCAGTATAGGGTCAACATAAACGGCTTCGAATCAAGATATTTCCCTTCCATGAGGGGACTAAGGCAAGGGGACCCACTTCTCCTTATCTTTTCCTGCTGTGTGCTGAGGGTCTTTCGGCACTTACATCTGAGGTTGTGATTCAAGGGAGCATTCATGGTATTACTCTTAATCCGCGCGGACCAACACTATCTCACCTCCTAGTCGCGGATGACGCCCTCATCTTTCTTCGGGCTACGAACCTCGATATCACAAACTTTCTAAGCATCATGAAGCAGTACTCTGACTCATTGGGATAGGCGATCAACGTTGACAAAACTACAGTGTTCTTCAGCTCCAACACGGATGGAGCCACAAGGCATGAGCTAACTCACCTGCTGGGTTCTCAGGGCAACCACATCCGATACTACCTTGGGCTTCCGGCGTGGCTCGGAAGGTCCAAATGAGAGCTTTGCACGAACCTTAAAGAACGAATCTGGTGGAAAATGCAAGGGTGGAAGGGAAGACTCCTCTCCTGGGGCGAAAAGGAGGTCCTAATTAAGGCGGTTGCCCAGGCCATTCCTACGTACACGATGAGTATTTTTCTCTTGCCTAAGTCTTTTTTGTAATGATCTTAATGCCATGTTAAGCAGGTTCTGGTGGGGCAAAAAGGACCACAAGCACGAAATGAGCTGGGTAGCGTGGACAGAAATGTACAAGTCAAAGCTGTCAGGTGGATTGGGTTTCAGAGATTTTTGTTGTTTCAACATGGCGCTTATTGCTAAACAAGTGTGGAGGCTGTCGACAAACCCCAGTTCCCTCTGCCACAAGATCCTCAAAGCACGCTACTTCCCTAATGAAGACATTTGGCAGTGCCAGGCCAGAGCTTCCGACTTCTTCACATGGAGGAGTATTTTGAAAGCTAGGGATGCTATCCAGTCGGAGTGTAGATGGCGAATCGGCAATGGAAGAAGGGTCCGGTTCTTCAAGGACATGTGGTCCGACGAGCTGGTGGCTAAGGCGGGGCCTATCCCGGAATCGGTCAGTGACGATGTGAGAGTGAGCCACTTTATCCACGAGGATACTTGCCTATGGAATGGAGACCTTGTCAAGGCGATTGCAAGCGAACTCGGATGGCACTGGGTTAATCTAATCTCACTCCCTCAACCTCTTGAGGAGGACGCTCTATTCTGGAAACATGAACCAAGTGGCTTTTTTACAGTCAAATCAGCCTACAGATTCCTCAAATCACGGCCCGATATTTCTTCCAATGTTCATATCTATCAAGCACTGTGGAGGACGAAGCTCCCAAGCAAGGTCCTTATCTTTGGGTGGAGGTTATTCAAAAATGCTCTTCCGACGCTGCTAAACCTACAACGGAGGGGTATCGATGTGGATCCTCTTTGTCTATTTTGCAGGACCCATGTCGAGGATGCCAACCACCTGTTCTTAGGTTGCGCTCGCACGAGGTATGTGTGGCAAAGGATCTCATGGCGGGCTCCAAGGGGAGAAACTATTCAGGAGATTCTGGGCTCCATGACCCAACACTGCAAACTGAAGGACATGACTTTCTTTATCCTATGCTGCTGGCGGTTACGGTTTTTTCGGAATAGGCTGAGGGAGGAGGGGCACAATCCGGAGCTGGCAGGGATTCCCGATTGGTGCGTGGATTTTTTGGAGTAACATAGAAGGGCCAAACCTCTTTTCGTTGGGGGTAACTGAATAACCTCTTGTTCCTCGCTGGACTAGGCCACCGACGGGCATGATCAAGATGAATGTGAATGCGAGAAAACACAATGGATGGAGCTTTACAGGCTTCGCAGCGGTCATCAGGGACTCTGGCAGTCGTTTCATTGCGGCAAAGGTCAGCAGGCAATGAGGGGAGATGGAGTCGTTACTTATGGAGGCGTCTGCGGTCCTTTGGGGAGTCAAATGGGCCCTCCAGACTGGCCTCACCCGGGTACTGATCGAAACGGATTCTCTTCTGCTTTTCAACTACCTCACGTCGGACTCCTCTGTCTTATCGCCAGCGGGATTTCTGGTGGCAGAAACTAAAGCTATTTTGGATGCTTACCCTTATCTATCCATCTGTCATGTTTTGAGACAAGGAAATAGAGCTACATATTTCTTAGCTGATTTTGTTTCTGTTAATTTTTTGGAAAGTTACGATTGGTGGGGGAACCCACCGCAAACCATTGTAGAACACATCTGTACAGACAATTTTTTGAAAATGCAATCTGCGGGCCCTCTTATCCTCTCCTCCTATCTAACTGATAGGGAGACAGGATAGGAACGAACCCTTTTCATCAAAAAAAAAAAAAACTAACGGAAGGTATTGCCCGGTGATGAAATATTGCTTGTGGGAATATTCGAACGACAACGCATCTTCAGTCGCGCAAGTGCTGTCGCCATGTATAAATATTGACTATAAAATCAATAAATATAAAACTTGATCTTTTAAATTCAATTAAATTCTTTTTTCGATGTTTAAATTCAAGTAAATTCTTAATTTTAAAAGCTTTCGTCTATTCTTTAGAATTCTATTTAATAATTTATCGTTTTTATTCTTGGAATTATTCAACTTGCCGCTACACTATTTTGCCAACACATTAGGGCCCGGTAAGAAGGATTCGGGGAGTTTGAATGTGCATTAGAAATTTAAAAAAGTATGTATTTATAAAGGTAAAAAGTTATATTGACAATTAAAAATATTTTCGTAGTAATTAGAAATCCGATACCGTGTAAAGCACGATCTATTTACATCTCCGGTCCTAATAATGGCACCGACTCCCCTCGATCGGTCCACGGTCCGTAGCTGCTCAAACCGCATCTGCGTTGTGTCCGGTCAAACCGATGTCACGGCTTCGTCATCTTCCCATCTTCCATTGCCTCGAGGCCCTCGACGGCTGAAACGTGGCAGACTGCCGCTTTAGACGGCGGCTGCCATCTAATCCTGTCCTAACACCAACTAAGATTAATTAAGACAAAGCAATACTGATGATGATAATATTTTTTTAATTTCCGCCTATCGCAATGCTCTGGAGTGGACAGCATCATCCAAGTCGTAGCAAGCTTGTCGAAAAAGCCCGCACGGACGGATATGGATCGAGGATGTAACACTTCAACGTCTGCCACAGATTCCTCCACTTATATGACAGTCCCTTCCTTGCTTTTTCCTTTTTTTTTTTGTATCCTCCGCCAGAAGACATCAACTCAAATCCGAAAACGAGACAGGAGAAACATCCAAGAATGCAAAGGAACACCAAGGAGAAGAAATTAAAGTAAAATTGGGGCATGCAGAAGTGGACAATCAGCAAAGGGAAAAAGCAGGGTTGTGATCCGGCGGCCAGCGGAGTGACGGCCGGCCATTGCCATTTACCAGTGGCGCTTTTCGTCTCGACGCGATTGTCTTTTTAATGATGGAAATATCCGCCCCGGTTGGAATTACCGCCATGCCCTTCTTGCTCTCGGCGGCCATCAGCTTCGCCTCCGCGCCATTTGCCATTCGGCGTGACTCGTGAGCGCATGATGACGTTGATCCGGCGTACGCTAAGGAACAGGGAGCTTGGTAGTAATGCTCCGGGCCGCGTACGACCTTTTTTTTTTTTTTTTTTTTTTTATATAGCTGTTAATACAGTTGTATTTAACTTCTGTGTAAATTTTTATTATCTTTGGAATATTTTAAATATTTATTTTTGATTTTTGAAAATCAGCGGCGTTTTAGGTAATTTAAAATAATTATCTAAAATGCCACTAATTTTTAAAAATTAAAAATAAATATCTAAAATACTCTAAATATTATAAAAATTTATACACATATTAAATATATATAAATTAATAATCATATAAAAAAATTTCAAAAGAAATAGGTGTATGCACCTGGGACCAAGCTCCAAGGAATAGAGAATAAGAATAGAACATGACGTAAAATAAGATGAGAATTTCTATCGTTCAAAATATTTTTAATATAATTTTTATTTTTAAATGCATAAAAATTTTATTTTTTGTTTATAATGCTAAATTTTTATTATTTAAGATTTAATTCCAAATATAACCATAGCTTATACCCATACTCAATTTACATACATGCACTTATCAAAATGACACGGGCGAACACATGTTTTATGTTTAAATTCCAAGTACGACAACGTGGGCTATTTGCGGTTGCGAAAATAACTATCTGCATTTGCTTATTTATGATTTGGTCCTCATATTTTCGATATTGTTAAATATAACCTTTCAACTTTTTATGTTAAAAAAAAATTACCCTATGAACTTAATCGGATTTTGTGAATGTCAATCAAGTGGAGAGCAAATATATAAAATTTTTGACATACAAGAAAGCTAATACGATGTAAATGAATTTAATATAGAGAAAACATGCTCATGAGATTAT
The DNA here is from genome assembly GCA_035584095.1 of Annona squamosa. NCBI lineage: Eukaryota > Viridiplantae > Streptophyta > Magnoliopsida > Magnoliales > Annonaceae > Annona > Annona squamosa. Next base: position 29,189,950 of record JAXCLR010000073.1, on the reverse strand, counting down.
TTTTGCTTAACATAAAAAATTAGAGAGTTATATTTGCAAATATTAAAAACGACGAAATTGAAAAACCATAAATAAGCCAACTTGCAAGTAGGGGTGCAACCTAGGTCGGGTTGAGCCCGAACCCGATATAGCCGAACCTAAATTTAAATATTGTTTAAACTTGCTTTTTTACAATTTAAGTTCAAAGAACCCAATTTGCAAATATGATAAAGTTAAGGTTTAAATGAATCCAAACCTGAAGAACTAAAGCTCAATTTTTCATTTTGTATTTATTATCTATATACATAATATCTAAACAATATTTCTTTATAGTTTGTGTATTTTATGTTATTTATATTTATATTTAAATATATTTGACATATTATAATTATATCATAAATAAAGTATATTATTTATATTTATATTTATCTTTTAGTTCAATCATTTACTTTTACATATATTAATTTTCTTCATTTATCTTGTTTTTATTTTAAATTTTTTAAAAAATATTCTTTATATTGCTACATTTTTTTAGAAATTTGTAGTTTAATTATATATTATTATGTTTACTTACATAATTTATTATTATTATATATTCATATGACATTCTAAATCTATTACTCTTAAATAAAATCTAAATTCTAATTCAAAACTCAACTGGAATCTAATTTTCAAAAATAAGATTAGCTTAGGTTTTTCAAATATGGTTAAAATTAAAATAAATATTTTATAAATAGGATTAGATTTAGGATAAATGTTAAGGCAAATTTGAGTTTAATAAGCTTGAGTAGCATCCCCTATTTCAATGTTATTTTTGCAAATAGTCTAATAGTATATTAGATTTTGTCAGATAACATGCTAAACTTTTTTGAACAAATAAAATTGCTTTTGTTAATTTTTAAAAGAGGAACAGTGTATGCGTACAGGAGTAATTGGGTCCACTTTTACTTTGTATGTTTATGTTATTCTATTGAACTTTTTATAATATGTAATTGGAGCAGGTTCTTTTTGCTTTTATCAGGGACGATATTGCACTTCACAAAATTTTTAACGTCAATTTTAGTGGTATTGTTTTTTTTGGAATTGAGGATAAAATATATGGTCATTTGCATTATTTTTATAAATATATGGCCATGTTTGTGAATATGAATATAAATTGTGGTCTATTTAAAATTAATTCTTATTTAATACCTCGTAATCTCCCCTCGTCTACTCCTCTTAAAACGCATCTGATGATTTTTTCGAGAGCATCCCTTCGAATACGCCGGAACACCCTTCTACTGGCCATCCATTCTTTTGATAACGACACCGCTGTCGTTTCCATGTCTATCGATAACTCCTCGAGATGGAATTCGATGGGCGGTGATTTCTACCAGCATCTGTTAAGCGTGTGTCCGTTAAACGAGTAAAACTTATCGATATAAAAATTTTTACGCTTCATAATTATTTTATTTTTTTAATTATTTTTTGATTTTTTTTATATAATTATCTTATTTTTCAATCATTTCTACACAACTACTCACATAATAACCTATCTATTTTAACTTTATTCTATTTACTCTCCATTGTTACCCCTATCATATCACATTATTTGACAACTTTTACTCTATACAACTTTTCATCAAAAGTTTTATCCATTCCCAGACAAATCGTAAATTAAATAATAGAAGATTATAATCCAACGCAACATCTACGTCTATGTGACATATTAACTTTTAAAAGGAAAAATTAGTCTCTAACACGTAACGTTTTGATTCCTTGTTTTATAATTTCTTCATGTGCTTGTAACACTTCATTTTAATTTTTTGTCGTGCTTATGGCGTCCATACAACCATTATTTGTTTTAATGAAAAGACGATTTTATCTATTTGAAATTTCTTAATTGAGACAATTGAATACTAATATGACTCAATTTATGACAGTAAATTTGTTCTATTAAATAAATTAGAAGTCACACTAAAGTTAAATTATTTTAATTAGAGAAAATTTAGAATGACAAAATTTCTTTTTCAATGGGCAGATAATGGTTCTGCTAATGATATGGGCATGACATGAATTTAGGGTTATAAGCATACGAAGAATTAGTAAAACATAATGTGTATATTAAGAATTATATACAAATGTTGTTGGTAGGAATGAATTTCCCATTTTTTAAATTTTATATGAAAAACGTGCTAGTTTACAAATAAAACTTTTACTTATCAACGACTACTGTATTTTTTTATTATCATACTTTATAACTATTTTACTTTTCATTCATTACATAGTCACAAATACAATTAACTTTTTTATTTTAACTTTATTATTTTTGCTCATCATTATTACCCTTATTATATTATATTATATTTTTAATTTAAAAAATTTTTACAATACAAATTTTTTATTTAAAAGTTTTATAACTTCCTAAATACATTCCTTAATAAAAAGTAGATGTAAACAAGTGGGCGCATGGTATTTATGCTTTTTTTGTTGATTTTTAAAATTACAATAAAATATTAAATAGTTTTTAAAATTAAACATTGAAAGATCAAGATGGGAAACATATGTATAAAAAAATTTGGTGAATGATTAAATATAGCTTCAGTGCAATGGGCCTGTTTTACTCATTTTTTAATTTTTCAATTATTTTATGAAACCGTTAATCCAAGTATATTTAATATATATGCAAGTTTTACTATTTTTGAAAATTTGTAAGCATTTTTTGAAATTTTTTTTAAAAAAATATCCTTATTTTTGAAATTAAAAAAATATCTATAAATTTATTAACAGTCTTATAAAAATTTTTAAAAAATAAAAATAAAAAATTTCTGCACTAGCGTGCACCCGAGTCTACCTAATCCGGATCTCTAAAAATTTTAGTCGCTGGGAGACATACAACTTGGGCGGCTTTATGAGATCCCATCCGGGCCGCTAGGAGCGGGAATGTGCAGTCTTTTTCTTTCTTTCTTCCTTTCCTTCCTTTTTTTTTTTTTTTTAAAGATTTTTCGTTTTTACATCTTGCCCAGAGAAACCGAAATCTCCCGTGATTATAAAAGTTTTTTTTTTATTTCCTCTTGGATGAGTAAATAAGGTAGGTTACATTACAAACTTCGAATCCTAAGCCTCTATCTCATATGCATTTTTACACGTTCACGTCGACTACTTATCATCTAAATTATGTTTACACATTCATACGGACTACTTGTGATCTAAATTATGATGAGATTATGTTATAAAACATGTCAAGTTAAAATTTTTCAATCTAAAACTTTTTATTCTCCATGACTATTATATTTTTTAATTATTTTTTCACATTTTTCTATACAACTATTCTACTTTTCAATTATTTCTACACAACTATCCATACAACTAACCTATCTATTTTAACTTTATCTTCTTTACTACTCATCATTACCTTTATCATATTACCTCATTTGACAACTTTTACTCTCCAAAACTTTTCACAAAAAGTTTTATTCATTACCAAACGCACCCAAAGTCTGTTAGTTTTGCATACGGGACCATGATTTTGTAGCCGCTCATATCGGTCCAAAAATGTGTTTTTTTTGTGTTTTTGATTTTTTTATAAACATATTGATTTACGTTTGGAGGTTAAATATAACTAGATTAACATATTTATAAAAATATTTCGTAAAAACGAAAAAATTATATTTTTGGATCACTGGTGCGAGAAGATCGAAACTTGATTTTGTATGATGCATTGATGTCATTTTTATATTTATTTATTTATTTTCATTTTTCATAACTATATTTTTTAGGTGTATCTAACCCATATACCAAGTTTTATCATTTTAAGCTATATATATAATTTTTACTTTTTAACAACCATTAATTTCAATAGCATTCAAGTCATTTTTATCCCTTAAAACTTGATTTTTTAAAAATAAAAAATATATAAAGGGATTATAAAAATGATAAAATTTAATATTTAAGTTAAATGCACTTAGAAAATTAAATTTATAAAAAAGTTATAAAGATGCATGCATATATATATATATATTATTTGACTATTATATAGCAGTAAAAGCCAACTATGTAACGATGGTTTTTAAGTCGTTAAAAAAATAAAAGTTGTAATTTGGAAAGCAAAACTTAAGTTACCGAAAGAGGTACCGGAATAATGTTTCAATGCACAGATGCATTGAAATTTTAATACATTTAGGTGCAAAATTTATTTTTAAATTTTTTGTATAGAACAGTTAATTTTAGTATATTTAATCTATAAACTAAATTTTACTATTTTTGAAAAATATATTTGATTTTTAAAAATAGAAAGGTTTTAGTCATTTTTAAAATAACTAAAATACCTTTTTTAAATGACTAAAATATTCTTATTTTTAAAAATCAAAATATAACCTCTAAAAATGGTAAAACTTAATAAGTAAATTAAATACACCTCGGTTAAGAATTTTATTAAATAAATTTTCTAAAATTAATTTTAAAAAATGATTTTGCAGCGGGTGCAATAAAATTTCAAGACTCTGCAGGGCAGGTCTGCCTTTCTCATCCCTTTCATAACTCAACCCAGCAGGGCAGGACTCTGGAGGAGGAGAAGCCACAAATCATGAAAAAAGCAGCCGAGGAAGCAAGAAAGATATTGCGAGGGTCCAAGGAGAAGAAAAGGAGGTGAGGCGGACGAGGAGGAGGAGAAATGCAGTCTCCCTGCATGAGAGATGCCTCCCAAGCTTGCTTCCATGGCTGCTGCCCGACTCCTCTCCTGCCCTTCACCGATCCCCCCCACCGCCGGCCCCCCACCACCGCCTCCGCCTCACGCTACGACTTTGCCTCCGCTACCGCCTCCTCCCTCTTCCCCAACACCCAATTCACCAACCACGAGTCCATCCCCCCACTCCACGAAGCTTTCTCCTCCTTCTGTAAAGCCTACCCGCACTACAGCGACACCGAGAAAGCAGACCGAATCAGAGCCGATGAGTACTACCATCTCTCCCTCTCTTCCCGCGTCTGCCTCGACTACGTCGGCTGTGGCCTCTTCTCCTACTCCCAGCATCAGTTATCCAAGCACCTTTCTTCTTCTTCTTCTGTTTCTCCTCCTCCGTCAGGTCCGCTCTCCTCCCAATCCTCCTTCTTCGACATCTCCTACAAATCCGTCAGCCTGCATTCGCAAGTCCTCTACGGCAACCAAGAAACGGGATTGGAGTCCGCGATCCGGAAAAGAATTATGGGTTTTCTCAACATCCCTGAGGACGACTACTGCGTGGTTTGCACCGCCAACAGAGCGTCGGCCTTCAAGCTGCTGGCGGAGTCGTACCCCTTCCAATCCAATAAGCGGCTGCTGACGGTGTACGATTACGAGAGCGAGGCGGTGAGCGGGATGATCGAGAGCTCCAGGAAGAGGGACGCGAAGATCAAGTCGGCCAGCTTCTCTTGGCCTGGTTTGAGGATCCATTCCGCGAAATTGAGGAAGATGGTGGTGAGCAAGAGGAAGAAGAGGAAGAGGGGTCTGTTCGTGTTTCCGCTCCAGTCGAGGATGAGCGGAACCAGGTATTCGTATCTGTGGATGAGCTTGGCCCAGGAGAACGGCTGGCATGTGCTGCTGGATGCATGCGCATTGGGACCCAAGGACATGGATACTCTGGGGCTGTCCCTTTTCCGGCCGGATTTCCTCATCTGCTCTTTCTTCAAGGTGTTTGGGGAAAACCCGTCTGGGTTTGGATGCCTGTTTATAAAGAGATCCAGCGCTCCGGTTTTGGAGACATCGGGGAACGCCAGGAGCATCGGTATTGTGGGCATTGTTCCACCAAAGAAGCTACCCCAGCTGCCGGATGATACTTCCTTTGCTGAATCAGAGGCCCAATTTTCCAAATTGCAGTTACAGGAAGAAGAAGTGGGAATGTCATGCTCATTTTCAGGACGAATGTCTCATCAAGTGAGTTTTGGAGGAAGCGAGAAATCCTTTGGCTCAGGTGATGGCCAATTCGAACGGGGCGAAACTTCTGAAATTCGTGAGCCAGATGTCATCAAGAAACAGAAGGCTTTGCCATATGAAATAGAAGAGTTAGAGAATGACAATTCAGTTCAACCAGGAACCAGTGAAGCCAAAGGAAGAGATACTGATCAGGAAACGGAGATTGGATGCAGAGGCCTGGATCATGCTGATTCTTTGGGACTGCTGCTGATAAGCAGCAGAGTAAGGTTCCTAACGAATTGGCTCGTAAATGCGTTGTTGAAACTGCAACACCCACATTCAGAAAGTGGGCATCCCCTGATAAAAATTTATGGTCCTCGAGTGAAATTCGACAGAGGACCCGCGGTGGCATTCAATGTGTTTGATTGGAAAGGCGAGAAGGTGGTACCGGCGCTTGTGCAGAAGCTTGCAGACAGGAACAACATTTCTCTAAGTTATGGGTTCCTGCACAACATATGGTTTTCAGACAAGTATGAAGAAGTTAAGGATCAAATTATTGAGACGAGGATCAGTGAAGTAGATGTTGCAGGTAGCAAAATCAAGAAAGTTGCATCTGGGATATCTGTGGTTACTGCCTCAATAAGTTTTCTGGCTAATTTTGAGGATGTTTATCGCCTCTGGGCTTTTCTGGCCAAATTCTTGGATGCAGACTTTGTTGAAAAGGAGAAATGGAGATATATGGCTCTCAACCAGGAGACAATTGAAATCTGAAGTTTGATCTAGAGATCCATGGGGGTTGGGTTGACCAGGAGTCCCGCCCCTCTTGGCATTCCCCTTTGTTGAATTGTTTTTTATGCAATTCACTAAATCCAAGTGCTGCATCTGTGCCTTTGCGATGAACAATGCTCGGAACATGAAGAGGTCCCTCTCAAATCATTGTCAAGCAGACTGCTGTCCTGCTTGGACTGTTGATAGAGCAATTCATTTATTCTTTCAAATTTGTGAAGGTGAAAAATTGTTTTCTCACTTGATGACAGATAGGATATGATTTGTTCAATTGGAAAAACTCCCAAGTAAAAAAGAAAGGGATGTCTATGTGTAATCATTGTATCCTGCCAATACAAGTAAGTAACGAGTTGTTTTCAGAGTCTAATTTTTGTGTATTTTTTGTGGTTGTTGATCTTATCATGTGTGTTTGTTCAAAACTAATATGGAGATGAAAACCATTGACTTTTTCTAGCATCAGTAGATACAGTGGATGGGTTCATTCTAACTACATTCAAGGGAGGAGAAAAAAAAGAATATTTCTTTTGATTTCTTAGAAGACGAGGGAAAAGGACGAGTGTGAGAGAAAAGTCAAAAGGATGAATGCGAATCATGTTCTCTCTCACGCTTTTCCGCTTAGAAACATGAATATTTAAACATTCTTGTGAATAAGATTGGTACTTGAAACTACGTATGTGCACAACTAAAATGAATTTCATATTTCTTTTCCCGTTTTCAAAATAATTTTACTTCAGTTTCCTTTCCTTGCTATCCAGGATTTTGCAAATAGGAAAAAAGGAAATACGTGCTTCAGAAAATTGGAAAACCACTTAAATCTAATGTGGAAATGTGCCAACAAGGGTCTGTTTGGTTGGTAATAGGTAAAACGAAAAAAAAATTTCTTCTTCTTTTTCACCCATTTCATGTGATTTGAAATCTTAATTATCTGACTACCCTATATTTTCAATTATTATTTTATATCTTTCCATATATCTACTATATCTATTTATCTTTCTTCTCTTTGTTATCAGAAAAAAATCAGTGGAAAAATTTTGAAATAGACAAGGTTATGATTATGTGTAAAGGGATCAAAGTTGAAATGGAAAGGTTAATGGTGTGTAAAGAAGTGAATAAATAATTGAAAAGTATAAAAATTGTATAGAAAGATGAGTGGAAATTGGAGGAATTTTTTTTTCTTTTTTCACTTCCAAACGCTGCCTTAATAATTAACTTTATCTCTTCGTATTACTCTTTCACTTTTTTAAAATTATTCTAAATAATTTGTTTCTCCCATTTTCTTACCTAATACCAAACATTGTACAGATGTTAAATCAACTAAATAGTTCCATTTTTACCAACCCAGTGTATAGTCTAGAGATCGTAAATGCTTATTCCAGGTCCATTGGCACTACTAAGCAGCCTTTGAAAGGAATGATCATAAATTCCATAAAGACTGCTAGTTTTGACTTGTTTTCAACGTTTTAGCGTCTACATCTAACAGTACACATTTGCTGAATTTCACTGGTGGAAACTGGAGATGAACGTATAGCTTCCATGAGTGAGAACTGAACATAAACATGAGTAATGCCTAGTGTTTTCTGCTAACCTTGTTGAGCCCCTTCCTCCATTTCACATGGGGAATTATAACTTTTCTTGTATATTCCTGGTGTATTGTGACTATTGTCCCCCCCTTTTTGTCCCTGTCCAACCTTTGTCTTTCTTTCTTTCGTGTCTCTCTCCTAAAGTCCCACTCTTTTGTATCTTTCAAGATGAACAAAAGCAATATATAAAAATGCAAATAGCGAAATTCTGAGATCCAGACTTGTCATGATTTTCAGTTCCACCAAACTCAGCCTTAATCAATCGGTTGTAAAGAAATCCTACCCAAACAGCTATTATAAGGGGCAAAAAAAAGGCAGGAAGACCTAAATGGAGGAAAGATGGTCTTCTTGTCTTCTTTGGATTGATGTGTCCAACACTCCAACCAATATTTGAATGTTAGACGTCATCACAAGGTTGATAAACCTCTGCCAAATTCGAATTCTCTCTCAAAATTTTTAATCTTGCTCTTCCTTTTCCATTGAGCACCACAAGTGTAAGGTGCCTTCAAAGTAGCATTCCAAGAGAACTGCATTTTGCAGCCTGCGATCATCTTCCATACAATTGAAGCACGAATAGGTTTCTGCTGCTGTTCTCGTCTGATGTCAGAGTCTGGTTACATTGTTCCTTCTGGTTTTTTTTTTTTTGGTTTGGTAATTTACGTTAATATCAGATATTACACAACAACCTTATTCATTCTAGAGACAACTAGCTCCATCAATTTTACTCTGTAGACTAATTGCTCTCAACATAAGTTAAGGGGGACAAACCGCCCCTACCAATAACTTTTGGCTCGAAATCTCTGCCTGAGAGATTCCATCGAGCACCAGACACAGTGCCAACTGATAATCCTATTTCGGCAGCAGTGACCAAAAGAGCAGAACTTGTTTGGCTGTTCCTTCTGGTCTTCATAGCTCCTTTTTCCAGCCAAATTTTCCAGAAAAAGATAACAGGAAGATGTCCGGCCGGTATAGTTTGAACCTGGACCACATTTGTTAGAAAATGTATATATTCATGTGTAAATTATGAAAAATACTAAAACATCAATTTTAAAGTAGCATTTTTGGCATCGAAATGGTCCAAAGTATCATGTATAAGTGAATAAATGATTCAATAAAGTATTTTTACATTCTAATACATGTGCAAATAGATCTAAGCGTTTTTTGTAAGTTATACATGAATATATATTTTTGAACAAACGTTGCCCCATAAACATACTTGATTGGAATAAAACTTGGCTTCCTAGATAAACAAATGTAGTTAAATATAATGAATTGATTGGATTTTCCATTAAGTATCAAAATCTTAAATTTTAAAGGTATTACATAGGTTCGTTTCTATGTAACATGATTACATGGAAGCGAGATCGATATACATATATATATAATTTGATATCTTAATTGCCTAACTATTATTACTTTTATATTTCAATTATTTTCGCGTCTTTCCGTAGAATTACTCTGTTTATTTTATTTTTGTTTTCTTTCTTCTCAATCATTATAATGCCCTACTACATTATTTTCTCTTTATTTATTTATTTATTTACCTCATTCCAAAAGGACAGTTCAGTACTAGCTCATTTCTTGGGTGGCAAGCATGTGCCTGTGAGAGGAGTGAATGAGATTCTTCTGTGCAGAGGGCATTCCTATATATATCCAGGACTACTCAGCTATCGAATCTTCAAAATCTTGGCTCCATGACCTCTTTTTATTCTGGGTCGGTGCAAGCCCAAATATAGCGAGTCTCTTAAAGCAGTCAAAGACAAGGAAATGAGCTAAAGGGCATGATCATCATCTTCTCAGGTTGTTAAAAGAGGAATCTGATGCTGACATAAGCCTAAGAGCTCCTAAAGCATTAGTTTGCACCTTCGATGTGTTCTGTTATTACTTTTCTTTTTTATTGTGATTGGTATGCAAGGTTATATCTCATTATGTCATATTACAATTGAGTATAGGGGAGATAACTGGTTTTTACCTGTCCATATGGGAGAAAACAAACTCTTACCTATTTATATAAGAGATCACAAACTCCTACCAATCTACATGGGAGATTAAGCTCCCACTCCCATAGCAAAACTGCCAGCACCTCGACCAAATCACCAATTCGGAATTAGATTGTTTTAAATCTCTTCTTGACTTCCCATTATCGAGATTTAGTTGGATTGGAAGTAGAGCTTCAATCTATCTCCTGTGAGCGAAATTGTTATGCAAAATGGATTGTTAAGATTGTAACGCCTCTGCCTAACTGCCGTAGGTATTGTCTGCTTTGGGCCTTAGCCCGTACAGTTTTGTCATTCTGAGTACCCTGAATGGGCCCCAAAGGCATCTTGATAGAGTTATCAGCGGTTTCCACCTATAGCCCAGACTCTCTCCTTCATCCTAATTGATATGAGATGTTATATCCACCCCCGTTGGGGCTCCAGCGTCCTCGTTGGATGAGTTTCTACTGGACACACTAACAGGATATCAGGAGTTGGCTTTAATACCATTTGTAATGCCTCGGCTCAATTGTCACAGGTATTGTCCGCTTTGGACCTTAGCCCTCACGGTGTCGTCATTCTGAGTACCGTTAATGTACCCTAAAAAATTTAATATGATTTAATTAAATTAAAATATGTACTTAGCTCCAATTGAGGTGAAATTTTATGGATAATCCTATTTTAATATGCTCAAT
>JAXCLR010000073.1:29167331-29178968 GCA_035584095.1 Annona squamosa | reverse complement strand
CTATTTTAATATGCTCAATTTAATGAAGGAATGAAATTTTGGAAAACATGTCTCCAAAATTTTAAAATGAGATTTTTATCTAAATATGAATTAGTTAATTAAAATAAAATAGAAATTTTTTTCAAAATTTCGAAAGGTAAATTTTGTGAGCAATTATATATATATTAGTAAGAAAAATTTTCATAATATATAAGTGTGTATGTAGGCAATTATGATTTAATTTCTTAATGGTGGAATTCATTTAAAAAAAAATGAAAAAGAGAAGAAGTCGCTGGCAGCAAGAAGTGGACGGTGCATGGACATTAAATAAATAAATAAATAAATTATAAAAGAAACCGTAAGAGGGGCAGCTGTATTTATTTAATTGCCGAAATTATAAAAAACTGACAGCTATGATATTATTAAGTGGTGAGCTAGGTTAAATGAAATTTAACCATGGTAAACCACTGTATGTAAAGTATAAAAAAGGAAAATGACATCGCTGGACATCTTGCTGAAAGCAATGGGCAAATAGGTGTAGAGCAACAGCGGCACTCAGACATACGCATTCATTCCGGTACATTTTTTTTAATTTCATTTTCTCATTTTGGAAATGCTTAATGAAATTTAATATGACTTAATGAAATCCACCTTAATCTAACAGTGTCTAACAGCATCTAACGACATTTAAGGGGCACTCAAAATTTTATGAACTAAATAAAAAATTAAAAATAAATTTTCAGATTACACATAAATCATCCTAGGTACTAAGAAATTCATCTAAAATTTAATTTTCTTATTTGTTACGTCATCAGGATAAAGATGCATGTGATTATAATAATTCATATCTTATGGAAGATAATGTCAATTTAAAAATAGAATATTATTAATTGAATTAATATTTTTATTAAATAAAAACTTTATTAAAAATGACATCATTTGTAGTTATTTTACATCATTTTCACTTTGTTTTAAGAGAAATTATATTGAAATTGAGCTTTTGATGCAATACTTAGTGATATTTAAATTTTTTACACGAAAATTATATTTACATAATTTGGGAGATTCTATTAGATTATTGAGAAATTTTTATAAAATTATTTTGAATGCTCTATATTGCAAATAACGATATGTTTTTGGTGGACCACCGGAAATTTTTTTCCCCTTCTCCAAACAAGGTAGCTCATGGCTGTCGTGTCAAAGTGGAAAAAGAAAAAACTTATAGCTTTGGACTCCTCCTTATCTTAACGGCCAGCCAAATTAAGTTAAAAGAGATTTCAAAAAGATAATTCTGACTACATTCATCTTCTTTAATTCCAGGCAGCGAACAACCATAAAAAGTCCATCTTCGACGACCTATTATTTTTTAGATCCGGCTATCTAAGCCATTGGATTGCAGATCAAAGCTGGTTAATCAAAATCGGGTGTAAATCCCTTAAGTCTAGTAGCTATCATACTCCCTAGGTATCATACCACCTGTAACCCTTTTTCCCATTCCAACACCTACGTGCAGCCAAGCCCTATTCCCTCCTTTTCCGGCCAATAGTGTACTTGTTGGCAGCCATAAAAGCAACATCGAAAGCCCTTCCAACCATTGCCCAAAATCCAGTGGCTCCAATCCAACAACCATGAAATCCATGACATTAGACACCCATCGAATTGGTAGCAATCTAACTGAATCCAACCACATATCAATCTCCCAAATTCTATCCATGAAGCACGCAATAGGCAATATGGAGGAACAAAGAAGAAATGGGGAGGAAGAAAAAAGGAGAGAGTGGAGTTCGAGGAGAGGTGCGGGGTGTAAATTCAATGCCCCTTTCGAGGGCGGCGAGCGATCAGTAGGGTTCCGTGAAGGGGGAAACGAGAGAGGGTGAGCAGGTGTCGGGAGCAGTGGGTTTAGATTTCGGGTTTTTTAAAAAGTATATATTAGGTCCGACGAACTAGGTGAATCCGATTTGACCGCCGGTTCGGATGGTTTTATATAATTGAACCAAACCGTATGCAAATGGACCGGAAACTGGACCGGCTCCAAGTCTGACTGGTCGGTCCGGTCCGGTTCTAACAACACTAGCGTATAGTCTCCTCAATATTTTGTGGGACTATTCCCAGTTCATATATCAGGAAAATGCTACAAGAAAAAATTAGAATATTGATACGATATTTATAAAGTAGTGTTTAGATATTGTAAAAATGTCTCAGGTGCTCATTGCAATACTAGTTGAGATGATGACATAATATATGAATATCAATAAAAAAATGTCATCCAACACCTATTCAACAACAAAAAAAAAAGTTATCCAACATAACTAGCATGTGATTATCAATTCACACCCAAAATCAAATGAATGAAAATTGTCTGATAGGGTCCATAGGGATATTGCTCTAGAAACTAGAAAATAGAAGAAAAATAAGTTGGATTTCGTGGCACAAGATTTGCAGTTCAAAAGCTATTGGTGGAATGAGATTTCATGACTTCTCATCTTTCAACCTTACCTTGCTAGCAAAGTAAGCTTGGCGACTTGTCACTATCTCAAACTCTCTGTGTTATAAATTCGTGAAGGCAAAATATTTCCCGCATGGAGGCTTTTGACTTTGTACTCCAAATGCCAACTCTTCTTTCATCTAGAAAAGTATTACATCAGCCAGGGAACAAATCAAACCCATATGTTGTTGGCAGGTTAAGCAATGGTAAAACTATTAATTTCTTCCAAGACATTTGGACCTCAAGGATCTGGTGAAGGTTGGCTCCTTGCTCGTAGATGTGAAAAAAGACATATAAGTGGAACACTTTATAGATTGGTTGATGACACTGTGGAAGGAGCTAGAGGTTGAGGTTGTGGTTGGGAATACTAGCTAGTCTATCATAAGTAACATCTCACTTCCAATTCAACTAGTTGGAGATGTTATATTTTGGCCCTTAGAACTAGATAGGATCTTCACTGTGAAATTAGCATATAGGGTTATCATAAGCTGTAGCAGTAGATTGCACAATGTTGATTGGGACATCATGCCCATTGCCTGAGAAATCTAGTGGCTTAAATTGCGTTCGAAAATCCTCATTTTTGGGTGGAGATTGATACTTAATACAATTCACGCGAAGGTAAATCTTTTTCATTTGAATATTCAATTAGATGCCACCTACCTATTATGCAGATCCAGCGAAGAGGACGCTTTATACATTTTGATGTTATCTTCTAAGCTCATTAATCATCGCTCAAGAGGCAGTTTTCTCCAAACCTAGGATGTCGACGTTATTCAACAAATGACCTCTAACCATCAATAGCTATATCTCAAACACTTTGTTTTGTCGTGATGGAAGATCTGGCAATATAGTTAAACTAGCATCACACAAGGGGTGAATCACCACCTTTTGTAGAAATCTCTAACAAATGAGTTCACTCAATCCATCAATTGGATTTAGCTAATGTCTACTTCAAATCCTTCACTACTATCCACCATGGTCAAGTTAGATGGACACCACCCACCATAACTTAGGTTAAGGTCAACATCGATGTAACCTTTAATAGAAATATAAGAATGGTGGCAACTGCAACAATCATTTGTGCTTCAGAGGGCTTTTTTCGAGCCACACATTGATGGCGTTGGTAGAGATTGGACGACCCACTTTGGATCGAGACTAATGGCATGCTCCTTGGGATTTTGTGGGTGATGGAATCACACTACACAAGTGTTATCTTTGAAATTGATTTACTCATCCTTTCTTGTTTTCTTTTCTTAATGCCTCATTTGCTCATCTATTGGTCATCTCATTCATATGATAAAGAATCGTAGCCATGGTTTCTTCATATGCGAGTTCTTGCATATTCTGAGAAGTGGTAATTGTATTACTCATATGCTAGCAGCTTTTGCTTTGTTGTATCTTTGATTTTCCCTCTCCTCATTAGCTTCTTTAACTAATGTGATGGGCTAGAGTCGCCTCTTTTCTCCAATAAAAAAAGGGTCTTAAAAACAATCTTAAAAAGATTAAGGGTGAAAAAGGGGATTGGGTTGACCCCTAACACCTTCCTGATTCTCTAAAGGTTGGGGCAAAGATTTTAATGTAATAGAATGACGTAGGTCACTATTTTGAGACCCCTTCTGTTGGAGGCAGAGTAACTTGACTATGTTTTAATCCACCTTAACGCACCTTACCTAACACAGATGTAAATTATTTTTACAGACTATATAACTAGTTTATATAAATATGATTTTGTTGAATAGATGTGTTTGACTTATTAACGTGAACATGGCATTCATTTTTTAACTTGTTTATGTTGATAAATTATTATTTCTTAACTACTTATATGTTTTTAAGTTATATCCTTCACATAATTTATCATTGAAAATAAAAGTATTATCAATATTCTTTATATCTTTCAAGAATAAATATTACTATTTTTCATTATTGCAGTTTTAATTGTAATTTAAAATTTTATATTTATATTATTTTTATTAAAGGTAAATAAACATATTTATTAAGGCCTAGTTGCAAATGAAATTATTAAAAAATTTACTAACACTTTGTTATGGTAATTGTGTTTTACTCAAGCATTGAACTTTTAAATTTATTATAGTGATAACTTTATATTGATATTTATATAAATTTTTTAAAATTATCATACATTTACGCAGTTTTTCAATCCGACTCATTATCTCGATAAACTTATCAAAGAAATAGGAGGTTCCAACTTACTTTGTCATGACACAATATAAAAAGAGAGGTCAAATGTGATTTTTTAAACGTATGGTTAGTGTTTGGCATGTCCTAACCAGCCTTCGATTTTCACCTTCAAAAATTCGAGGGAAAAAGTGTTTTTAATAAAATCAGTCACACTTGCAATTTCTCATATCATAAAAATTATTCGGATATTTATGTAACAGAAAATTAAAAATCTGAAATCACACCCACGGCCCCACTCCACTAAGTCCTAATCCGTCCCTGGGGTTCTCGTAACTTTCCGGATCTTTTTTCGCAGTGCCGATTCGACATTTCTCATTTTCCTCTGTTCAAGGGACCGCCCTTGTTTTGCGTTTGCAGAAGCTTAATTGGGCGCGCGAAGGAGAAGAGAAGCGATGGAAACATACAAAAACTGGGTTACCAAGAACAGAGACTTCGTCCATTCCTTGGAATCTCTTGCTAACGTAACCTTCATTTTTCCCTCTCTGTCTCTGGTTTGTTCATCCTCTCTTATTATGCGATTTTCTGATTTGGATTTGTATATGCCTATGCTCAGGGAATGACATGGCTGCTGCCAGAACGCTTCTCCGCTTCGGAGATTGGGCCAGAAGCAGGTTTTGTGAAATTTTGGTAACATTGGCTTCTTCTTGTGAATCTTACGAGATGTCTCGCTTCATCAACGCAAGATCACCTCCAAATTGCTTCTTTCTCCTATTGACGCATGTATTTGAGGGTGTTGAGAAAAATCCAATCTTGTTGCGCAGTGACCGCTTTTGTGGGCGTAATCACTGCCATAAACCAGCACATCATCGATGCGGCCGCCGGAACCGCTCGTAAAGGTATGAGCATTGTGGAGCAGTCCTTCCCGTGGTCTTTGTGCATTTCTATGATTAAAGACTTGGAAACGTTAGTCGAAGTTGCCGCCCAACACTTCTACGGCGATGACAAGAAGTGGAATGTTATTGCCATCATGGAAGCTTCAAAGTAAGCCAATTCAGTCACACCTTCCCCGTATGGTAGCTTTAAGACAGTCTTGATTTTAATTTCGGGGGGAGTTGATGGGTGTCAATTGCAGAGTAAATAAAAAGGAGGAATGATCTAGTTAGCCTGGACTAAATAAATGCCTTAATGAGCCCGCTTAAAATAAAATCATTTATAATATTTTTTTTTTTTTACTTTTTTCTTTATACAGTATACACTTGTTTATATAAATATATTTAATGTATAAACTAAGTTTTATTATTTTTAGATATGTGTATATAGTTTTTTTAGCTTTTTAAAAATTTATGTGTACGTATGTATTTAAAATACCCTCATCTTTAAAAATCTAAAAGAAAAATATATGCATATATTCAAAAATGGTAAAACTTAGTTTATATGTCAAATACACTTAGATAAACAAGTGTATAAAATGAATAAAAAAATATTATAAATAAGGTTTTTGAGGTGGGTAAAGTAGGGCATTTACTTAGTTCAGGTTAACAGGATCATTCCTCAATAAAATGATGAAAAGATACTGTTTTATAATCTAAAACGCCTTTTTTTTTTCCCCTCTTTTTGTGGGTTGAACTGATCAAATTGACTGATTTGCATCTGGTGCAATGCCAAAATCAGCTGCCAATAGATAAGATATCATTAGCAGAAAAAGCATGGCTCTATGTGTTTGTGTGTTGTGCATGCATTCTACGCACAGTGAGCATCACATTTCTAGAGTTACCTTCAACAATGTGAAGCCATAGAAATTAATGCTAAAAGAAGAAACTATCACCTTAGTTTTAAGAATCTCATTGTCTTGAAGGTCCAACCAGCGTCTGAAAATATTCAGGTTTTGAGGAACTCGCTAAAGAAAGTTCTAATATTCCGTTCTATGTTTGATAATGTAACCAGTGTCTCACACAATAGGGTGAAAGGTGCATAGGGATCCTAATAGACCATCATGCTTTGCAGCTGACATCTTCAATAGCTCTTTCTTTGTGCAATTGTTTACTTTGATGGTAACTAACCATCCTACGATGCTTTATACTGCTCTTACTCTTATGGTAGCTAGCTTTTTTCCCTTTCAAGTGGCTCTGCCCCAAGATAGGTCTTTTTGAAATTTGAATCCAAGATGCGAAGATTTTTTGATATTTAATTATAAGGCCTAGCTACTGTTTGATGTCTTGAGGAATGTACCAGATCAAATCCATAAATTTGGTTTCATACTGGAATATGCAACTAATTATAATACCATCGGTAGGGTCTTTCAAGTTCCTAACACCATGTCAGTCAGTGATCAAAAGTATATGAGACTTAAAAATAACAATTAGTGTTTATTATTTAACATGTGATTCTCCCAAGCCCTAAACTTCTTAGTTGAATCTAATAGCATCCATCAGTTCCAACTGAGAGTGAAGGAGGTGAAGGTTCCCAGTGTTGTCATTTCAAAAATGGTGCTCCCAAATAACTGAATCATGTCAAAATCATTGTCTTTCTGCTTTTTTGGAATTTCTTGATTGCACCTGACAAACTTATGATTATAGAGCTTTTCTCCTTGCTCATCTTCTCTTGTGTAGCAAACATAATGAATAATTAGATGGGGTGCATGTTGGCTGTTAAGGAAATGAACCTGCAATTCTGGTGCTGCATTGCAAGAATGATTGCAATTCAGTTTCATTGGCCCTACATACTGAGTTGGCTTGTTCTCGTGTTATGGCAGTGTTATTTATTTCATCTGAAGTTGGTCAGTTTCTAATATCATTTAAATTTTTTCAGGGTTCTGATTAGGTTAGCTTTGTTCCATGATGGTGGTTACAAGATGATTTTGCATGGTGGGGAGGTTCCAAATGTGGTGAAGAATCAGAATTCACTGGAGTCTAAAATGGGACACTTTCCAAGGCCTGGTGGATATCCTGGGGCAAATGGGCACTTGCAGGATTTCCATAGTCACGATCTGCGGAATCCAGAAGGAAGGGCTTTATTTGCATTGACAAGATTTGGAGAGAGTGCTAAGATGGCCTCAGACCCAACATGGTTGAATAGGATCCAACATCTTCATGCTCAATTTGATGGCCATCCTGGTAACAAGCTACTGATTGCTATTCAATGGAAATGGGGACTTTCCTTGTGTTAGATTTTTTAGCACTTTTTGACTCAAATTTTGTATCTTGATGCTTATGCTAATTTAGGTGCTGCAGATTTGGCAGCTAAGAAGCCAACCCTGGCAAGCATTTGGTCCGAGAAGGGAATCTCTGGTGGACTATTTGTGTTGGGAGAAATTTTGTACATCTTGAGACCTCTTATTTATGTTCTATCCATAAGAAAATATGGTGTGCATTCATGGATACCGTGGACACTTTCTTTAACTGTAGATGTCACTGGAATGGGCATTCTTTTGCGTGTAAGGAATGCAGGATGCATCAGCAGAGAAAATTCTTTTCCACTTTCTCCAGCTGAAAAGGATGAGGTATGTTTAAAAAATCTGTTAGCTGTAAATTTGAAACACTGATTTTACATTTTTTTCTACTTGTAATAAATTTTTTTTGATGGAATCTACTCATAATAATTGACTAACAGAAGGATGCAATCAATGGCTATGGAACCTCCTCCTACTGTTATTGCATGATTTTTTATGGTAAATTACATGTTACATGTTACTTTGATGCTAAATAAGCTTGCCTTGGTTTGGTCTAGATAAAACGAAGAAAGCTATTGTGGGCACTTTACCTCATGAGAGATCCTTTCTTCAGTCATCATACCCGGTAATTTTGTGTTTGAATTCTAACTATCATCAAATCAGCCCTACGTGAAGCATTTGTTTTTTAAAATTTTAAGCAAGTTGCATTCCTGTATTCTGATATTGCAGGCACCACCTTGAACATGTTGAGAAACTTTTGGGTCCAGTTCCACTGATAGGGTTTCTTTCAGGTGTGTTATACTTTATTTTACTGATGAGGACTTTGTTTTGTAGATGCTAAAAAGTGATTCGATCTCATTTTTTGCTGCCAAAAAGTTTGGTATCAGAGATCTTGGCTCCCAATATGTGATCATTTCTTGTCAATAATAACTAGAGTGGACCACTTCAAATGTATAATTTGCTGGCAACTAAAATGTTTCAACCCATATTTAGATGTCTGCCAAGAAGCACCTAAGTTCTATTCATTGATTGTTTTCTATTCAAGTGTCTTTCTTCTGACAATGAGATATTATATGTTGCATGGTTGAAAGGAATGGGGCTTTGTTAGGTTGAACTAGTCCACACTAAGTTTTCCCTTCCAGCTGCCTGTTGAGTGGGTGGGCCTAGTGATCATTGGTCATGGTCTGATCCCACCCACATCAAATGATCCGAACTCTTCTTGAAATTAGGCAGCTAGAAACTGACTGAACGAATAATTATGAGCATTCGGATGTTTTTCTTTGGGGACCACACATTACAGAACTTTCTATTAAATCTTAGTCATTTAAAAAAAAATGTCAGCTAAAATGTTTTCTTATCATCTGTGGACATATTTCCTAAGAGACGTGCATTGTTGAGAAAGGAGAAAAGTTAAAATTTATTCTTGGATTTAGAAAGATTTAAAGGGTGACTAAATTTCTGTAACTAGATCACATGTTTTCCTTGTGGATGCAGCTAAACTTGTTGAGCTTCTTATTGGGGCTCAGACGCGTTACACTTACACATCTGCATCATAGGAAAGAAAGTGAGTTCATCAGCATATGAAGCCTCTTGTTCATTGTAAGAATGTCAGATCAACTGCAGCGTACTTGAACATTGATTTCAAAAGATAGATAGGAAAAAATATCTGACAAACCTTGGACGTTTATTCCTTGAGCACTTCAGTCCTTTGGTGCGTTGTCCCCTTGTAGTGGGGTGTAATCCAATATGTACCCCCTCAACAGTTTCATTGCTAAATTTTAATTACTGTAGACTATTAAATTTATTCAATATGTAAAATCAATCAAGCGTTATCTGTTTGGTGAGGAAATTTCTTCTGCTGTCCATTTTTGTGATTTCCCTTTCTATTCTTTGTTGTTTTTCTCATTTTACTGGCAGCTCATTGTGCCTGGAAGATTAAGCGCAGTTTGCTTCTGTAATATGTATCAAGCTTCAAATGGATACGCTGATTGTTTTAAACACAGTTTCATGTTCATAAAATAAGGTTGTACATATTTTGCAGGAGTAACCAATGTATAATATAACTGGACATTTATTTTATTCATACGTAGATGTTTGATTAATTTGTGATTTGATGGATGCCTCAAATAATTAAAATATTGATGAATGCAATGATTGATTTATATGAGCGCTTTATTTATTTTACTTAACCATCTTTGCAGGTCAGTTTTTTATAGTTATGATAGGATGCAAAAGGTTGGATTCAATTTGATTATTGAAAGTTAAATTTCTGATATCGCTTCTCTCCTTAATAATTCTTCTTCTTCTTCTTCTTTTTTTTTTTTTTTGGTTCTTCTTCTTCTAGTGAAGTTATTCACTTCTTTTAATTCTTTTCTCATTTTCAAGTTCTATTATTTTATCTTCTCAAATTCTTCTCTTCTTTGATTCCTATCTTTAATTTTTCAACACTCCATTGAGAAGCTTTATTTCAGGCCAATGTCTGCCCCATTTTCATTCTAAAAAAGCATTTTTGTTCTATACCAAATTGGTACATGGCCTTTTGTTCTGCATCAAAAAGGAAATAAGGTGTCAACATTGAAGTTTTACTAGTGACTACCTGGTTGTGAAACATGTCTGAACACCGATCAAAACCTTAAGGGAGTCCTGCATTTACAATTTGAAGCTTCTGCAAGGAGTTTATATGTAGGAGAAACACAATAAGGTAGACCTCATTTGGGGGTTTCTGTATTGGAGATCCTTCAATGCTAACGCTTAATAGTGAGGTTCCATAGCTATTATCAGATTGATGGAGCTGCTTGTGCCCTGTGAGTTTCTATGGTTCCTTGAATGGAATTTGGATCGCTTGTTTATTTGGTTTGGATATTCACCAAGATACACAGATCCCAGATAAAAGGAAGTTTGTGAAACAAGGCTCCTAGATTTCTATACCAGATAAAAGGAAGTTTGTGAAACAAGGCTCCTAGCTTTCTATCAGGTTAGAACTTAGAAGGAACACGATTCTCAAAGGATGCATCGTCATTATATGTTTATAGTTACAGGAGATACAAACAATGAATCCCATCTTTTTATTATACTTGAATAAAGCAAATTAAATATGCTAGTTGCATACACTGATCATGCACATCATGTGCAATGCATCAGAGGGGATTGACATCAGTTGTTTTTTATTTTATTATTATTATTTTTTTTTGGGAAAATAAGATCTCGATACTTGTGCTGATTATGGGTTGCATAGGGATTGTTCTGATGCCATCCACTTCCCACCTGAATTCCTGTCAAATGTTAAGACGGATGGCCTTGTTGGCAATATGCTAACTCTTACATCTGCTGATATAGCCCCAGTTGATCCTTCAGACAGATCAGGAAATAAGCATGTTCTCTTGTGCGTGGCATGGCTTGTGTTATTGCTTTGCAACGCTAGTTACATTGGCCACGTGGGACTCCTAAAATGTTTAGATCCACATGTTGCTTCATGAAAGCTCGTTTTTGGCAGGCTCAATAGCAACTCCATAATGATCAGATGGTCGTTATGTTGGAGTGTGTGCAATATGTCTGCTACATGAATCTCAGTTGAACGTAGCTTTTTGTAACTTACTACATCAATTTCGTTTATTAGTTTAGTCCTGTTTCTTTGGATAGATGACAGCAAATCTCTCCTTATTTCTGATGCCTTCAATATATGACAGCAAATTAGTTCTGCTCTGTTCGGAAGGTAGGAAAGGTTTCCTACTTCCCTTCCCTCATATATAAGTACGATGTAATATTTAACCACTCTTTGAACGGAGCCCGGAGCCCAATTCAGTGCACCCGGGTGCATTCAGCCTCAACGCACCCGGGTGCATTGCACCTATTTTTTTTATTTTTT
>JAXCLR010000073.1:29142213-29158367 GCA_035584095.1 Annona squamosa | reverse complement strand
TTTCAATCATTTCTACACAACTACCCATACAACTAACCTATCTATTTTAACTTTATTCTCTTTACTTCTCATCACTACTCCTATTATATCACATCATTTTCTATTGATTTGACAACTTCTACTCTAAAAACTTTTTATCAAAAGTTTTACCTCTAACCAAACACACCCTAAAATTAAACCATAAAGACGAGAACACTAATAGTGGTTTGGTCAACCATTGACTCACTTCTCTTTGAAACCATACAAAATGGTTTCACTTGTTAACTTCAAACACAAGTTTTAGCAGTATAACTAGTTCAATTGTCTTTTGAATTAATATTAAATTTTAAGTGAGCTTATAAAGTAATCAACACCTTGATTTATAGTTTGACCACCATTAACACCAAGGTAATATAAAGAATAAAACCTAAATAAAAAACTAAACAAGTTTAGCACATCTCTAAAAGCAACAATTCCTTAGTGCAAGTAGTAACTTACAATTTTGAATCTCATCATCAGCATCTTCATGAATCAACAACTTTAACTTGCATTTGAATTTCCACCCAAAGTAATCTCACAAGGAAGCAAGTTGGAGTATCTCACGCTTGCACTTAGGTGTACTCTTGATGTCTTCTAGCTCTGTCATAAGCTCTTTTTACAGCCACAAGGACTCTTGAAACATTATCCTAAAACATAAGACCAAAAGGTTTCATACATCCAACCCTCTTAAAACTGAATTTTTTACTGCTCAAAAACGTCACATGTTTTTTTGTTGTAAATGTCATTTTTTTTGTACATTGCCCACACACAATGGTTTTGCCCCTTAAACAGTGAACCTGTTGAAGATGTTTCCCCTATTTTGTTGAATTCAGATTTGTAGAAAAAAGTACTATTGCAAATCATGTTTTTCCACACAAAGCAATTTCAAAAGCATAAAGCATACATGGCATATTTCATTCATCATTCCAAGTGTTCAAAGCATATTCTCGTAAAATTTAATTCAAAAGACAAGCATAAATTTCTAACTCAAAGCAACATCTTTAAAGAGTGTTTTCACACCTTAAATAAAGAGATGATTTTACAATTACATCATACTTATTTCGATATCACAATATTACATGTATTTTGTACAAGAGTACAAATCAATCCCAATCACATATTGACATGACCAACACGTTTGAAATTAAATTTTGTCATCATAATAACAAACCAAACGTGTTAGCCACACAATCTCATACTTTATCATTATTGAATTCAAATTAGTCAATAATGAATAACTTTAAAATAATAATGTGAGATTTTAATTCAATGGTACGTACTTTATTATAATGATTTGTTGGTAAGTATTTTTTGGCTATATTTTATACTTCTTAGTTAATTATTCATAAAGTAAATAATGTAGTACAAAATATGAAATGAATTTATTGCAACTAAATTATTAATCCGTTTTTGATAATCTGATTCACTATCATCATCATGTCCTTTTGATCCAAATATTTTGATAGGCTAACAAATGTATCCCAATTATTTTGAGCCTATCTAATTTTAGTTAATTTCTATAATTTCATTTTGTTCCGTAATAAATAAAATGTATGTTGACCCTTTTCATGCTTGTAAGTTTATTTTTTTTTTTTATGAGATTCATTCTTCTAAGTTGGTTCAAGAATAACTAAAAGTTGCATCCATGACTTTGGCCGAGAGGTAATGCATTTGACACTGTTGCCGGTGAACCAAGGTTCGAATCTTGTCCCCTCCTTTTGGTGGGGGTATTATATTCTCCTAGTTATATTGTGAGGATTATGTATATACTAATTTGTAATATCGGATGATGTTAGTATACGTAAACATGAATAAAAGAAAGAATAACTAAAAGTTTAATGAAAGTATTATTTTGAGAAAATTTCACCTAAAATGTTTAATTAAATGCAATTTTTAACAGTATGTGCAATGATATTACATGATAAATACAAGAATATGCAATTATTGGTTTTCTACCTGGATTACCCAATAACTCGAACAATTGAATTTTCGATAGTCATTGCCAGTGAGATGTACAGGTAGAGAGGTCGGAGTTGTATAAAAGGAAGATTGACTGATTGTTCTGCATAGCCTCTATAATAAGGTTGTGTAGACAGTAGATCGACAGGTCCTTTGCAATCTTTCTCTGTTGATGCGAAATCTAAAAGACAGTTGCCTAGTCCATCTAACATTCGGGTCGACACTCGACAGACGCTCCCCATCGGCTTTGAAATCTCGACCTTCGGTCACTGAGGTTAGGATGTGTATCGCCCAGAGTCATAACTTGCTTAATATCTAGATAACCCTTCATCTCTAACACGTAAACGCTAAACTTATTGGGTGGCAATTGTGCGTACACTCGTTTTTTAATTTTTTTGTTTCAAACTTTTTCATTAAAAATAATAAAAATTAATACACATGTTAAATACACTTATATTAACAGTCTAATAAAACTGTTCTAAAAATAAAAAATAAGTGAAATATACTCGGGTGCATTGATTCTCACCCGAAGGATAAGTGCGACTAAAAAAATACAAAAGAAAAGTATAAGAAATTATTGCTTACTTGTAAAATATTATTTATTTTAAATATTGAGCAGTTCAACCGTGCTGTTTAAAACGGTCAGTCTATTAACTGGTTTAATTACTGGTTCAATTTTAATAATTTTGAATGTTCTTTTTATACAAAAAAATGATTCATCCTAATGAATGGATCTTAAAAATTTTCATATTTTATATACACTTTCACAAATTTTGGGTTAAAATGATTTTTGATATCACAAAATATTTTTTGTGAGAGCAATTGGTTTCTCCTCGAATAGGAGTTTGGTTTCCTCTGAGTATAAATAGGAGCTTGTAATTTTTTTTTGAACAGGTGGAGTCTTGTTATTTCTTTTATGAATGAGTTCCAAATAAAATATCAGATCTCACAGTATAAAATACCAAAGCCAAGGAAGATTAGACTTTGTTCGGTTAGAATTAGCACAACCAGTTTGGTTTTGACCCCACATTTTTCTAAACTTCAACTTGTCCAGTATATTTATCATAAGTTCTGTTGTAATGACTTCAGTGATAATTATGCTTAATGTTCTGCTCTGATCTAATGCAACTCCTGTGTGCATGTCCACAAGCCTTTTTTTTTTCTAATTTAATTTTTAAAAAAAACATTGACCATTTATTATCTTTATTAACAGGTATTTACTTATGATGTCGAAAATTACTTAGCTTGGAAATTTATGGTTAAAACATTATTATTTTTTAAGAGTAATGCATAACTATCAAAGATATGTCTGGAAAGTTGTAAAATTTTTGGATGAAAAAATTTCATGTAAAAATTTTTAAAATAAAATAAAAACTATTTGAGATAACATGTGCAAATGATGATAAGTAAACAGAATAAAGTTAAACTAGATATGTTAATAATATAAATAATTATATAGAAATAGTAGCAAAGTAGAATAATTTTATAGGAAATATGAAAAAATAATTTTGAAAATGTAATAGTTTTAGAGAGTTAAAAGTTTTAAATTAAAATTTTTTTAAGGGAAACAAACACAACCTAAAATTTTAATATATATATATGCATGCTATAAAATTGTTTCGATATAGCCAAATGACAATTTCTCTCATTTCAGAGTGGTTCGGAAAACATTTTTATATTTTTTAAAAATTTTCTAAAATTATTAATTAAAACATATTTAATCTATGAACCAAGTTTACTATTTTTGAAAATGTATATATATTTATTTAAAATTTTTAAACATAAGAGTATTTTAACCAGATTTCAACAATTTAAAATGACTAAAATATCCCCATATTTAAAATTACAAAAATAAAACATATGTATCTCCAAAATTAGTAAAACTTTATTTATAGATTAAATATATTGAAAAAAATAAATTTAGCCATTTCTGACCAGTTTGAAATAATCAGCTTCTTCATATATATGATTTTGTAATTATAAACAAACATAATGGATGAATTTTATAAATGGTTTAGGTTCAGATCTTAAAAAAAAACTCTTTAAAATTAAAGATGCGAAATAGAGCATGACTAGTTGGGCGGTGATCATGAAATTTGGATTCTTGGCTAAATAAAATATATTAAATAACATAAATGGATTGTGTTTTTAATCACTCATCAGATTGCCCAATCCAAGCCATTAATGTAATAGGGTTTGATCATTTCAGATCAGACTGGTCCAAAAATATTTTTTTATTTTTTTGAAAATATTTTTTTATAAAATTATTAATATAAGATTATTTAATTTAAAAATTAAGTTTTAGTATTTGAGAAATATGTATTCAAATATAGGGGTATTTTAGTCCTTTTAAATTGTTTATTTTAAATAGACCTACATTTTAAAAACATTTTAAAATAAAAATAATGCTTTTTGCCTGGTCACAAACGAGAATAGAGAACATTTGCGGCCGAGCGTAAAAGATCATACGCCATGAATTTGAACGAAGATAATTAATTTATTTCGAAGATTCCCCGGCTGCCTTTGGGCCCACTTACAATCAACGCACTAAAAGACTAAAGTGGACACGCATTGAATGGGTTTGCGTTGGGGCACACTACTCCCCTGTGGGCCCCACATTTATGGTGGGCCAGTTGCCACGTCTTTCTTCCACTCTACTCCACAAAAAGCTGAAGCTGCGCGTGCAAAAATGCAAATGCGTTCCTTTTCAATTTACGTGTTAACAAATGATGATATCTTAGTAAGTCGCTAACCAATAATCTTACCTAAACATTGCCGTATATATGACAGCATGTTACGTAATCTATATCCAAAAATATTTCTTTTTGAAATGAACAAATAATCGATTTTTTATTGCGATCATAAAAGTGGGTTTTTCTCAGCTAAGAGGAGGTGGTACGTAGAATGTGTTGTTGTTTGTTAGAAATGAGAAAATGTGTATGGAAAATAGAAAAAATTAAGTTGTTATTTTTTGATAATAGAAAATATTTTTCAGGAAATGAAAGATTCTATATCATATTCATCCCATTCTCATCTCAGCCGATATATGAACGCTTGTGTTTTTTTTTTTTTTTTTTTTTTTGATGAAAGAACACTTGTGTTTTAAAGATGAGTCAGTGACTCAGTTCCCATTTTTGGTTTCTTCAAATTAAAATTCTATTTATAGATCTTATATTTCTATTTATAAATTTTACTTAGAAATTTATAATTAATATCATAAAAGTATGGTTTCAAAATGCACTTATCTAAGTACTAATTAATAGATAAAATTAAACAACTTTTTATGCATTTTAAAAATATTTTTATAAACATCAAAAAAATATATTTTTTAATTTCTAATATACTATAAAGGATATCTATTATACTAAAAACTTTTCTACATTTATAGATGAAACTTATGCACAAGGAGATTAGACAAATGATGAGGTTTCCATGACAATGTAAACGATTTTTAAAGTAATTGAAGGAGTAGACTTTCTACGCCCATCAAACTGAAAAAAATAAATAAAGTTACATGAATGTAGGGTTTGATAGAAACCAAACTAATACTTAATATATGTTAGCATTTTGGGTTAGTTCTAGGCATTTGAAACTTTGATCTTACTCAAGTTGCAATGGGTATTTTTCATCAGAACATGCCTTATCCAATAGGTAAAAAGCAACCTACAGGTGTCTGACGATTACACCGAACACAGCCAAGTAGGGGTGCAACATGTATTTTCAAAATTTTAGGGGGTGAACATTACCCTCTCCACCACGTTGGTTTGTGTATGTAGTTATGTAGTTAAAAGTATAAAGTCATATGAAAAGTTGGGCAAAAAGAAGTGATAATTTATGGACTCCAAAATATTCAACATGTTCATTATCTTTAGCTCAGGCAAAATTTTCACCATAAAATAATAACAAACGAAAATTCATATAAATCAATTAAAACTTTTAAATCATGTTCGATCTGGCTTTGTATTTTGATAACCCACATATGACTTGCACATGATCTCCAACCGACCTACTCCTAATCCGAGCCACCTTCCCCAAATTTAAAAAGTTGAGGGGCAAACATAAAATTCCAATGTCAAGTGCATGTAAAATCCATAATCTATTAAGTGAATATAACAAATAATTAATATTAATATAATTTCATATATAATTAGTTTGACAATTTTTAGCCACCGAAAAGCCACGACACCTATGGCAGAGTATAATATATTTTTTACGTGCCTATTGTTAGGTCTTGTAAGATCTATAGGATCTTTTAAGATCCTGTCAGGTGGTCTAATATAATAAAATCTTAAGATTTTACGTAAAAGTGGTAGCTCAGCGTGTTTTGCAATATGATAATATTTTAGTGGTTGATTCTCTTTCTATTTGAGCATGATGGGAAGACTCTAATTAAGTATAGGGGAGTCTAGGTCTCTCATATATACAATTTACACTTGTAGTTGCCCATCGACTGCTGGTATTACAGGGAAAAAGTGCATCAGGACAACTTTGTAAGATTGTTATTATTATTATATATGAAATCTATAACATCAATGGATTTATGTACACTTTTACATTACCCAAATCCCACATGTGGTATCGGAGCCTATGTTATGAATTTTGTGGGTATAATAAATTTCATAATTGTTGTTTATCAAATGCTATTTTTTGCATAATTATTATGTGCAAAAAATAATGATTGCATATATTAGAATATTTTTAGCTGAATAATATATGTTGGCGTATAATGTTTTCTGTCAACGTGCTTACAAATAGGATTTCATGTTGCTCATGGTTTTACGTGTCTTACTTTCCATGGATTTGAATTATAAAAAAATAAAAAAATAAAAAGCAAATTTCATGATGCCTTTTGAAATTTTACAAGCGAAACTTATGAAAAAATTTATGATTTGCCCAAGGATTGGACAACATGCTTTATGGACCAGAATTTATGTGCAAATCATGAAATTTTAAGCATTAAATTCCATTCATTTAAATATGGGATTATGATGGATTTATGTGAATTAAATGGATGTTGAATGTATGCTACTAGATTACAAATATTATTAGCCCTATTTGTCTTCTTTAGTCATGCTTCTTCGTAATGCAATAATTTTGATTTTCAACCATGACATACAATTTACTATTTTGCATGCTAGCTTCTATTATATTTTTTTATTACTTTATGGCATGTTTAGTGGCGTGGTTATGGAAATATTTTTTTAAAAAAATCATAAGTTTTGAGATTCACATAAATATATCGAACTTTTAATTTATTTATGTAATTATGTTGATATATGACTTATTATAGGAACTTTTGATTTATTCATTAGCGTTATATAATAATGATCAACATATTATTATTATGATCACGGAATATAATAGTTTGGGCAGCCATTAAAGATCTAAAATAAATCACAAACAATGGGTTACCACTCAGATTACCTCAATATAATTTTTTTTCATAATTTTTTTCCTTCTCTTTTCATTGAACTTTTGATCGCCGACCCATAATAACTAAAAAAAAGAGGAGATGGCCATGAAGGTGCGAACATTAAAGGGCTATCCAAATAGATTTTTTTTCTTCTACCCACTATAACTAATATCTACAGAATAAAATAATAATAATAATGATCTCTCGAGCATGAAACATATGAGTGATTACATAAGTTATGACTATAATTTAAATTTTCTTATGATGAGATTTTAATTTATAGTATGACTAAAGATTGGTATCTAGGCAAGAGGTCTTGACTCTTGACGTGGACTACATGATTATTTAATTAGGACTCTGCTATACAGGGAGAGTCTCCTACACCCCACTTAACTTACCTGATTGACTAAAAATAGTACTATAAAATTTATTCACATATAATAAATTTAATAATCATTATTATTGAATTACTCTCAATATTTTACACTCGATAATTTGAGTGAGAGTTCATATGGATGGTTAATTTTATATATTAGAAAGCTAATAATTTAGTGCTTTCTATTAAATTTAAATTAACCTATTATTGTACAAATTTTATCAACACTCATAATTGAATATATGTTGTTATTATTATTATCTCTAACTCATGTGTAGAGAATGTTGATTTTGTAAAATTATTAAACTATTCATATTTAATCATTTTTGAATATTCTGGTAAGGTTTAGAATACTTCATTTTTTAATATTATTAAATAATAGATAAAATAATTTGGTTGATTTCCTCATGATAGAAATTGCATTATAGTTAATTTAAGTAATTTATATTTAGTAAATATTGATTATCCATTTTTTAGTTACCCTGAAGGGTCTAAAAGATTCAGTTAATCAATTTTATTAAACAATGAGAGAATATTGTTATGATCTTTCTCTCAGAATACAAATTGCATTATAGGTTATGTAATTAAGCAATCTGTATTTGATAATTTTGATTATTTTCTCATTTTTGTTCACCCCAAAGGATATAAAATGCATAGTTTTCAGAATCATTAAATAAAAGAAAATATTATTGTTGTATCTATTATAATGGAAATTGTGTTATACTAATTTCATTAAGCATTTTTGTTTAGTGAATTTTTGAATTTTTTATATTTTAGTAGCCCCAAAGGGCCTAGAATATGTAATATTCAAAATTATTAAATAATAAGAGATAATATCTTTGTCGTTTTTATCTCATAAAATAGAAATTTTATTAAGAACCATTACAAATAATTGTTAACATTCAGAATGGTGAATATGCTCATATAATTGTCTATCATGTAAATGCATTAAATGTTGGTTAAATTTGTAATTATAATTAATCAATTTATTGTTTAGTAAATTTTGTTCATCTTCATATTTTAGTTGCCCAAAAGGTCTAGAATATGTAGTCAATTAAAATTTTATTGACCAGTAGAGAGAATTTTTTTTAATTTTCTCTCATAATAGAATTTGCATTAAAGAATATTAGATTGTAGTTTTGCTTAAAGGTGGTTATAATCAAACATTTTGTTAATAATTAACTGGAACTGTATAAACACAAAGAATCTTTTGCCCAAAGGTGGGATATCTTTGACTTTATGTATTGTTAGTTAATTATTGAAAATTATTATTTATCACGGCATCAATATATATACATATATATTCATGCATTATTATTTGTATGATATTTATAAATTTAGCTATGATTAGAATTGTGCATAATAGTTTTCTGAATTATTATGATAATGTAAGCTTAATGACTGTTGTTAAAGGTATGAGTCCATCTATTTACACTCATTTATCTCATATTTTTGGGTTAAATGAACTAAATTACAGTGATTAACATAAGCAATTTCTTATTATATTCGCGTGCTTGGACTCAAATTTAGTTCTTTATATTAAAAGGCCTAATTTTATCACTGATGAAAATATCAATGAATAGAAGGTTCAATTTAAAATATGAGAGCATAATAATAAATTATCTCGAATTATTATTTAGAGTAAAATTATAAAGAATATCAAAAATTTTGTTCTTGATAATAAAAGCATTGAAATATTTCTTGACTTAATTAAGGAATAATATGGTAGATCAATATTAGAAGTGTTTACCAATAAATTGATTTCTATATAATATGACGATACTAGTGGAGTACAAAAGTACATTATGAGAATATTTGACATATCAAGAAACTTAAGACATTGAAGATGATAATTTCTAGTTTTTTACTAATTATATTTATGATCAATTCTTTTTATCATAGTTGTGCAATTTTATTTAAAATAGCTAAGAACACTCATGAAGAAATATCGATATTGAATATATTAATATTCTTGTGTGCTCAAAAGAAAAAGAGATTGAAGTCGGAAGTTTTACTAGTTATTAATTTTATCTTGACACTTAAAAAGTATAGTAAAAAAAGAGAAAAAGATATAAATTTTTCTCAAAGATAAGTAATGGGATGATAGACGTTATTTTTTTCTTATGAGAAAAGACATTTGGGGCTGTTTGGATAATATGAAAACTCTCCTTCTTTTACAAAAAATTTTCAATGTCAGGGGCTGCACTTAATTGGTAGGCTAGCTAGCTTCGATATCTAAGCACGCACCTGGAATGCCATGCTATAGAGGTAGAAAATGGTGTCATCACATAAAATTACATGTGGGTGCATTTAATGTGTTGACCAGACCTAATGTGGGGACGTAATTTGACCATGACCAACAATTATTATACAAAATTTTATGGGTAATTCTCAACATTGACCATGGCCAGCATTTATTACACAACTTTTTTCTGATAACAAAGAACATCATCGAGTTTTTTCCTTTTCCAAATAGACCCTTTAAGTGAAACTGTCATAATTTCTTAGTTGATATATTGACTTTAGTATTGCTACCATACCACCATAAGTGATTAATTTTGATAATTGAACTCAGAACTTATAAGTTATTTAATACTATTTAGATTTACATAATTTTTTGATCTTTCATCAGTATCTTAGAATTTAATAGCTTTACCAAAATTTGATGTATTAGATTATTCATTTAATTATGGTAATTCAAAGTTTAATTCATTTAATTTATTCTAATTTTGGTTGATGTTAAAACATCATATAATAATCTAATGAATGTACATTGTTTATATTTTGATAACTTGTTCACTATGAATGTATTTGTTGGTATTAAAGGTAAAATGATTAGTGTATTCCAACATTTATAATTACTTTTTATATTACATTGAAAGTAAAAGTATTATCATACTTGTTGATGGCTTCTCACATTATGAATTTATTTTACTATTATTTAAGTCTTTGAATAATTTTAAAGTTTTTAAAGAAATTATCAAAAATAAATAAAAAATTAAAGTTATGAGATTTAATAGCGGTCACAAGTTTTATCGTTAGCATGGTCAATTAAGTTAAATATTCGGATCTTTTGCTAGATTTCTATAAAAGAGTAATATTTAACTTAATATATTACTAGAATTAGTGAGACTAAAACATTTAAGTTCATTAAAATGATGAGAATAGTGGAAGCACAACTCTACTAAATGTAGAATTTAAGGATGTTAGGAATCCTTTTCCTATGTACCTCACTAAAAATATAAGAATTGAATCTATTAATTATAATAAGATAGATCAATAGTAAAAAATGTGGTGCTATCAATTGAAGAAATTGATAATGAACATACATTAATTTAAGTGACACTCATGGTGATAATAATATAGATCATACTAATAAATTGAAAAAGTCTCAAAGAGTTAAAAGACTTATTAGTTTGGATGATTACATTGTATATTTGGAAGAGTGTAACATTAATGTTAGTAATTCCCATTTAAAAAGACCATTAAAAAATTTAGAAATCTTAATGAAAAGTGAGATAGAATATTTGATCTTATTTCATTGCCTAAGTGATAAATATCGGTTAGTAATAAATGAATTTTCATGATCAAATGAGACCTTAAGGGCAATATGAGAAAGATGTAAGGTCAAATATATTACTAAATGATTCATTTAAATAGAAAGTATTAACTACAATGAGACATTTGCTTTATTTTCTAGAAAAGACTTATTCAAATTTGTTATAGTATTATTAACTTATTTTGATTTAGAGTTGAATTTAAGGATGCAAAGATATTTTTTTATCTAAAAGAAAATATTTATAGGATGCAACCGATAAATTTCAAAATGAAAGAAAAGAAAACATTAGTATGCAAATGAAAGAAAATCATATCTAGATTTAAATAAGCTTCATATTAATGATACCTAAAAAAATTATCATATCTTTCAGATTTATAATAAACATTATTGATCAATGTACACATCTGAAGTTAAGTGGAAACAAATTTATATTTCTGGTTATATATGGATGATAGTTTTCTTGCTACTAATGAGTTGTCTCTTATATAATGTTAAGAACTATCATTTTGATACAAAAATATGAATTATACATCATGTGTTATAGAAATTAAAGTCTATTGAGATAGATTTGACTGACTACTTTTTTTTTTACAAAGGGCTTACATCAGTAAGATCTTAGAAAGGGTTAACAAGATAAGTTGCTCATCATAGAAAGTGTCAATCTTTGAATGTCATAATTTAGATTTGCATATGTATTTGCAAAATAAAATTAAAAACTAGATTATGAAATTCATCTCATATATTTCTACACTAAAGTATAATATATGCTCAAATGTATATTGGTCATGATCTTAATTATAAAATGAGATTACTTGTGAGATATTAATGTGATCCAATAATAAAATATTAGAACAAAATAAAGAAAATAATATAATATCTCTAAGAATTTAAAGATTATAAGCTCACAGAAAGCACTATTGATTAATTAGAAGTGATCAATTATATATATTCAAAATTTTTGCTAGTATTAATTGTCAATCTTACTTGTATTATGATTAATGAAATTTATCTCAATGCTTAAAATTGTACATTTGAGATTTTATTGCGGCAATTCTTGCACAGTGCTCCAATTACATGAAACTTATTAATTTAATTTAGAACATCGATATTATGTACTTATTGATATAAGAAATGATCAATAATCATTTTATATTAATTAGTCTTGTCGGTAGTACCGATATGATATTGATCCCATGACTAAGCGTTTTGGTGCCTAAAGTTTTCTCGAGACATATAAAAAACATGAATTCTATTACATAGGATAATTAATGATATAATATTATAATCAATATTTTGAGATCTCGTATATGATGATAATTGGCGCCTAAAGTTTTCTTTATTGTATTTTGTTGACAGTTAATGTGAGTTTGAAACAGAAGGACTTGTCTCTGTGACACTAAAGTGGACATTATTATAAATATACCACATTATTGCAAATCCAATATTAAGAACTTGATTGAGTTTCATAATATCTTGACGCATGGAAGAAAATGTGCACATATTACATATAACCGTCATAATCTGTATTAACAGATTTTCTTAACTTAAGTATAAATGTTAAATTGCATTTTCATTGATTGAGTGTGTTTTTCAAACGAGTACACTCAACTAGTAGTTTTCAAATGCTGAATCTAGGAATTGTATTTTATATAAATTCTTTAATATATATATTAGGCTAAGTGGGAGAATGTAGATCTTGTAAAATCTATTAGATCTTTTAAGATCCCGTAAGGTGACCTAATATAATATAATCCTAGGATTTTACATAAAAGTGGTAACTCAACGTATTTTGGAATATGATAATTTTTTCAATGGTTGATTCTCTTTCTATTTAAGCATGATGAGAAAACTCTATTTAAGCATAGGAGAGTCTGGGCCCCTCCTACACACAATTTACACTGATGGTTGCGCATTGACTGCTAGTATTTCCAAGAGAAAGTGCAACAGGAGAAGATTCTGTACCCAATAAGATTATTCTTGTTGTTTTATGTGAAATCTATGACATCCGCATTACCCAAATCCAACACCTATACCACAGAACATCCAAACTTCATAAATTTAGCATAACTCCATAGAAAATTGAAACAAAAAAGATGAATTAGAGAAAATTATTAGGCACTAGCTTTTTAAATTTTATTTTATTATTGATCTATTTAATTATTTAATTTATGATATATGTCATAGGTTTTATATTTGTTGCTTCCTTCTTCATTGCTCAGCACCGAAAGTCATAAATTAATTTTATAGTCTAATTAGACAATCTTTTCGAAACCAAAAATCTCACATGGACAACTATAAAATTTATACCTTTTAATATTATAACTAAATTATGATCAAATATTTATTTTACAGGTTAATTTGAAATACGATCAAAACTCATA
Source organism: Annona squamosa (assembly GCA_035584095.1). NCBI lineage: Eukaryota > Viridiplantae > Streptophyta > Magnoliopsida > Magnoliales > Annonaceae > Annona > Annona squamosa. The sequence goes on along the minus strand of JAXCLR010000073.1, from coordinate 29,144,661 downwards.
CATATTTATGTGCATGACCACACGTGGAAACAAATTCTATCCTTAATTCCAACTATAACAACACTGCTAATTTCCATTAGATAATAGGGCAAATATTTTTAGAATGACCGAATTGCCATTGTTGTATCAGTTGAAGAGGCAATGCTTGCGCATTGTAGAGGTTTAGGATGCATTTTTTGTCATTTTATTAATTAATATCTAATCATAGCAACTAATGATGATATTTTTCTATTTTTATTTGGGATAATCTTTTAACTTTATAATATTTTAATGTTAGTCCTAAATGTAGTGTCACATTTGGAATTAGAGATATAATATGTAGTCATATAAACCATTTTTCTAAATGTGTCATCTATCCATAAATATGAGTATAAATTACGATCATATTCAAAACTAGCACATTTTTATTAATAAATTAATTTTTCATGGGTTAGAAAAAGTTTAATAGATTGATGTAATGTTGTAATACATGATATTTAGAAAACATAGTTAGATGTTATAAAAAAAAACACAGCTAGCAAATAAAATTTTGAGTTATGCTTTCAGAAAACTATTTCACATAAACATATCAATGTTAACATATTCAATTTGACCCACCTTTAATATTATGTGAAATCTACTTTACTATTGCATTTTTTTAAAGTAATGAATTAATTTCCAATATACTTACTACATGTGCTCTTGATTGCAAATATATCCTGCATAAGAGAAATGTTTCAAACATACCTACAAAGTATTTTATTAATTTCAAGGTCATGTTTGACTTCATATAAAACTTTTTAATCTAAATTTTTTATTTTCAAAACAATCAAATTTTAAAATTATTTTTTCATATTTTCATATACAACTACTTTACTTTTCCAATTATTTTTATACAGTTGACATATCTATTTTAATTTTATTTTCTTTACACCTCATTATTATTTATATCATATTATATTATTTTCTTCTATCTCAAAAACTTTTCCATACAAAAATTTATCACTTCCCAAGCATACCTAAAATGAGATCAGTCAATAACAAAAAAAATGTTAACACTTGGATGACCAATTGATTAATTTAAATTAAGTACAAAAACTGACGCCGAAAATTATAACTTGCACGTGATCATTTCGAATTCAATTTCACTTTTACAAATTTACTATAATCAACTCATACCATTAAGCGAACACGCAGCTCCACTCCCGAGGCATTGCTCTTGTTGTGTTCAGAAGCCAAAGTAGTTGAGAGATTTCCGAAGTCCGACGCCAATTTGTGGGCAACTTCACGGTTGGCTATTTTTTCCATCTCGGTTTTGTTGCCCGGTTTTTTAAGTGTTGCATCCATGTCTACTTGGGTATGGCGCGCAGAGAGATCCAAGATCAGCTGTCTCGTTGGATCTTTGCTGGATCGAGGAGATCTCGCCATCGCCATTGAAAATGGGTTGACCTAGCGATGGAGAAGGTGGCTTCAACGCTAACGAGGTTGACTGTGAAAAGGACTTTTCCATTTTGTGGTGATGGGTTTAATCGGCAGGGGTGTAGGACGTCAGGATTGAGGAAGATGACCAAAGGAGGCGAAGAAGGTGCCAGATCGTGGCAGGGTTGGACAACGCTGCCAGAGTTGATGTACAGAATCGACAATGTGCAGCATCAGTTGATTGGGTTTATGGTCGCGGGTTACTCATCCATGGGCAGCCATGGATGATTGGTCGGCGTTGGAAGTCAGAACACAAGAAGAGGGGCAATAGATGAAGATGATATGCAAGATGCTATTGTTTTCAAGTGAATTTTTATCCTATAGCCTCTTGAATGACGAGGCTCGCAGCGAGAAGGGAAACAAGCGCTTCAATCCAACTTCGAACCCAAGCTTTTACATAAGCCCGCACACACACCCTCACATACCCTCCACGTCTTTACAGTTTACACAGTTGCGAGCAGTAATAAAACTTTTTAATGAAATATTTTGTGCGTGAAAATTTTTGAATTTGAAAATTTTGTTGTGTGAAAATTTTTGAATTTGTAAAAAGTGATGTGATATGATGGAAGGTATTGATAATCAGTAAAAAGAATAAAGTTAAAATAAATAAATTAATTGTATAGGTAGTTATATAGAAATAATTGAAAAGTAAGATTATTTAAAAGTTTTAGATTAAAAAGTTATAATTGAAATTTTTTATAACTTAACAAACATGCCATAAGTGGTGACCATTTTCCAAATGTTTAGGCTCGAAAACCCGCCCGAATTCACAAGGTAATTGTAATTGTGGCGCCCCGAACCGAAGCGTCACATTTGTCCTTACTCCAGGATCGTGTCGATTGGTAAATGTGACTCAGGATTATTGCCCTGATCATGCGGCGGGTTCTTAATTGGATCTCGTCCAATTTTTTTCTTTCTTTTTCTTTTCTTTCATCACATAACATATACTCATCATCATTCAAAATGGACCTATCCATATCATCATAAATC
>JAXCLR010000073.1:29098143-29114608 GCA_035584095.1 Annona squamosa | reverse complement strand
GGGTCATCTTCCGAATGACGTCATGCGCATTGACGTGCGCAATGCAGATTGCCGGGTAGTAAAGTCGTAGTAGCGAGCGAATGATGTTCTACTGCGTGCGTGTGCGTGTGCGTGTGCGTGTGCATGGACTTGCATTGCAAAGTGTACTTTCGGGGGCTCTCGTACATCCGGGTGTACCAGTATTCGTCGCTGTGGAAGACCGCAGGGGTGGGTTAGGTGGTAGGGCCTCCCCATCCCGTCATCAGTGGATGTCATGGTTACTCAACCGCTTTTAGGCATGGCGATTCGCGCACGTACCTTGCGAATTGACTGTGGGGATTTATTCCGTTCACACTTCACACGTGCTGATTATCAATGAACGTGGGGTGATTTAACAACGTTAATGCCAACCAGCAGTGGTTCTTCAATTTCAATCCCATGTTGGAAAATGTTTGATAAGAGGAGGAGAAGGGTCTGGGATGTATGGGAAGCATTTTCCAGAGCCTGCTGAAATTGGGAAACTTACACAACTTGCTAGCCCAAGTTGAAGTTGAGTGGGTTCAAAACCAAATGGCCGTTCTCTTCAAACATAAATAGGGTAACATTAATTCCAACTTTACACCCTTCGCCGCCCGTCGGATCCAACGTCAAAGCTGTCATTTTCTTCCTCGTGCAATTCCCCAATCTTGCTTAAGCCTGGCAACTAGAACTCATATGGTATCTACTTTGGTTTAGCTACATGCGAGTTGTTTGGCGTTGTTGCCTATTATATTGTATGCAAAAATTTTAATTCGCTACGTTAAAATCATTGCACAAAATTTTGCTTTTGTAGTGAATGAAAAGAAATCGATGGGAAAATTTTCATATTCGTGGGTTAATTTGGCGTGGAACTTTGATAACGACTTTATGTTTTTATCATTATTATTATTATTATTATTTTGATGAAAATGTTTTTATCATTATTGTCTGCGTGCTGGGTTTCAATTCCATGAAACCCTTCCATTTAGGGCTCAACTTGATGGTGAAACCGAAATTCAATCCGAGTTATTTTGTTTAACAACGTTTTTTTTTTTTTATTTATGGTGTTAAATATCATTTCAATCAGAATAGGTGGTGGCCCATGAATGCTTAAAGATTATAAATAATCATATGTAAACTTTGAAAATCACATACATCTATCAGTAGATGTGTTAGAATGTTATAGCAATTTATAAAATCATCTATTACGTAGAAAGGTGATTTAGATAGTGTACATGTCGAACTAATAGTTTCAAAATGATTATATAAATCAAATAACTTAATTATGTTGATTTTATACTTTTATCATATGGGGGGCGTTAAAATATTTGATTCATACGAGTTATGATGTTATAACTCAAGCTGACAAATTGATTTCAAGATAGGCCATAAACAATCCAGTTCCATAAATTTCATTTCCACTGAATCCTGGTTCCATGGAATTTGAGCCCCCATATGTTTATTATAGGAAGTAGGAAAAAGAAAATTTTTGAGTAAGGGGAGTGGTAGAAAGTGAGGAAGGAGAAAATATCTAAAAAACATAAAAGTAATATAATATGATAGGAATAAAATGGAAAGAAATAGACCAGTTAGGTAAAAAAGATTGGAATAGTAAGGGAAAAAATGAAAAAAAGAGTTATGTAGTTAAGATGTCAAATTATTTTTTAAAAATTAAGAAAAGAGATAGGTTACTACACACCATTGTCACCAAACAATATCTTCACCGAACAACCAAATTCACACCTTAGTAGTATCATATTTCAGACTTTGACACAAACGTCTGATCCTTTGAGAAAAAGCTTTCACAGTGAATTTAATGTTAGAAAAGCCCATGACAAAAGAGAAAGCTTGACCAATGCCGATAATTTTCTGTTTTCTTTTTATATTTATTCCCCGTGAACTGTTGATATTTTTATTGAGAACAAGCCAACAATCGTATTTTTTACTTTAACATACTGAAAATCATTTTGATTGGATATTTAGCTAAACAAAATACTCAAAAAAGGGTTTTAAAGCAATTTATAAGCTTGAATTTATTGTGGCCTACATAAAAACCCATGTCCTCATTTATTTTTTTCCGTTTTGTAATTCATTTAATACTTCTGCCTTTTTTTTTTTCTCATTTTCTGATTCATATTTTTCTAGGGGCATAACTTGGGTTGCTTTGGTTATTGGTGGATCCTGCTATTACATCATTTCGAAAAATTTCTACCTTGCATACCCTATGCAGTGGTCTTTTCTCTTGGTTTCAGGTACAAACATAACAAAAAATGAATTGATTGAACTCACTATAAAAAGTAAAAAAAAATAAAAATAAATTCTGAAAGAGAAAACAAACGGAGGAAAAGAAACTACTTTATTCACTACTATTGAATAATTACTCACTGTATATAACACATTGCAACAAATTTTATTTAATGAAGCTAGCTGTCGGATGCATAAAATATAAAATTATAAATGTCACTACATTAGAGGTGCTTTTGTTTTTCAATAAAATTTTCTTACCTCTGCAACTACTTTATTTGTAATAATTTATATATATCTTTTGTATGGCTACTCAACTATTTTATTTATTTTAAATTTATTATCTTTATTCATCATTATTATCTGGATTATATCATATCATTTCTTTCATTTCAAAAGCTTTTTCACTAAAAAATTTTTGTTCAAAAGTTCTATCAAATACCAAACACCCTCCTACATATATTTTGTTGAAAATTGGTTATTCAGTTATAAATACTTGATTGTTGTAGAGTAATAATATTTGCTTACATATGACCATTTTTCACATCAAATGTAGTCAAAAGCAACATTGAATGCTAACTATTACAATTTGAATACAAAGATCAATAAAACTTTGATTGCAATTAGTATAAAATGAAGTTTTTTAAATCAAGCGTAGCCAAATTAGTACAAAATGTTGGCTGCAAAAAGCTGGCCACATATAAATATATAATGCACATACTGGAATCGACCTTACCTGAGTTGGTCATGTAGGTAATAAAAATGGAATATTCTATCCTAAATACATAACTTACCCGACCCAAAAGCATATACCCTGCTAAAGTAGCACCCTTAGTCGTCTGACTTGCTGGAGAGATGGCGATATATGACATGTTTGGCATGACCTTTTTACTTGAGCTATCCCAGGAAAATCTCGACTCTAAATGTGCTTCTGATCATATCCAAGAAAATAACGTTTAACAGAAGTGGTTGACGTGTGGACAGACGCATGCAAGAGGCAATTGCATTCGGGTGAATTCAAAGCCTTTTGCTTTCCATATTCAGAGAAGATGGTTGTCATGCTGGCCCATGGAGTGCTTGCTAGCTGATACCTGACTACATGTCCACATTCGATAGCTTTTTGGCACGTTCCACCTCATGAGTGCCGTAGTGCATTTTTACAAAAACGTCATGTTGGAACGAGACGAGTAATCCAATTCTCCACGTGGGCATTCAATTAAGATGGAAACCACGGCGAGGCATCACCCAAACCGGTCCAACAGTGTGCCACGGAAAACATGTGACTAGCGTGGTTGACAAGAGTCTTGCCTTAAGTATAAGAGATTTGGACTTCGAATTCCTGTTTAGAGAGTTTATTTTTAATTTTCTGAAGTAATATCTTCATAATTACTTAATTAGCTTCCATAAAAAAAACTACGTAGTTAGCAATATTGTTAGATTTACACTCAAAACTAAGATTAAAATATGTACTTGGGTTTTCTAACCTTTTAGGGGTTTGAGGCAAGAAGATCCTTTATCTCCCTATCTCTTTCTCCTATGTGTAGAAGGTCTTTCTGTTCTCATTTCTAGGGCGGTGGCCCGAGGGGTGCTTCATGGAATCAGAATCAATTTGACGGGTCCACAGATTTCTTATCTTCTTTTCGCTGATGATGCTTTGCTATTTGTTCGGGCGGAAGGAGTGGACATTAGGATCTTGTTGGATATCCTTGACACATATGCGGCTTCTTCAGGTCAGACGGTCAATGTTGATAAAACCTCCATTTTCTTCAGCTCAAATATGAATGATCACGACCGTCGGGAGATAACCGAGCTACTGGCGGTGGAGGGCCGGGATCTCCACAATTACCTGGGTCTTCCGGCTTGGATTGGTAGATCCAAAAAAGGCATGTTTAAAGGAATACAGGAGTGTATATGGCGAAAAATCCAAGGGTGGAAGGGGCGTCTCCTATCTTGGGGGGGCAAGGAGGTTTTAATTAAGGCAGTTGCACAGGCCATCCCGTCATACGCTATGAGTATATTTCTTCTCCCTAAGTCCTTTTGTTTGAATATAAATAGCATGTTAAGCAAATTTTGGTGGGGCGAGAAGGGAGATAAAAGGAAGATGAGTTGGGTTGCTTGGGCGGATATGTGCAAACCTAAAAGGACAGGAGGAATGGGGTTCAGAGACATAATGGCTTTCTATGCCCTCTTAGCGCAACAAGTCTGGAGGCTAGCATCCAACACTGACTCCTTTTGCTATAGAGTCCTTAAAGCTAAATATTTCCCGGAGTCGGATATTTGGTGCTGTTTAGGGGGACCGGCTGACTCCTACACATGAAAGAGCATCCTCAATGCGCGGGAGGCGATCCGATCTGGCTATAAATGGAGGGTGGGTGATGGTAATCGGATTCAATTTTTTCAGGATGTTTGGCTTGATTCGATGGCGAACAAGGCGGGCCCTCTACCATTATCTTTACCGGAGGATGTATTGGTCAGTCATTTCATAAATGAGGAATCAAAGACGTGGATCAAGGAGAGGGTGGTTGCTGCTGTGGGTGAGGTCGGCTGGCAGGAAATTAGGCACATACCACTACCCCGGGGGGAGGTTCAGGATTGTGTCTTCTGGGCTCTTGAACCCAACGGTTTCTACTCGGCGAAGTCGGCTCATAGGATGCTATCTATGTCATCGTCTACGCCCAGTCTGGATCATTTCTTTTGGGCTATATGGAGGACAAGGCTACCTAGTAAGGTAAGGATTTTTGGGTGGCGGTTACTGAAGAACGCACTACCTACATTTTGGAACCTATCAAATAGGGGTGTCCCGGTTGAGGTGACCTGCATGTTTTGTAAGAGGGAGGTGGAAGATATTAATCATTTGTTCTTGAGATGCCCGTGTATTGCAAGGATCGGCAGGATGGCGGCTCGTCGGAGCTCTCCCGTATCGGAGGTGCTGGAGTCATTGTGTAAGCTGTCTAGAGGCAACAATCTGGACAGGTTGGCTTTCTTTATCGTATATTGCTGGCGAATATGGTTTCTGCGTAACAAGTGCAGGGACGAGGGCGTCCAACCTTTCTTTGAGGACACTCTACGGTGGTGCCATGATTATATGGATCAGCTTAGGAGGGCGGCTCTTCTTGGTCAATCTTGTGTTTTGGACCGCCCTCTTGTGGCTAGGTGGATTGCCCCCCCACATGGTGTTTTCAAGCTAAATATTGACACGCGGTCCTTGGGGGAAAGGATGGTCATTGGTTTGGCGGCGGTTATTAGAGACTCTAGGGGTCTTTTTGTTGGGGCCATGGGATGGAGATGGAGGGGTGTGATGGAACCATTGATGATGGAAGCATATGCTTTTCTTTTGGGTTTAAAGTGGGCCCTCCAGCTTAACTTGGGCCACATACAAATTGAAACGGATTCTCTTCTGCTCTGCTCTTTCCTATCAAGTGATTGCGCCATCTCTTCACCGGTGGGACATATCGTCAGCGAAATTAGATCCATCCTCATTTCAAATGATCAACTCTCTTTTCACCATGTTCTTAGGCAAGGAAATGGGGTGGCCCATTCCTTAGCTGACCTGGTCTCTATTTCTGCACAGGATCATTCTATTTGGTGGGGATCTCCCCCACAAGAAATTATAACGAAAATCTGTACAAATAATTTTTTGACAAGTAATTGCTTGGATTTCTCTCCTCTGAACCCTTTTCAAGTGGAAAGGGGGTCGGATTAGAGTAATTCTTCTATCAAAAAAAAAAATATGTACTTGGGTTAAGTTGTAAATACAAAAAAAAAAATCAGTGTGCCACAAGTGATTCTGGCATGCTTCGATGCGTGGGTTGGATTCAATTGAAGAAGCCGAAAAATTAAGCCTGATCTTCATGATGTTACTTACCAAGGCTAAGCTTGAGGCCCCAGGGCCAGCTACAAACCAGTCGATTGGTTCAATCCAGCCATAAACGATTTTGTAAACTTAATGCCCAACCTTATTTAGACCTTTTTGAAATCTGGTGAAGTTTAAATAGTTGAATTTTTTACACTATTGTAATTTAAAGTCACCTACTTGTTAAATTTATAAATTACTTACATAACATATGATTAACAAGTTAAATTAAAGCACCATTAACTAATTATAGGGAATTTCTACCTCGAAACCAGTTGCAACAAACTTTGCACTTCTAAACATTTTAAATTTAGACCCAAGCATTTAAAAATATTTACTTAGTCTAAATAAAAATATTGCTTGATGCAAAAGGGTATAATAACATGGACAAATATAATTTTAAACCATGTTGTGTATTTGCATTCATTTTTAATTATATACAAGTTCAATTAAAATGACTTTTGAAATCACAAAAATTCATATAAGGAAAATATGAGCACCAGCGTTAATATAAATAAAATTGAGGCTTTTTCCTTAGCTAGATAATTTGGGCAAAATTACAAGCATACCCCTTAGTTTTAGAAAATTGAAAATCATCTAAATTATCATGAAATTGCAAGTGTATTCCTTTTGTTAAAATTAATGAATGATAATTAAAATTTTATAAATAACAAAAATGTTCTTGTCAAAAGACATGACAATTAAATTTATTATTTTCAACCATTATTTGTGGAACAAATATTAAAACACGGATTGCAAGTGTATGCCTTAGTTTTAGAAAATTGTTAACTCATCTCTAACTTTTGCATGAAGTTGCAAGCATATTTATTTTATTAAAATTCATTAATGACAGTTAAATTTTTATAAAATAACAAAAATATCCTTGTCAACAAACAAGACAATTAAGTTTATTATTTACAACTATTATTCATATAACAAATATTAAAACACCATTGCAAAAATAAAATATATTATTAAATGATAGGATGTACAAATAAATATTTTGATAGTAATAAATAAAAATAATCAATTTAATTTTCATGTAAAATTACAAGAGAATACTTTCAAATCCAAAAATTTTATTTTTTAAAATAGTCCTCACATTAAATAGAATAATTTTTTTTTTGTCAATTTTCAAAATTTTGACTATAAAAATTTTAGAAATTAGTTTTATAATGCTATAAAGGAGAAATTTAAAAATTATTTTATCTTTCAAATATATTTCTCACATCAAACAAATTAATTTTGCGTTCCTTATATGTTAAAATTTTTCATGATAAATAAATTTATATTTTATAATAGAAAATACACTTAAGTAAAAATATTATTTAAAAAATTCCTGAATTAAGATATATTCTTTTAAAAAATTCATGTTTTCGAAAGATATTTTCTTATACTACTATTATTATCTTAGAAAATAAACTTTAAATATTATTTGTTATGAGAGTTTTCAAAATTGACAATCCTTAAGATATTTAACGTCAAAAAATTTAAAAAAAACAAAGCATTTGTATTTTAGGATATTTTCTTGTATTTTCTATAATATTAAACATTAAATTCTCAAATTATTTATTATAAAAATTTATAATGTGATAATCACAAAGTAAATCTATTTAGTATTTATAAAAAAGAAAAGTTTTATTTTAAAAATATTTTCATTTAATTTTATATTTTAATATTAGATTATTAGTTTTTAAAGTTATTTGTGTCGAGAATTTCCAAAATACAAAGGACAAGAAATTAATCTATTTAGTGCAAGAAATATTTCTAAAAATAATTTTCTTATAATTTTCATTATTTGAAAATATATTAATCGATTATTTTATTTTATTATTTAATAGTATATTTAGTCATTGCAATGGTTTTTACAATATTTGTAATGCAAATAATGAGTGCAAATAATAAATTCAATTTTCATGTTGATTAACAAGGAAATTTCATCATTTCATTGAGAATGTTAATTATCATTCATGAAACCTAATAAAAAAGAATATACTTGTAATTTTATGAAAAAAATACTCTTGCAATTTTAGGTAAATATAGTAGAGTAATTTGAAATCTTGTGGAACTAAGAGATATTTTTGCAATTTTACCCAAAACACATAGGTACAGATGAAAAAACCCAATAAAAAATTTAAAATTTTTGAAGAGGAGGGTTGAAGTTGCTACCAGTTCATTCACTTAATTTTCCCTTTTCTATGAGGTTGCTAGAGAGGTTGAGAGGGAATCTTTGAATTCAAACTAATACTACAAAAAGTGTATATCAATACCATAGAATATGCCGGCAGGAGACCAAGTGACAATAATTTTCCATTAGTTATAAATGATTCCTAGTCATTAATTTCCTTTTAATTATAAATAATTTAATAATTAGCAAGGTTTAATATAAGGGGCGAAAAGTGGCGCCTTACATTTAAAAAAATCATGTTTAACCATACTTTTTATATCGGGTTGGGACAAGGTCAGTCTGACCCTCAATAGATCTCAAGACAAATTTCGGATTGGTTTTGGGACAACGAGTTAGGTTAAAAAATTAGGTCAAAGTTTAAAAATTTATATACATATTAATATAAACTCCTATCTATGATAAATTTAAAGGTTAATAATGCAATATTTTATTATTTAGTAAATAAAACACAGTTGTCATAACAAAGCATTAATAAAATTTTTAAGTAATTTCGTTTACAACTTAACCTTAATAAATATGTATATCAACCTTAAAAAGACATTGATGTAAATTTTAAATTACAATTAAAATTGCTAAATTACAAGATAATAATATTTATTTTTGTAAGATATAAACAACATGGATTATATATTTTATTTAGTTGATAAATATGTGAATGAGATAACTTGAACATGATATATGCAATTAAGAAATAAAAAATTATGTATATAAACAAGTTTAAATTTAAACGTATATAAACATAAATCCTATTTACATTAATAAGTTATAAAGTTAAACATATTTATCTAACAAAACAACATTCACATAAATAAATTATATAATTTATAAAAGTAATTTACATCTTGTAAGTCGAGGTGGGTTGGAACATGGTCAACTCGCTTTACCCCTTAAAACTGAAACACAGGTCTAATATCTTGATCTACTCCACTCTATCGAGTCAAAATCATTGCTTTGACCCTCTGTAAAATCGGGATGAGGCTGGTCATGGGTCTACCCGACCTTATTTTCACCCCTAGTTGAATACAATTTGTTATTAAAGACCAATTAGAGTCTAATGAAATTTAAAAGAATTTCATAGGCATCAAACATAACTTCTATTAAACTATATTAATTTTGATGAACAATTATTAACCTAAATTAAAGCTTATCAAACTTTCATGAGCTTGTATATAGTTTAATTGATTTAAATAGAGTTTGATAAAGTTCAATGTTGAATCGCATAGACTCTTGATTTCGTTTAGCTGAGCTTCATTCTTGCCGAATGTGGTGATTATGCTTCTGTCTTTTCTTTTTAGCTACTAATATGGATATATAAGAGCCCATCCAAAATGCCCATTCGATGTAGGGTATGGGATGAGGGCACGTGTAAGAGGTAGTTTTGACTGGGCCTTTGCAATTTGAAAATTGTAAGTCTACTGTAAATCTTATTTAAAATCTGTAATCAATATGATAATAATACACTTTTAAAATGCATTAATTAAATCTTCTAAATAATAAATAAACTAAACAAGTTTCTATATTTGTAAAAGATATATTTTATATTTTTAAATATATAAGATACAACAATACGATCGATTTCGGATATCAGGATTTTTATTTGAAATCAATCCCACATTGCATGTAGTAAAATAAGAACTTACCTACTCATTTTAAGATACCCAATAAGTCAAACTCACAAGTACCTTATCTAAATTATACTCCTAATTAGTCTTTTTAGCTAGGGGTGTAAATAGAGGTGTATACTTTCCCATGGTTCTTGGTCGGGCCCTCATGTGCAATGAGAAAGAGGTAGTTGTGTTTACTGAATCTTAATTTTAGATTCTTAAACTATGAGAGTTCTGTTTTGTTTGATTTTAGAAGTAATTTTTTCCCATGGTTCATTTTTATGGGATTTCTTAGGTTTATTAGCAGTCGATTGCTACCTGTTGCAGTCTGGATTGACCTAGGTCAAACTTGCTAATTCAAGTTCTGGATGACTCTAATAACACATGACTAAAAATTCTGATAAAAAAAGAGGCTGAAGAGTGGCAGCAGACTTGAGCGAATATGGTCTACCGGCACCAGGCCATTAGAGATGGATACGAAGCGGGGATTCTCAAATCAGTAATGATTTGTCGGTGCATAATCACATTAAATAATATTGGAGCACATTAAAACTAACAACTAATAATAACGTGGAATAATTTTGAGACTGGTTGAATATATAGAGAGGCAAAGAAAGTTTGAATTATTTGGGAAAAAGAAATTTTTATTAAATTAAATTGCCCAAAATAAAATTACAACTAAGAATTAAAGTGCGATAAAAATAATTATAAATAAAATCTAACTAAAGGGCAAAGAAAATAAAAATCTAAAATTAAAAAAGCAAAGAAAATAAAATAAAATCGGGAAAGTTTGCACCAAAAAGATCTCTCCCCCCAAGGTTCTCCAGACTCGAGAGCTCGAAAACTGAAGTTGGAATTGAGAATTGGACGTAGAGCTTAGTTGCCAGGAAAGCTTGCCACGACCCCTTTTTGTAAGGGCTGAATCCACGAGAGGGCAAGATTGGGAGAGAACTGATCGTCCGCGCAATTTCTGGATTTCGCCTAAGTTGCGCACAATGGACGGTTGAAATTGAATCATGTATTGCTCACGGCTTCGACGCCACTTCTACTGTTGATTAGTTTCTTGTCCCTTAGCCTGCTAGGAAATTGCGCATATGTTTGTGTTGAGTGCCATTCGACAATCGTTGGTGAAACCAGCCTTAGTTGGTCGTTAGAGTCTTTTGCAATGAAGAACGACCTCGTTGTTGCTACGTCCTGGATCGCTGCTTGGTGAGCTACTAGTGGTCCAAATCAGTATATGGGTGCCGACTTTGGAGCTTTCACATCATTTATCTCTCGAAATTGACGAAAAGGGCAGATTACAAATCTGCCTGTTGATGCTTTTTCTTCTTCTCGTCTCGACTTCATAATTCGTGGCGGTTCTTCTTCCCCTTTTTTGATTGGCCATGGCCGACCATATGAGGAAGATGGTGAAAAAAAACGGTAGTCCAGCAGCCGCCTTGATTTTGTGCACATGCAGCTCTAATTTTACAACATTGACCACCCAACAGAGATTTCTTTTCAATTCAACCCAAAAAAACCCCTTCCACCGTTTAAGAATAAAGGATCTTAATAACAATATGATTAACCAAGATTTTTCTAAGACGAATGCAATTATCGATTGCAGTTTTACGTGAAGGACTATGAGTTTTACGTGAAGGACTATGAATTCATAGCAATCTTCAATGTAGATTTCCAGCCATCTTCTAATTTTCTAAAGAAGAAGGTTCTCCATTTTCAGGTATTTACGATTGACTCCTTTAACTGGAATTTCATATTTCTGTTCAAATGCAGTTCCTGATTTGACATTATTCTTTGTTATTGGAGGCAGGACAAGAGAGAGTAGAAGGCAAGCAAAGCCAATGCATACACATCCAAATTGAATGGAACCCCCAAAAAAACAAAGAAGAATTTGAAAATGGAACTCCTAATCCAATCCAAAGGCCAACCGTTTTAAGAAAATCAGGATTCCATCCACGCCCGTCTCTAAAAGTCATTTGTCTGCAGAAGAGGTGGGGAGATGGGATGGCAGTGGGGATAGAAATAAATAGATGAGTGCAATCCAATGTGTCCACCTCCAAATCCAGCTACAAGGCTCTGTTTTGGGTAGGGCCCATTTGCCAAAGAAGAGGCGGGGTAGCGGCTGCTGTTGACGCGCCTCTCAACGTGTCATTGCCTCCCATCCCTTATATCACCCTCCGAATCAACTCTATCTCCATAGCCACATTGTCCTCCCAATCAACTCCCTCACTGACGCGTCGATGTAGTAAGGAAAATACGTGGGCGGGAGAGGAGGGCTCAATCGGCGCTGATGGTCTGCTGCCATCACGAAGCTAGTTGTATGCTCTCCATCCGTGGCTTTGCCATCTACCTTCAACATGCAAACCCACATGTACGCTGACGTACATTCGTCAGCACGAACAACGAGAAGCGTGAATCTCCTGCACGGCGGCTCATAGCTGAGCTCGGAGAGTCACCTACAACGAAAGAACATGGGATGGGATGGAGGCTTACTAAGGTATCTTGGGCGTGAGAGATGGAATGTGGCAACAGAGCAACGGGCGTAGTTGACCACATGATCTAAGTGAGAGTAAGACCGTGTGATGGTGAGTTGAATGGAGTCAACTTCGGTGAAGAGATCTCATGGCAGCCGATTTCAGAGTTATGGGTGAGAATTTCAGCAAATGGGTAGTATATCTCGAGTGCGAGGGAGAAAGCACTTGAGTTTACAAAGAAGAGCGATGGTGTCTGTGCTTTTGTTTGGAAACTGATAAAAGAAGAGGCGTTAGACAGATGGGGCCTGCAACCATATGATGTCGTAGAAGGTGAGTGGAAGAGCAGGGGGTAGAAGGGAGGCAGGCAAGGGAGAAACTCTGCAACTTTCCAACACAAGCTTGGAGTTCCATCGTTGACACAGTCATTAATGGTTCAGAGTTCAGACCAACATGTATCACATTTGCCAATGGCAAAACAGAGTTATTTTTGTCATTTTTCAAAATTTTAGACCATACGTTTACCGTAACAAACAGAAAAGTAGGCTCATATGAGTTATCTGCAATTTCTGTGAAATTATACAAGGATAATATGTAATTCGTAAAACCACATAAGTATATTTACCATTCGATCAAATTACGTGGGTATATATGCAAATTACCTATAAAATTATTTGACAATTATATCATTATACAAGTTACAAATTTAAAAGTATTCCTATAAAAATGATTAATTTTTATTCTTTTATATAAATTCATACTTTAAAATAGATTTAACGAAGAAAATATTTTTAAATATTATATATTTACTAATCCAATTTTTAACTTGGGCCAAATCGATTTTCATAAGATTAAAATAGGGTTAAGTTAAGATACAAAAAATAAAATTAAAAATAAGATGGAATTGAAATTTATAAAGTAGACTGTGTTTGTCTCAACCGGAGTCAACCTGAACCCTACTTTTAGCCAAATCAGGCCCATGTTCACCTCCGTTAAACGCATATTTTCATTCCCATATTTTATCGTAGGCTTTTACTAGGGCACAGATAGACTCCACTAAAGGCCATTAAATTTCCAAGAGTCCCGACAATTTTAATTTTATCATGTCACAACAGGACGTAATAAAAGTTCCCCTCCATTAGAAAATGCTCTGCAAAATTCGCGTAGTCCTTTTTCAATTTTTTTTATTTTTTTGCGCTAGGATATGTCTGCATAGATTCCGTCTCAGATGTTCATCTTATGGGCATTGCGCGCCCATTTTAATGGCCGAGCTTAATAGCGAGCGACTGCCACGACATCAGCTGCGTGGGAATTACATCGAGGGACATCAGCTGCTTGGGAATTACATCGAGGGACATCAGCTGCGTAGGAATTACATCGAGGGACGTGATACAGTGCAGCCAGGGCACTTAGCTTCGGTACACTTAGACACAAAAATTTATTTTTTTAAAATGTTTTTTTGAAAATTTTATATACAATTGTTAATCTTGATGTATTTAACATATGTGACATTTTTTTTTTTATCATTTTTAGATACTTCTAAATATTTGTTTTTGATTTTTTAAAGTCATTGATATTTTCGTAACACTAATTTTAAAAAATAAAAAATAAATATTTAAAAATCTCCAAAAATAATAAAAATTGATATATATGTTGAATAAATCTAGGCTAAAAATTGTATAAAAATTTTCAAAAATAAAAATAAATGGGTGAAAGGGACGTGATACAATACAGCCAGGGGCACTTAGCTTCGGTACACTTAGACACAAAATTTTATTTTTTAAAATGTTTTTTGAAAATTTTGTATACAATTGTTAATCTTGATATATTTAACATATATAATTTTTTTTATCATTTTTAGATACTTCTAAATATTTCTTTTTGATTTTTTAAAGTCAATGATATTTTTGTAACACTAATTTTAAAAAATAAAAAATGAATATTTAAAAATCTCCAAAAATAGTAAAAATTGATACACATGTTGAATAAATCTAGATTAAAAATTGTATAAAAATCTTAAAAAAAAAATTGGGTGAAAGGGACGTGATACAATGTAGCCAGGGGCACTTAGCTTTGGTACACTTAGACACAAAAATTTATTTTTTTAAAAATTTTTTGAAAATTCTGTATACAATTGTTAATCTTGATGTATTTAACATATATAATGTTTTTTTTACCATTTTTAGATACTTCTAAATATTTCTTTTTGACTTTTTAAAATCAGTGATATTTTCTTAACATTAATTTTTAAAAATAAAAAAAAATTTTAAAAATATCCAAAAATGGTAAAAATTGATACACATGTTGAATAAATCTAGTTTAACAATTGTATAAAAATCTTCAAAAAATAAAAATAAATGGGTGAAATGCACTCGTGTCCACTGAAGCTGAATGCACCTGTGTGCGTTCTGTCATCCCCATTACATCAAAGCTATAATGGGATGCAATAGGGAGTACCATGATGGAAAGAAGCCCATTTTTGAACTTGAAATCAAAATCTACCGTACACAATGCATTTAGAACCGTTTATTTAACTAAAGCACCAAAATAGAATCAATCACGATCTTCTGCATATGAGTGCACTTAGTTTCAGCATATCTAATGCAAATATTCGTTTCTGTTACTTTTTTAAAAAAATTATACACCTGTTAATCTAAGTGTATTTAATATGTATATTAATTTTTTATTAATTTTGAAGATTTTTACTAAAATTGCCACAATTTTTTTTAAAAAATGTAAAAGAAATAATTAAAAATTTTCAAAATTTGTAAAAATTGATATACAAGTTAAATACGCAGAGATTAATAATTTTATGAAAAAAATTAAAAATTATTAAAAAAATAAGTTAAACTCACCCAGATGCAGTGAAGCTAAATGCATTTGGGTGCATTCTGTAAAACTCTAAATAGAATATGCTTGTAGGCGCCATTTAAAAAAGGTGTAAAATTAACGTATTTGTTAATACAATATCCAAACGGTTAAAACATCACTCCCATATGGATGCAAGTGTTTTTTTATAGTGTACACATGATCATATGTATTTTTAAACAAATGTTGCCCACCAACGAGTCCAATTGATCTGATTTTTGGTGCCATGATAAAGAAATGATCTTAAACCATATAGACCGAATCGATTTTGATTTTAATCCTCAATACAAGTCCCGCGTCGTGAATGGTGCACCCTCACTAGAGTGTAACATGGTACACCCCACGTGTCCCACACTACTAGAAAATGAACTTTTTGCCATGTAAAAACTAGTTACTATATATATATATATATTTTTTTTGATGGAGTATAATATTACATCTCATTTATATATTAAGCTCAACAATTCATGCAGCAGGAAACATTAAGTTCCTATCTATTTATACAGAGACAACATGCTCCCATTGATTTATAGTTGAAACTACCATAGGGAGTTCCAACTCACGTTTGTGGGGACAGTGCCCACGTCCAAGATCAACCGATCAACACCTGTTTGGCCACTATATATATAAATTTACACTATAATATCACAATGACTAAGTTATTATAAGTCCGTCATAAAAGATTTTTTTATCACGATTTTTTGAATTTATCACTAAAAGTTATAATTTTAATGACAATTTTTGTCATTAGAAGAATGCTTTTTGAAATATCTGTCATAATATTGTCGCTAAAATGTAGCTTTTATTAACAAAAAATACTTATATCACTAAAGAGAATATTGTGACAAAAAAAAGGTTTAGCATATCCAAAAGTGATTCATAAAATGTTACCTCTTTTATAGTGTCCACTTTAATAATTCAAAAAATGTTAATATATACATTAAAAATTTCATGTCCTACATCGGAATATGGTGCAAAAATTCGTAACACATACAAAATCACAAATAACATGAAATTAAAAACGCACCACGGGACTGCATCTTTTGGAAACACAAGGCAAATGGTCAGTTTTCCGTCAGGTCGGCTCATAGATGGCTAACGGCTGTGCATGATGATACGTTGTCATCTTGTTGCTATAGGGCTATTTGGAAGTCGGGGCTCCAGAGCAAGATAATGATCTTTGGGTGGCGGCTATTCAGGGATTCTCTCCCGACTATGTGTAATCTTTCGAGGCGGGGTA
>JAXCLR010000073.1:29084202-29098043 GCA_035584095.1 Annona squamosa | reverse complement strand
GTCAAATGTCTGTCACATTGCATCGCCTGCGGGTCATATCATCGATGAGATCAGATCGGTGCTCAGTGCCAATGATCGCATTTCGGTTCACCACGTTCTTCGGCAGGGGAATTCTGTGGCTCATGCTGTTGCGGATATGATTTCGGTTTCTCCTAGGAACCAATTGTCATGGTGGGGAAACCCCCCACAAGATATTGTTGAGAAACTCTGTGCAGATAATTTTCTTGCTATGAATTCAATGGATTACTCTATCCCGAACCCTTTTAAAACTGTGGGAGGGTCGGGGTAGAGTTATTCCTTTTTATCAAAAAAAAAAAAAAAAGGCACCACGGGAGTACCCACAAAAGAACCAACTTGCTGGGCTCTCTCCAGGAACCAAGCCCACATGTATCCGCACTTCCATCCAACAAGTAGCCAGCCTTTGCCAATAATTCCACTCTTTTTTTTATTATTATTATCAGAGCCAATAATTCCACTCTTAATCCAACAAAATTGTTGCTTATTTACATCCAATGGTAAAAGAACTGAGACAATTTGCATCTATCAAATCCGAAGGGACTAGTTTTGCAACGTACATGCAACAACAATCAATCCTAGTCTTTGTAATATACAACCATGATGGATGGAAGGTCACACCAAATGATGTTAAATGGTAAGATTTTCTTGAACAGCAAAAAATGACCCCACTATTTTCCCACCCACATCTGGAAAAGTTTCGAATCCAGTAAGAGGCCTCACCTTGCCTTTCTTGTCCACATCAACAGGGTATTTCAGGAGATGACCTGTCATTTCTGTAACATCATTCGCCACAAACTGCTGCCAATTTGATTCACCATGATTTCTAACTCTTCTCACACAATCAAGGCTCTCTGGGTGTGCAAAACATTTCTCCAAAGCTCCCGTGTGCTCTGCCCACAATGACATCCTGTAGCCATAGATCTGCAGCAGGATGATCAAACATGTGAGATAATGCACCATCCACAAGCTCTCTCAAACCATGGTCGGTTCAATCGCAACAAAACTCTTTGATCTCACCTGCCCACGTGGATGTGATTTTTTCTCTGCCCATGTATGGCGAGGCTGGTATGCACCCATGGCAATCTCAGTGTCTCTGGTGCCTTCCAAGGACCGCTGGTTGATGTTTGCTGATCCCATCAACAAGTATTCATCATCCACTATAATCCCTTTGGAGTGAACATAGATCATGAAGCGCCGACTCTTTTGGATGAGAGCCTGGATTAGCAGCATTGTAAATTTGTTAACTTGAAGGCAAAAAAGAATGCAGCGGAGAATTTGCAACTGTCAGCTGCACCAGACGTAGTTTAAAGATATGATTGACTACTCTGAATAATTTAAATCTGTAAGTCATAAAACAGATTTAGTTGGTTGAAGATGTTATCTAAGCCCACATACTTGCTGACTGCTGCCTAGGCTTACTCAAATGCAAAAAATATGGTATATCCAAGAGATTCAATCAATTCAATCAGGAATCCCTCAATCCTTATATCTTCTAAACGTGGGTCATTTGACTTCTCTATGGGTCATGAACGGCATAAAGTTTAGGCCAGAAGATCAAAAAGCTACGTGTTTTAGCAAGACTTTCCCGTCATATATTTGAGGAAGACCCACAAAACATGTGAAGTCATAGCTAGTGTCACCCAACTGAAAACCAACCAAGGTAAAAGATGAAAAGAAGGGATAGAGTAAGCTTGGGAAATCAGCCAACCTGAGGGTTAGCGAGTCTCTCAACACTTATGGCAATGGTTACCACAGGAAATTTAAACAACTGTTTCAAGATGAGCGGTTGGTAGTGTTCAAATAAGGAAAATAAATAATCCATAAATCATTGGATCGGGATTCTCTGAGTGCCTGAGGCTACACGCTCCTCCCTATTAGAAAAACTTCCTCAATCGTATCTCTATTCTTTCACCGTTAGTTATTGTTGGCATGCTGCAAATAATGAACTCCTTTTTTTTTGATAAAATAGAGATGAACATCTTGAGTTGGTGTTACTGCTATCCTTTTGACTTGCTAGAAGAGACTAGCTTTGATACCAATTTGGTGTCTGCTGTAAGAATGAACTTCAATGCAAAAGATAACAAGTGATGGGGTGAAATTAGGCTTTAGAAATCACTCAATCCAGGTGGTAGGGAATCTCTTAAAGAAAGACGCTTATAGGATTCAAACAGAGAAAAAACAAGAAGACTGTTGGAGGAGAACGGAAGGGAGACACAAGAAAGGATCATAGAATTTGGAGGGTGAGCTAGTTGCACTCCTAGTGCATGCACTTCTTAGTCATCGGAGAGGAAGCCCTTGAGGATTACACCAACAAACAATGTTTGGAACTTGGGAAATACCAAAAGCTGACAGACAGAAAACCAAAAGAACATATGATTATGAATAACAAACCAAAAAGCATTTTAGGGAGCAGGAATTTACTTGAGGGGTGCTTTGTCCTGCAGTTCCATTTAATGTATCGTTTCCCTCCACAGTCTCACGGTTGCCAAGACAGAAGAAATTCAAATAATCTTGTGGTTCATACTTATTTTCAAGCCCAGCCTCTTCTAGAGCCTTGTAGATTACATCATACATCATTTGCATTGTCTTGTTCTGCAGGAATCAAGATGCAGTCTATATTAATGATCAATGCCGAGATAACTATTCAATTCCAATATATAATGGATGCATAAAAATGAATCTGAACTTGCGCAGTGGTCGATTTAGATGAAGGAAGCTGGAAAGACATCATTATGGATTTTGCAATCCTGAATCTATTACTGACTGTTTCATTTTCTGCTAGAGACGCAAAGCTTGATTGGATGAAAAAGCAATGCGTAAACAGATTAGATAAGCCAGGTTCCAAAACTAGTAGGGTAAAGTACATGACAAGCATCCTTCTAGACATTCTGTAATCTGTTGGTGTAGCCCACAATCTTCAGAACTGCCAGGCCTGCAGCAATATTAGACATCCTGCTAGTATTTAAGCATCCAATGATATGAGATATTCAGTCTGTCATCCTTCACATGTCAGAAGCAGCTCTTGCAAGGCCTTTTATATTCATGTGAAGAGGATATCAAAAACAAAGAAAAAGGAAACAGAATTGGTGTGTGTGGCATCATAACTGATAAAGGAAAGCTCTCTACTGCTGAAATCCAAGTAATTATTTTCTGGCTGGTTCATGAGTCGTGGTGCTGTGATTCAGCTTGCCACATTTCTTTTTTACGAGAGTTATACAATCATTGGACTGCAGGAGGTAGATGAAGTGTCTAACAATGGAAATATTAAATCTGTATACCGAATTAAACAGAAAGACAAACTAGAAGTGCCAAATCTACCAAGTTATGATTTCTCTAGAAGGACACTGACTTTTCTTTGCACCGTATCATCAAAATCTACATCTCGAGCTATGAGGTGTCCATGAATGATTTGCCATGTTGCATCCACCTAGAGTAGCCGTTTGGTTCCAATGTCCAACAGAAATCTTTAGTTGTGGAAAATGTTCATTATGCAAAAGCCACCACTAGCTGTTGAAACAGATTAGTTGACCCTTGCAGCATGCTTATAATGCAGTCGTATAACTGGACTTAAAAGATATATAGTTAAGTTATATAGTCTGGTTAAGAAATTCATGAAATGTTAAGCAAGAAACCAGATGAAAGACGAGAACTCAAAAGTTGGTGCCGTGGACTCACCTGCCAGAATAGAATCCGCTGTATGGGGTTTGATGTAGGAACACCTTCAGGCCACATTGGAATAACTATGTATGCAGAAAATCTCTCATTTGCTTTGATTTTGCTTGCAATTTTAAGAGCAATTTCCATAGGTATTAGATTGTTTGCACCTGCACAATAACCCCCAGGTTAGTGTTCTTGAAAAGGAAAAGAGTAGGTCAAATATGGTAGATCCTAAATCATTCATCCAAAAAGAGTTGCTAATAAAGGAAACAACAACATTTACAAATTAATTTCACATGTACTCATACAATAGAAGTGGACGAAGAATGTGTGAATAAAATTTCAACGAATATGGAATAAAATACAATCATCAGAATGTTAAAGCCACTAGATCATTTGGTTGAAAAATATTCACCAAAATGGGTATCACATTTTTATTAGTCCACATTTCAATCTTAAATCACAGCGTATCCATGATCTAAGTTCTCTTTGAATAGCCAAATTTGGTATCTAGCCCCTGCGGTGTTGTCCCGCACTACACGATACTCAACTTTGATTTGATTAATTAAAAGAATGTAACCAGCAAAACTGAGTCACTGTCGATGAGAAAAACCAGAAACAAATCCAATAGAAATGTAAGATTGATCACATGCAAGCTGCAATGGCTGTCTCTATATGATGTTTATTGATGTCTCTATGATGCCCACCTAAGTCAGTGTGTGATGACCAATTATATGACGATCCAAGGAAGTATTGATTCTCCATATATATGAAATGTTGGGCAGCTCTGATAGCATTTACATAGGCAGAGTGGATGCTCATATCAATCAGTACATTCTTCCCACAGACCAAATTCTTCCTGTACGCCTCTCTTGGGTCTTTTGGAAAGCCTTTCACCGAGTTTGAATCAATCGAACGGAAGACCTACACATGTTTGAAAAGCAATGAATTGAAGAAGCTTAAGAGTCAAGCAAAAGCTAACTTTTCTTAATGATAAATGCATTACTTGCCTGCACATTCCAAGTCTCTGGATCAGTGCCCTTTGCATATGGGGCATCATTTATTCCCATTATATCAGAAATCCTATCAATCCTCAGCAATGAATCATCATATGATTTCTTCAGTTTTTCAATTCCCCGAGGTTTAGAAGCCTTCAACCAGCGCTCTTCGAAGTTGGTAAGGACATCATAAGCTGCAGGGCCATCAATCTTGCAATGAAGATCGTGCCATGGTTCTCTAGGACAGCCAGAAGTCGACCCCTATATAGGGGGAAAAAGAGAAGTTTAAATTATTGCCATTTACCAAAATCAACTATGGATGTCTTTTTGTTTTGTAGAAAACGAATTTGAAAATTGATAGTTGCTTATAAAGTTCAATAATCACACTTTTCTCTCCATAGAATTAACACTCACTGAGATTGATGGGGGTCCTAAATTAGCCACATTGCTTTTATATCACTTTCTCAATGAGATAAAGGAAAATTTTTTTCTTCTTCACGTTTTCTTTCCTTCTTTTGTTATTCCCATTTTCTAATTCGTTAAAAAGAAGGTTGTACTTGCAATTTCAAGGTCAGCATGTGTTTTGATTGGAATTGAAATCGAAGTTTCCACACTTTTTTGTGGATACTTACAGAATGTTATAAATCTAAGGTTACTATAATCATAACACTATTATCGTACATTACAAATTAATCAAATTAATCCCGATTTAGAAATGAAGAGTTGACAGATTACCTGGAAGTTGGGATTGTGGTAATCATCCTTATGCACTGTTTGCAAAGTTCTGAATATAGGATGCTTTGGGGTATCATATCGTCCATCGCACAAATCGAGTCCTCCAACAAATGCTATTATTTTTCTCTGGTTATTTCCAGCATCAGAATCCACAATGACAGTTTTCTGATGATGTGTGTAGATTGCTCCTACTTCCTGAATAACAAAGTTTCAGCAAACAAGAAAAATTCTATACAAAGTAGCTTATCCATAATAAATCTAATCAATACAAAAGAACTTTCCAAGTTACAAAAATAAACCCTTTTGAATTTAAATTATCCTTCCCAAGTCATAGCATATGAGAAAGAGATATTTAAGACTACAGTAACCATATTCATAATTCCCTACTCTCATGGGTGGATCTACAAGTAGCTAAGTGGGGGCAATTGCCCCTATTGAAAATTTGAAAATTAGAATGAACCCAATGAGATTCTTAAAAATATTTTTAAAATAGCTCAATTCTCGTTTGCACCCAGGCCTAAAGATATAATTTTTATTTTTAAATTTTTTTTTATACAACTGTTAATATAAGTGTATTTGATCTGTAAATCAAGTTTTATCAATTTTAGAAATAAAAATGACTAAAATGGATAAAGCTTGATTTACAGATTAAATACACTTATATAAACAGTTGTATAAAACAATTTTCAAAAAATAAAGAAATTATATGGAGTCCTGATTACAAATAGCCTAATTTGCAATCGGGCACAAATTATTGCACATTTTTAAAAGAGAAGTGATCCTAATAGCCTGAATTAAGCAAATATTCAACTTAACGCACCTCAAAAAACTCATTTATAGTAGTTTTTTTCATTTTTTTTCTTCATACACTTATTTATTTAATTATATTTAACATTTAAACCAAGTTTTATCATTTTTGGATACACATATATATATTTAATATTTTTAAACATGGGGTAGTTTAGATATTTAAAATTAACATATATATATATATATATATATACACACACACATATTAAAAAATGTTAAAACTTAGTTTATATGTTATAGATAAACAAGTGTATGAAGACAAAATAAAAAAAGTGGTTGTAAATGGGTTATTTGAGGTGAGCTAAGCCTGTTTAATAAGAACATTTCTTTTTTTAAAATGCATTTCATTTTATAACAAAATGACCCCTCATTTCAAATTGCTCCACTTGCCGAAAGCCCTGAGGCCATCACTGCCTCCTCTGTCTTTGCTGATCTTTGATAGAAAAGAATTCATACTGACCGAGACTTGTAAAAGCGGATAAAGAAGAAGTAGAGAAGTTTAACAGTAGTAGCTAGAAATGCATGTATATTAGAACTTTTGTTGTGATCAAGTGACAAATGATGCACTAGCCAGCATTATTAAAATCCATGTATTCTATAAATACAGGTGTGATTAATTGACAAATGGTGCACAATTCTACATAATTGATCAAAGCTCTACATATCTGTATCTTTGAAGGTTCCACCAACATTGCTTTGCACGGTGAACTCCAAGCCTTGAAGCCCCCATATTTTCAATTTCTAACCAAATCTAATTGAACATCGTAATATGCATTTTTTTAGAAAGGGTCAATCTAACATGGAGGTTGAAAGTTTGACCATCCATGATAGGATTGGAAAATTATTACCGCTATTTTTTTTTTTTTTGAACTACATTACTCCTATTATTTTTAAAACTTGTATGGTTTAGATCAGATTTAATTAACAAAAGAACTAAAAGACTTTCCATGATGGGATTGGAAAATTATTATGGCTATTATTTTATTTTTTTTGAACTACATTACAGCAATCATTTTTAAAACTTGTTTAGTTTAGAGCTTTAATTAACAAAAGACCTAAAAGTAACGTTTTTGTCTTTTAAAGTCGAATCCCTAGCTATGCGCTCTGATTATTATGCTAGCAGTATTTTTGGGCCCTTTCTGTAATTAAATGTATTGTATATGGGTTCCAATTCCATATATCTTTTGCAGAATTTCAAAAATCAACAATCCTGGAGGGGCCCAAGTGTGTTTGATTTTTGAAATTCAAAAAAATATAATATATCCAAAATATATAAAATTTATTATGTGAATTAAATATACTTAAGTCAAGATTTTTATGGAAAAAATATTAAAATATATATTTTAGACCATACAACATGTTGGGTCCAGAAGACTTGCTGTCAATGTGGACAACAGCGACTGGTGAGTAGTAAAGAGGTGTGGGCCATTTCGGCCCAACACTATTTCGGCCCAAAAACAAGGAAGACTAAAGAAAGAGTGGGCCAGAGAGCTACCCAAGGCGAGCAGCAGCGGTCTGACATGCCCTGTGACGCATTTGGAGCCGTCCACTTCCGTTACAATATAAATTGCGATAGGATGATTTATTTTAATAAATAAATTATTGATTTCTATATTCTTGGATATTCTGATTGGTTGGAAGGATCGGATTGATCATCAAAGATTACGATTATGAGATCTAGGTGGGCAACCTCATTAAAAGTGTTAAGCTTAACAGGGAACAGTAACTTAGCCTAGATCATAAGAAATTGGAACAAGGTGAAATGTGTATAGAGTGACTTGCATTTCGATTCATTAAAAATGCATCGGACCCGAACATAGTTCTATTTGTTCCCATTTACTAAGTTGCTCATTTGTGTATTTGTATTTGTCACACATTCAGCGGTTAGGGGACTAGATGAGGAGCCTAGTTCAATTTTACTTAGGAGTGCAACTTAGGCGCATGAAACTCAGGTTCACTTCGACCCTAACTCTAATCCTATTTGTAAAACCTAAACCTTAACCTAACTTTTGAAAATTGGGTTTGGGTTGAGTTTCGGGTTGGAATTTATGTTGATGAATTTACATTTTATATAAAAGTGATAATTTAGAATTTCATATAAATAAATAATAATAACAAATCATGTAAGTAAACATAATAATATATAATCAAACTACATATTTTTAAAAAAATAAGTAATATAAAGAATATTTTTAGAAAAAATTTAACATAAAAATAAGATAAAAGAAGAAAATTAATGTGTAAAAGTAAATGATAGAAGTAAAAAATAAATATAAATAAAAATAATATACTTTATTTATAATAAAATTACAATACGCAAAACATGTATTCAAATATAGATATAATAGCATAAAATATGATGAATATAAAGAAATATTATTTAAATAGTATGCATATAATATATCTTATAATAAATATAAAATGGTTCAGGTTTAGTTAAACCCTAACCCTATCATATTTACAAATCGTATTTCTCAAGTTTGAGTTAAAAAAAAGCAAGTTTCAACACCGTTCAAAATTAAGTTCGGGGCTTAACATGGCCCAAGTTGCACCCTTAATTTTCCTTTTATTTACTTTCTCTATTGAAATGATATAATAATTTCCATACGAAAAATTTATTTAATTGTGTATTTATTTCTATTAATGCAAATCAATATATTTCCTTTCTTATATGCATATTAACTGGATAATCTAAGGATAATCTGTAACGCGTGAATCCAAAAAACTTATCCTCACACATGGGCCGAGTCACACGATTTAAAAAGCGTCACACCATTTTAAAAAAATGAACCTATAGAACCAAATATTGTTGCGTTACAACTATTATTACAAAATTTCCACACCGTATTGTTACTCATCACGACACTTGAGTTGATGTAATTTAAAGACGGTTGTTGTCCATCATGATGCTTCAGGAAATGGAATTAAAATTAGGGGTGGCATTCATCATAATACTCAGGAAGGGTAATTAAAAGAAGACGGAAATGAAGAAAAGGGGGGAA
This sequence comes from Annona squamosa, assembly GCA_035584095.1. Classification (NCBI taxonomy): domain Eukaryota; kingdom Viridiplantae; phylum Streptophyta; class Magnoliopsida; order Magnoliales; family Annonaceae; genus Annona; species Annona squamosa. The sequence goes on along the minus strand of JAXCLR010000073.1, from coordinate 29,088,823 downwards.
ACCTGTTGTTTTGCTAAGCTATGTTTCTTTCCGGCAGATCTGGGGCAAAGCAGCACCTGCACCGATGAATGCTTGAAAAATTGGCGAGTCTCTTCATCATGGGTGCCCATGATTCCAGCCTGCAGAGGTAATCGAGTGAGATCGAACGAACTAACTGGCAACAAAAGAAAAATTCATGGAAAGAAACATGACCCATCTTCCATCGACCCCAAGTATGAAATTAAACAGAGTCCCTGTAAGACATTACCGTTCGGATAACCCCAAGGTTCTTTGAAGTGGGATCATCCCAAACAAGCAGCAGAACTCTCACACCCTCTTGGGACTTGGCCTTGAGGAGCTCTCCAAGCGTGACGCCGGAGCTACGGCCGCCGTCCCGCACCAGCGTCACCTTGTAATAAACAGACCAACCCGTGATGTAAATCAGACGGCGAGCTTGGCTTATAGCATCGAAGATGTCGTGCCAGCACTTGCCATGCTCCTGCCGAATTCCCCGATTAAGCTCCAAATTCGGGAGGCACCCATCTGGAACATGAGCGTCCTGATACAGAGTCACCCTCCCGCCTCTCCGCAGAGGGAAATACGTGCCTGGAACCCCGCAGTAGTCAGGAGCAGACCCGACTCCGCGGCCGGAGCTGCTCTGTTTCTCGATGGGGATGTACTGAATCTTGACGCTCAAAGATGCCCCGTTCTTGACGGGCTTCCCACTCGAATTGAGAACAGGGAAGGTTCCCTCGATTCTCTCGCCGGAGAAGAGATCCTGGGCGGGGATCGACGCTGTCCCGATCAGCTGAGACCCCACGACGTCGTTGTCCTTGACGACGAAGCGCACGTCGGCTGCGTAATGCGCAACGGGCACGCAGAAATGCTGGGTCCAGACGGGGTTCTCGGAGTTCTCGACGACGAAAGTCCGGGCGACGGTGGCCCCGGAGACCGTAACGGAGACGTAGGGGTCACTGGTGATCTTGTGGGAGGCGGTGATGTCGAGCTTGGTGCCGGAGAGGACCTTGCCGAACATGTCGTTGAGCTTGTCGGAGAAGCCGTCCATGTTGGGGAGGTTGTTGGCATGGAGGATCCACACGTCGAGGCTTCCATGCAGGAGGAGGACCTTGAGAGACGGCGTCGATGTCAGAGCTTGCGGTTGCTGGCGGCCAGAGCCGTGGCCAGAGCCAGCGGCGGAAAGCAAACGGCCGACGTATTTGGACATGATATCTGAGCTAGGGAGATGGAGTCAGAGAAGAATAGGAATATAAAAGGTAGAAAATTAGGGAGGATTGGACTGGTCGATAGACAAAGTTGGTTGATAATGTTTCACGGTGAGTGACTGAGTAAAAGAACCTTGTTCTTCATCATGCTAATCTCCGTTTCTCCGCTGCGGGTGTGCTATCTGTCTGACAATGACAGCCTTCCTGTTCAAGATCGCGAATCACGTGCGCATGCATCTGCCCGTCACAAGGGCCCGAATAAGGACGATCATGCTGGGCGGCCGCCTGGCTGGTTGGCGCCCGAATCGTGATTGCCTCGCTAGTCGATTAACTCGATTCCTAACAGACGAGGTAGCTTTTCTAAACAGACGCAATCGCGCAGGTGCGCCGATCAATCGTTGAGTCGACTCGACTCGACTGGGTAGCCAAGCGAGAATATGAAGGGATCTCCGTTGGCGACTCTTTCAACTGTCAAAGTCAACGTCGATGACCGAATTACAGAAACGCCCTTCAATTTAATCGCACACCACAAATAAATGCGGCCGGCGAATGAGAAAATTTCGTGGGGAACGCAAATGCGAAATGCCGCCCCGCGTACGCCCCATTTCAACCAATATCTGACCAACCAACTTAAACTCTAGTTTTAAAATCGAGTCATGTTTCGTATGCATTGCAACCACGTGTTGCTTTTCTAGAAAACTATTAATATAAGTATTTTTAATCTATAAAAATCGAGTTTTATTATTTTTGAAAACATATATATTTTTTACTTTTAAAAATAAAATTATTTTTGTCATTTAAAAATGGCCAAAATTTTCTTGTTTTTAAAAATAAATATATATTTATGCATATTGAAAAATAATAAAATTTAATACATAAGTTAAATACATTTAAATTATTGATTATAATAAAAATAAAAGCAAAGAATTTTAAAAATTAAAATTAAAATTTGCGTCTGAGTGTATTGAAGTTTCAGTGCATTTGCATGTATTGAAATATTATCTTTTAAAATTCATTATAATTTCCCATTGTTTTCAACGTGTCGTTTGCCAATAAGCAAATCCAGAAAATATTGACGAAGGCATCCAGTCACAGTCGCTTGGAATCATGGATTACTGCCTTTGTTTCCTGTGCGGTCTTCAGAAAAATAGATCCCGCATGCATGTAAAATGGCCTAACGATGACCGGTCTTTATTTTTTTGAAATTTTTTTAATAAAACTATTAATCTACATGTATATTATCTATAAATTAAGTTTTACTCTATTTGCATAGTTTGATATGTGTTTCACCGGATTAAGAAAATACGTCATTATCTAAAAAATAACTATTATTCGCAAAAGTGCTTGTATTTTACTGTGCACTATGCCAAACAGGCCTTGTGCATTTTACACAGGTGCAACTGGGGTTATCCAGCTCTGGTTTGAATTACCATCCTATTAAACCAGTCTTAAGTAAAGTCTTACTTAGGCTTCTTAAAAAATATTTTTTGAGGCAATTTTTTTAGTTTTCTTATAAAATGTGAAGCTAGGTATATTGAATATATAAAATTAAATTTTACTATTTTTAAATATTTTTAAACACAATGACATTTCGTAATTCCAAAAAGAACATCACAACAAATTTCTTTTTTTTTTTTTTTTTTGAGAGAACAAATTTCATTTTTTAGCTACTTTGCTAGTCACTTAAAACATGTATTCGACTGTATTATATGTATTTTAAGATTTTAACTAAAATTAATTATTTATCTACAAATACTTAATTGCTTTCGAGTGACAATATTTGGTAAAATATGGTCATTTTTTACATCAAATGTAGCTAAAAATATTATAAATTTTGATTAAATATCAATCAAACTTTGGCTACAATTAATATAATACTCGGCAGAATTTGATACAAATGCAGGCAAATTTAGTGGCTTTTATCCTTAAATGCGTGCTAAACTGCAGTGTATTCTTAACTCTTTTTAAAAAAAGAAAGAAAGAAAAACGTTTCTGTTGCTCTTTTGGTATCGCCTTTTGCACGGTCCAAAAATAGACGGCAAAGATGTTTTCTTTTTTATTTTTTCCCAGACGGCAAAAGCTTTGGATGAGGAATTGTCCATGGCTGAGCTGACTGCTGTAAAAATAGACTTGGAAACAACCAACGGGAAAAGTTAAGTTCGGCACGTGGACGTACTGCTGTACTATGTGTAAAAAGATAGTCAAAAGGAATAAGCTGATGCAACAAGTAGAAATTTTAATTATTACCTAACCCTCACAAATAGAGTAAGGTTAGGGTATATGTGTTGGATACCTAAAATCAACGTGATGTATACCCACATGGGTATCTCATAGTAAATAACTATAAATATGTATATATAAATAAATATATAATAATTTTCATCTCCATTCGCTAATAAATTATTGTTAGTTTAATTTTTCTATTGGATTTGTATTTGTAATAATGAATGATCATAACATAACTATGAATAATAATGTTAATGTGATTATTAATATGGATAATGAGATTGCAAAGAACGTGGAAACAGATGTATAGAACAATAAAATCAAATTAATTAGAAACTATAAAGTGTAAAATGTTAATGGGTATTATTTTATGTTATTTAAAACAGTATAAAAAATATTTTTTTTTCCATGTCATCATTGGTTATTGTAGGAACCAATTTTGAATCGTAACTGAAATTGACCTTTTGGGGAACCGAATTTGAATCGGAACTGAAATTGACCTTATGGACAATGGGTAAGGTAAGGTATAATAGAAATCAATCCTTTAAACGGATAAAATGGGGTAAGCTTTCAAAAATAAGATATAGGTAGGGTAAACTATTAACGGAATCAAAACTAACTCGAGTTGTACCTCTATGAACAAAGTGTGAGGCCTGAGTCAACCGTTTGCATTATCATTATTTTGTTTTTTTTAATGATAGTTTTTTCGTTGTTGTTGTTGTTTGTTTTTTTACTTTTGACATTTAAGATATGGGTCCAAGCATATACTTCTTGAAAAAGTGATCATTTACTGCCTATTCGCCGTAATAACTATTTGTTTGCATTTTTTATTATTATTTTTGAAATATTAAACAAGATGTGTATAATGGATATTAACCAAGAATTTTTGAAGATAAGGTTGAAAAAAACCATAATACTCGGTTTAAAAAATGGCATTTGTTAATAGCTTGACATTTTCTATAAAGTATTAAAAAATGCAAAGAAATGGATATTATGATTGGTCTTAAATCTCCTCTTTTTCGACTTGTCATAAATGACTACAAACCATCTTCTTTTATATATATATATATATATATATAAGATCCGATCCTGTGCAGTCCGCTATAAAATGGACCTCGCACATATTAGATTATAATGAAACTTTATACACTCATTTATCCATATATAAATCATACTTTAGACGGTTTAGATGT
>JAXCLR010000073.1:29051836-29064138 GCA_035584095.1 Annona squamosa | reverse complement strand
GCAATGACAGATTGCAACATGGAGGAGTACCAGTGAGTGTGTTCAAGGAAGGAATCGGGTTTCTCGGATTTGGACATGTGGATGATGTATGTTTTCTTGGGTGCGGTGGAAAATACGGCAGTGAGTAAGCAGCAGCATGATATGAGGAGTACGAACAATCGCCTGGACATTTTCATGGGTTTTGCAAAGCAGAGGAGCAGCAGATGAAGAAGACGGTGGAGAGAAGAACCTTCTCTTCTTCCGCTTCCGGGTCGGTCGGTCGGTGGTTCGTAGCTAGGAAGTATATACTGGTAGAAGTGGGAGGCGTGCCTTGTTCAGCTGCTGCTCTGCAGGGCAATAAAGTTGGTAGTTGTCCTTGGACGGAGGGGAATTGAAGTGGTGGCAGCGATCTTTGATTCGAGGTTTCCCTGCATGTCCAATAATTCGGTAGTTACCCTTACTCCATGCCTGTCTTTGGTTTTTCTAATTTTAAAATATTTTTAATCTAAACATCATACTTATTGGTATGTATATATTTATTATTCAAAAATTATTATTAGAAAATTTTATTTTTAATATTTCAAATTTTTTGATAGCCATATTTAGTGTGGGTGTTTATGGATGTGGGTTAAATTGGTATTTCACCACTAAAATTCGTATGGCTTGACAACGTAGCCGCACATTTTTAAAATATTTTTCATTATATTCAATGTGAGACTCATTTATAAATTATTAAAAATTATTTTTTTTCAATGTGAGATTCAATTTTATGCTGTTATGTAAATAAACCTTTTCCCGCGAACCCTTCTCCTCCAAATTACTTTTTATGGAACAGGTTCTCCTCCAAATCTCTTTAATTTTTGCTTTCTCTTAAATCTCTTTTTATTCTATTCCATTTCATAATATAAAGTTTTTCTAGTTCAATGCTTGGATCTGACGAGGCTGTGACGAGGAAATTTAAAACATAAATGAAAAATAGAAAAAATAAATTTTTATTTTTGCGAATAAAATGGTACATTTAAAAAATAAAAGATGTCATCCTATTTAGGTTGTGAACAAAAGCCATTTACGAGCTTGGGCAGCATCTGCTGATCGAAAATGACTTGTTAAGAATCTGATCCATGGTTTGTGGGCCGGTGGGAATTGAATAGCCTGATAGCCATACTTCCATTTTAACCGTGTTTAGGATTATTTATCCCACGTATTTTTACTATTTTTTTGTTTGTTGCATAAACATTTGTTTGCAGAAATCATTTATGCACTTACCTTCGGGCATTAATGTCGACCACTGACTCACTGGGCGGAAACGCTTTGTAATTATGACGAGAGGTGCTCGCTGTAGTTTCTTTTGAAGGACAGAAATATCCCCTGTTCCAGTGTTCCATCACTTGACCTTGCCGACCTTTTCACTTTTCAGTCACCATTCATTTCGGATTCGTTTTTGCGTTTCTGCTGCTTTTCTTAGGTTGTCGGAGGTACTACTTTACGATGGAAAGTTCCGGAGGTAAAAATGATTAAATCGATAAAAAGCAATATGAGATGATATAGTTAATGATAATGTTTAAAGAGAATAAAATTAAAATAAATAGATTAATTATGTACGTAGTTGTGTAAAAATAATTAAAAAACAAGTAGATTGTGTAGAAAATATGAAAAAATAATTTAAAAATAAGACATGAACAGAGAGTTAAAAGTTTTTTTATTGAAAAATTTTAATTGATATTTTTTAGCCTAATCTAATAGACGAATTTACAAAATAGAGCTTCTTAAATAGTCATTTTGTATATTTCAACGAAATTAATGCTTGCATAATAGTAGTATCTATTTTCACTTTAATGGAAAATCCACTCTTCTATTATTTTTTTTAATAAAATCAGAGTGGTCTCATTCCCAAATCTACGTAATGACAGTTACCTCATTAATGAATCACCTGTAGGTGCTCATCGCCCTTTTAACTCCCACCGAGTTGTGAGGTTGGGCCTAAAGGCTCGCACAGTGGCCTTTCCATTAAAAAAATATAATTTGTTTAGTATAAGGCTGACTTTTATCTAAATTAAATATGTACTGAACTACATTTGTTTAAAAATATATATTCATGTATAAATGATAAGAAATATTTTATGCATTGTCACATATACATTAACATGTAACAATACGTTATGAGGGTGTTTGTTTACTTTAAAAAAATTTTAATCTAAAACTTTTTGTTTTTCACAATTATCATATTTTTCAATCATTTTTATACAACTATTCATATTTAACCTATCTATTTTAACTTTACTTTTTTTACTTCTTATCCTATCATTTTGTTTTCTCTTATTTTAAAATTTTTTACATTGACATTTTTTTATTAAAAGTTGTTATTACTTTGCAAACACATCGTTCAAATAATGAAGAACAATCCTGTTAGACTAGTCTAAATAAATGTCTTACTTAGCTTATCTCAAAAATACATTTACAACGTTTTTTTTTTTACTTTTTTCTTCATATATTTATTTATATAAGTGTATTTAACATATAAGCAAATTTTACTATTTTTAGGCATATGTATTTATTTTTTTGAGATTTTTAAAAAAGTTAAAGCCTATTTTGCAAAATTTGTTTGCAAGCTAAACTCAACAAACTTATAAAAAGTAATTCACATTTGTCCGTTTGTCAATTCAATTTACGTAATATCCATGCAGTCTAATTCATATAATTTGCGAATGGCCTAACTTTCTTCTAATTGATAAAGGCTTTACCTCATTTTCCATTATCCAAGGAATAAAGTTATAAACCATAAGAAAATAATAAATTTTTAACTAACAAAAATACCTCTTATATCTTTATATGCATTTTTAAAACATAGTACATTTTTCCCCAAAAAAGATGATTTTTGGGTAGAACTAAAAAGTTGATTAAGATAGCTTAATAATAACAATAAAGGCCCAAATTATATAAGATTCTTAAATTGAATCTATATCATAATTTTCAAGATAATTTTTCAACTAGTGTAATAATTTTTTCAATTTCTAACCCAACTTTATCCATTCTCGTTGATTCTTAACACATACCACTACATTATAATCTGACATAAAGATCCAAGAATCTTGTATATCCTAATTCCTAAGTGATTTTAAAAAGAATTTAATTTTCGCATTATAATCTGATATAAAGATCCAAGAATCTTGTATCATCCTAATTCCTAAGCAATTTTAAAAAAGAAAGTAATTGGTGAACTTGACGTTAGCAGCAGGGGTGCAACTTAGGTAGGGTACCCATAGGTACCCATCGACCCAATTTTAATTTGGGTAGGGTATGATAGAAAATATTACACATGGGTATGAACAAGGTATCAATTATTACTTGTCTCCTCAAATAGGGTATGGGTAAGGTAGATACATTATGTATCTAAAACCGACCTGCATAGATACTTATATAGGTAATTAATTAACTGCATAATATATATTATATGGTATGTATTACGTTTTGTCTTTGATATCTTATGTGCATGTATATTTTAACAAATTCAAATTTAAATGACTTTTGTACATTATGAAGTATAAACCTAGTTCGATTATTTATATATATGTCATTGACTTCCGAAAGACTCTTATAAATCACTTATGACTTATAATTATAATACATTAATAGTTTTAATGATTGGGTCATGATGGTTTATACTTCATATTTTTATATAATAATATAAACAATAATATATAACTTATGATTTTAAAACATAAATGAGTATTATTTTAAATTATTTAAAATAATATAGAATTTTTTAAAAAATATTGTATTAAGTATTAAAAGAACCGATTTGAAACCGGAATCGGAACCGACTCTATGGATAATGGGTAAGATAGAGTATATTAGAAACCAAACTGACAAATGGGTAGGATAGAATAGACCTTTTACAAATAGAGTATGGATAGAGTAAACCACTATTTCAACCGAACCGACTCAAGTTGCACCACTAGTTAGCATCATTGAAGTGAGTGGTGGAAGAAGGCATACATTAATACAAAATGCGCATATGTTAGCTGGTTAATGGTCCAAAAATGTACTAACGCAGGGTTGGGCATTACTCGATCACGTGCCAGACGATTCAGATGAGGACGTGTTTGTTTTTTCCTCAGCTTAGTCACTTTCCAATATGGTTGGCAAGCTTCCTTAGAGACTCCTCCGTTGTGGGAGCCCATCGAAATATTTTATTTCTGTTTTGTATTTCAAAAACACTGTCTATTGGATTGAGAATATAATGTTAACCATCCACAGAAAAATTTTATACTAACCAGATTATAGAAACCATAGATTTGTCACGTAAAAATGACATGAGATAATTTTAATAATATATACATACTTTTTAAGACTTGTCTGATAAAAATGCATAAATTTTTATCTTTGGATTATATAAATTATTATTATATATGTCACTTATAATCAAAAAGTATATCTACCGTTAAAATTCTTTGATTCTATTTTATTAATTGACACCATCTCATTTTTTTATAATTTTACTATATATAAACGGTCGAATTTAATAAGCGGTTGGACTTTTTTTAAAAAAAATAAAAATTACAATTTTTTCGATGCTTCCCACCCAGAGTGCCCACTGGGGAATTAATTTGCTTTCACAGAGTCCCTGGTAATTCGGAACATTCATGTATATTATTATTATTATTATTATTATTATTATTGGTATTGGTGTTGGTATTGGATTTTTCAAAGAAAGTACTCTCAAGCTTTCCTAATTACAGATTAAACCCTATAATTTGAACATTTGCAAAATAAATCTTATGAATTTGAAAACTTTCAAAAGTAAACCTGACGTTGATATGTATCAAGCAATTTTAGATATAAAATAAGTTAATTAATTGTAGAATTTTCAAATGATTTCAAAATGCTAAAAATTACGTTAAGATTACTTTCCATTTTACATTTAGTGTCTGTTTGGGACGAAAGGAAAGGACTGGAATGAAATCGGGTACAAAAGCCAACACTCAGCTACCTCCAACTTCCCTTTTTTTTTAATACTTTTACCCCAACATTCCAATTATTTCTCATATCTTTTCAATCATTTTATTATATATCTCATACAATTATCCTTTTTATTTTTATTTATTCTACTTTACTCCTAGCTACTATATCTATTCCATTCCCCTCCATTCTTCTCTAAACAAGTGCACTCTTAAATTTTTTTGCAAACACTCATGCCAAGATTCATTTTGCGATATGTTTAAAAATTAAGTAGTTCGATCTGTAAATACCCAAACGACCATATCTATTTTACAATAAGGTTCATATTCATTTGAAAATTATAATTATTTTTATGGCCCATCATATCTATTTGTAAATCGAATTAGTATATACTCAACTAAGTAAATATTTTAAATACAACAGAGGGAAAATTTTCACAAAATGGTGCAAATGCGACCCACTTGAACCAGTTAAACATTTGATTAAATGGAAACAGGTTGTAAGTGAAAACCGCCTTTTGTAATGGCCCTGTTTATTGACTGCTGAAATTTGCTTGGACAATTAAATTTGTTATACCCGCAACTGGTTCACCAATCAATAAAATGGTCCCTCACACCACCTATCCTTTTTATTATTAAATATTTCTGTCTCTTCCATTGCCCCATTACATGTGATTTCATGCTTTCAATATCTACTCCCAAAAAAAATTTCGACTCTGGCTGTTCTTGATGCTTGGCAAGCAGGTAGTTATGGTAGGTACAGATTGTGGTACCGGAACATCTAATCAAAGTGTATTTGTATCAAAATCTCTGACCAGCGAATTTCTACCGCTGCAATATATATGTTTATTACCGGAATGAAAAACGAGTTGTAATACAGTGCATCCAGGTGTCCCGGCTAAAAAATTCTTTTTTATATATTTTTTGAAAATTTGTTTATATAACGGTTAATCTAAGTGTATTTAATATTTATATCAATTTTTACTATTTTAAGATATTTATTTTTTATTGTTTTAAAATCAATGATATTTTCATAATTAATGGTAAAAATTGATATACATGTTAAATACACCTAGATTAACAGTTGAATAAAAAAATTTTAAAAAATTTTAAAAATAACTGAAAGGCACCCAAGTGCAACGAGCTTGAATGTACCTTAGTGCATTCCGAATAAAAAAAAACACCCATATATATAAACACACACACACTTGAATATCATCGTTAAATGTTTGCTCTTCCCCAAACTGTAGCACTGCTGAAATTTCCCTTTTAGGTGGGCAGGTGTCGGAATGAACCACCCATTTCAATTGCAATTAGTTGGAACATGTTAGTTGTCAGATAGTAGAAAAGAAAAGAAAAGAATATATCGCATGTATATGAAATTCGAATAATTTAGAGGCAATGATTCAATACTTATCATAAACATGAACCATCCATGTTTATCATTTTGTAAAAATTTTAAAAAAAAATCTAAATCGTTAATCATGATTATTGTTTGTTTATGATTCTATAAATTACATATATTGTAAATTTTTATTTATTATATTTATATTATGCATTGTGAAAACTTTTCATAATTGTATGTATATTTACTCTCGGAAGATATCTTTTTTACGAGATCTAAGTTTTCAAATGAAAATTATTTTTATATTAATATGATAAGATTAAAAATACGCGTCAAACATGATAAATAGATAACTTGTAATGTGAATAAATTAATTGACACGCATTCCACAATGGGAACGGGGTGGACCACCCGCTACATCCTAAAAACATAGTAAAACATGTGCAAAATTAGACAATCACATGAATTCCTACATTCAAACATTTAGTGTACGTTTAAGAAGCTAAAAGTTTGTGGTGTTTAAAATATACTAAAACATGTGCAAAATTAGACAATCACGTGAATCCTTACATTCAAACAACGTTTAGGAAGCTAAAAGTTTGTGGTGAGATGGGAAATAATAGGAAGTTGAAAAAAAATTATTTTAAGAAATTCGTGATCGATATAAAATAATATTGGTATAATTGAAAATAATAGGCTTATTAAAGGGCAGTTGGAAAAAAAATAGTTAGAATATAAAGATGAAATTGAAAAAAATAAGATTGTTGAGTGGATTAATGATTGATTTTGGGAACCATGCTCCCACTTTCTCCCTTCCCATCTCACACATGCATCATCCCAAACGCCCCCTTAAATTCCATAAAAATTAATCATTATTAGTTCAGAGTCGACCATGTTTAAATATACGCAATCATAAAGAAATTTGAAAAAATACTTTTTTATTGAAAAAAAATACTTAAATGCACTAATAATGCATTAAAATAGTATATCTTATTATAGAATCATTTATCTATGTATGAAGAGTATTTTAAAGGATTTATGTGTTAATTAACAACTTTGAAGTTACTAATATAAATTGAATAATCATATTTTCTTGATTTTATAGTATAAAAGAATGCGGCTTATGCAAAGGTTTGATTTCTATGAAATTTAATTTTCTAATTAAATAAATGATTTTAAATATAATAGCCCAATGGATTTCATGTAGTGGGTTGGAAATAGATAGTTTCATAAATTAATAAAAATTCAATACTTATCATAAGTATGAAAGCTCCATATTTACCTTTTGTTTTTAATTCTAAAAATACTTATTTAATATAAATTATTTATCATGTTTAAAAGAATTTGTTGTATCATGCTACTAAAAATAATTTTTATTATAAATTATAGTAGATAGAAACAATATTTCTTGAGAGTCTGGTGGACAATTCCACCAAATCATAGAAGAAGCTAGTTTTGATGATGCAAAATCCCTAAAGAAATGAGCTATCCTTTTTTCTATTTTGCAAAACTAAGAGTTCAAGTCGAGTAAAGTTATGCCAGGTTTTGTTGAATCTTAACTCTAAGCATACTAGGTTTCGATGAATCCTAACCCTGTTCATAGTCTTCAGGTTCAGTTTGGTTTGACTTCAGTCTTAGTTTTAATTTTGAGTTAAAATTCAGGTTGCATATAAACTTATTATTTCATTATATTGAATTTTTATTTTGTTGAAGTAGAAATATCTATAATAAAGTACCTATAATGATTTGTCTTTGATAAGGCAACTGAGAACAAAAGCACTTTGTTAATTAGATATAATACATATGTAAATTAGACTTAACCTATTGGTTAGGATTTTTGTCAAAATTTTATGAGCCACATGGCATAGGCTCAAAAGCCTGAGATTAGAAACCTTGTTCATCCTTCTTTTCTTTGAAATGAGCACTATTGTTGTAGAATTTAATTCCTGAATATGTCTTCATTGTTGCCCATAGTTTCTAACCCCCATAAAAGCTTTGCACATCCCGTAGACATCCATACTCACTTTATCTCAATGTTTTTTTATAAAATCCTGCAGTAATACCATCGGGACCTAGATCTTTTAAGGGATTCATTGCTTTTATAGCTTTCATAACTTGCTTTATCATTAAAGGTTTCGTGAAGTTTTTCTTTTCTTCATTAGATGTCTTCTTTCTTACATTCCCTGTTATCCTTCCCAAGTCAACAAGAGAAGAATTAGAAAACATATCTGTGAAATGATCGAAACTAATTTCTGTTGATTGTCCTAATCATAGATCCACCCGCCCATGTCATCTTTTAGTCCATCGATAAAATTGCTTTTTCTTCTATTTGAAGCCAATTTATGAAAAAAAAAAAAAACAAAACAAGTCATGTTCCTGTCCCCTAGCTAAAGCCAAGGAGCTTTAGAACTTTGTTTCTATATGATTTTCTCATCTTCAGGCAAGAGATTTATCTTCTTCTCTACTATTTTAATTGTATCATCCTGAGAGTCATAAGCAGGTTGCAAATTCAAGTTGTATAGCTCAACCTGGCCACTTTTTATAGCCTTCTTAATGTTGTCTCTCCTCAATCTGGTTCACGTTATTAGCTGATGACCACATCTCTTGATTTTTGAGCTCAAATTCTCTAAAACAATTGCCTCCTTCAGTTGTGCATTAATCCAAGTTTAATGGACAACCTGGTGACCTTCTTTGTCCCTTGCTTGAAACATTTCATACTTCAAATCCTGCCAAGGTTTTTTAATACCACATCTAACATCAAGAATAATCTTGATTAGGCAATGGTCCAAGGAAGCAATGTCCAAATGGAAAAGCTTGGCAAAATGGAGGAGAGTTACCCAATCAGTTGAGGCCAATCATCCATCTAATCTATGAAATGTATGATCAAAAACTCTCTTCTTAGTTTCCAGGTCATGGCAAGCCTCATTAGACCTATATCAATTAAGTTGCATGGTTCCATCGCCTCCCCAAAGAGTTCCATCTATTTCTCTGGTCTAGATCCTCTGCTTCTCACTTTTGAAAGCTTAAAACCTCATTAAAGTCACCCATGATGATCCAAGGTACAACAGATTGACTATTAAGATGTCTTAATAGTATTCTAGGATTCCTTTCTCCTCCCAATCTCAAGGTTGCCACAGAAACTAGTGAACCTCCATTTAATAGTGTAGTTTAAGCTTTTAGACTTCAACATCAGTATGATTTTGAGAGTATCTTCTAACCACAACATCCCTCTCATCCCTCCACAAAAGTGCTAGGCCCTCTCTTCTTTTAGCGCAAGCAACTGATACATAGTTGTTAAGCCTCACTGCCTTATTAGTTTCTCCATTGCTTGAGCTGTCCTCTTGACCATTTTTGGAGCTTCCTTTCTAATCATGTCGAGGAGGTTACGAATTGGCCGTGGGTTATATGTTGTGAGTCTTTCCATTGTCAAATGTCCTTTGCCTTTTTTCCCTGCTCTTCTCGTCATCCTTGTGCACCATGAAACTTCACTGGAACATATGTTCTGACTTGTAGTTGCCTCCTTGCATATAGTGGGCAGGCACATGCTCTAGTCTTCCATAAGGCTAACCATTCCCCTTGTAGTTTGCTTAAACTTCTGCCTTCCTCACCACATGAACTGGCCATATGCACCCTACTCGGTTGAAGTCTTGTGCTCTTAAGAGGATCTGTACCTCCTGTGTTAATTCCTGCTGGTGGTTTACTAATCTTAAATGATTTCCATTTTTTTATTCTATTCAAAAACTTTTTATTCATATAACTTTTATGTTTCAAAAATGATAGATCGTTATAGGAAAAATATATAGATCGATTTTCATGTAATCATCATGGTACGCCCAAAATGAATTGCTATCATTGAAATATCCAATGGTATTAACATCACGACACCATTTTCCCCCCAAGGATATTTATAACGCATTGAATTTTGTATAAAGTGCTCCTCGGCCTTGAAAAAAAAAAAAAAACAATTATAACCAAACAATGCTTAAATGGTTTAGATTTGAAAAACAATACAGTTTAGGGGTTGTATATAGCTTACAATGCAAATGAATCACTCTCCTTTATATATGTTAATAGATATTAAACTGATTATTGAATTGAATGGGGAACTTTGTATATCTACATATTAACTTGGGTTTTAGTAGTTGCTTTATGGGTCGGGTTAATGGGTTGTGGTCAATCCGATTTTTAACCTATTTGTCTTGGTCATCCAACCCTAACCAAGTAATGAATGCTTAGGGTTGGTCACGTAGTTCCATCGCCGTACGCAATGTCTGGTCCCTCTTTGGCATTGAAAATTGATATTGAAATGGACTTCGTTTATGGTTTTTTTTTTTTTTTTTCCTGAAATTGGATGCTGTGTAGGCCTTAGTAGTCATTTACAAGACAGAGCTTCTGTTTTCCATCAAAAACTGTAGTAATTACAGGTTAAAGCAGTTGGGTTAATTTCTTCTGTGGATTTCATTTTATTTCTATCCCTTAGCCCTTTGGGAAAAACAAGCCAAATCAATACGATCGTTGCATCGACCATAAATCCACCGCCATATATCACTCTTCCCACCTTTTTCAGCATGAAATAAGTTACGTGGGTCCCATCTCACATGCAGATCAGGTTGCCCAAATCAGGCAATAGACCAGATATTTTGTGACGTAGTTTGGGACTAGCTCTGCAATATAATTATTGGTGGTCCACAAATCAGGAGGGACTATACATTTTGATTTTTATTATAATTAATTTCTTTTTAAAATTAACCACTCATTGGAGGCTTGGAGCTAGAGGTTGAAATTTTAGGGTTTTATTGAACGATTTTTATTTCACTGGGCTTTTTGTTGTTTGTACAGGAATTTAAGAAAGAATTATTTGCACTTATTTCAGTGTCCTTTGTAATAGTTCCACTTATGCCAATACATTCAAAATGTTGTAATTATCAAATATTAAAAAATTTGTATCAACAATATTAAAAACTTTATTACATGTACAAATTAAACTCCATCAGAGATCGTTCCTTTTTTTTCCCCCTTATGCCCTCCTCAAGATGGTAGTGTTGGTTAAGATCAACATATATTATAAATAAAGTGTATAATTTTTAAGCTTACCAGGACAAGCCAATAATATTTAAACTAAAGAAATTGACAGTGTTTGGAAATCATGAAAAACGACGGTTGTTTTAATTATAGGGAAATACGTATAGTGTGTGGGCACCAATTGAAGATTTCAATACTATTATCCCATTTAAGCCCACCTTGATGGTTAAATTAAAATCTAGTTCACTTATAGTATTCAAAATTATTTGTTTAACTAAGACACTAAGTTTTATCCCTGTCAAATATTTATGTGGGTCCTATTTGATAAACTCTAAAATTAATACGATAAAATTATTTAACTTATATAACTACTTCTAAATTGTTAATTCAACATCCATACAATCGAATGCAATCTTCCTATATAAATAAATGATTATATAAATTAATATAATATTCTGATGCATTTACCAACAGTTATAAGTATTTTTCAAAATTTAAAGCATGTGTGATCTACGTGAAAATAATTTTTAATACAGGATAAAAAAAAGATATTAAACAAAATGAAGCATTTAATAGTAAAAATTAGTGAAAATGGAGCAGCAACATCGAAGATACTATTGTTTTACAAAGATTTCAATGATTATAGTTAGCAGTTGAGGTGATTTCAGCATCATTCCTCTGCTACCCAACGCCCTTACGAATTAAATTTTGAATTCTCCTGTCGCATTGTAGATTGTATTGTAGCAAATTAAGAAATTGAACCCTACTTTTCAACAGCTGGAGTTCAGAGAAGGAATTTACAAGGGAAACAAAAAATGATTCATCCTCCACACATTTTAATTTGAAAATTTTACGGCCTAACTACCCTATTAATATTGATTTTATATTTTAATCATTTTCACGTCTTTTTTATAATCATCCTATGTGAAACCCCGATCTTAGACACATGTATGAAACCCTAGAGTTGTAAACTCTAGGTAATATATTAATAAAATATA
>JAXCLR010000073.1:29021944-29032682 GCA_035584095.1 Annona squamosa | reverse complement strand
GGGTTCTAAGAATTCATCAATTTTGAAGGATGATTTGCAAATACGATAACTTATTTTGACCATAATTACAAATTGTTACAAATATACCAACATAATTTCAAAAATTGCAAATAATCCTTATATATTTTAACTATAATTGCAAATATACCCACGTCATTATAACGTTATTACTACACAGTCATGATATGAGTATATTTGCAAAAAATATACAAACTATGTAGGTATATTATAATTTTAAAAATTAAGTGGGTGCTTAATTTTTCACAAAAATACCCACGTAGTTTACAATTTTTTGCAAATATACTCATGTCGTGATGATGTAATAATAACATCATAATTTAGATATATTTGCAATATAGTCAGATTATGTGGGAGTTATTTGTTATTTCTAAAATTATATTAATATATTTTTAATTATAATCAAACTAATTGGGTTTATTTACACATTACCTAATTTTGAATTAGGTATTTGGTTCACAACTTGGATGAAACCAAATCTCTCATTTTGGAAAAATATTTTTTCCTTCTCAAAAATTAACAACAAACTTTTATTTTCTATAAAAAAAAAAAGATTTTGGAAGTGGTGGCATGCATCCACGTCACTTATCGACATAAATTCCAAGGCAAATACGACAAACTAGCAAACAACATGGATCCATATCGCTTTAAGCTCTTATGATTGCACACACCTAAATGCACTTAGCCCCAGGGCACCCAAGTATATTTAACCCATTTTTTACATTTTTTTGAAAAATTTTTATACAATTATTGATCTAAGTATATTTAACATGTATATGAAGTTTTACTAATTTTAGAGATTTTTAAATTTTTTCATTTTTTAAAATCAATGACATTTTTGAACTTAAATACCCTTAAGATTCATGGTTGTAGAAAAAAGTTTTAAGAAATATAAGTTTTTGCAATCAAGTGCATCAAAGATAAGTGTACTCGGGTGTACTAAATTTGAGCCTCACTTTAAGATAATTCAGTGTCTTAATCTTCATCTAATTTTTACTAATTTTCATACAACTTTTTTCATTTCTTACTCACAACAACATTTTTTTCATATCACATTATCTTATAAGTCTATTTCTCATCCCATGATATGCATGGTAGGAGGATAGGATAGAATTTCACATTTTCTAAAAATACTTTTTATTCTCAAAAATTAATAACTTACTTTTCTTATTATCCATACAACTTTTCTTAATTTCTATCTTTTCTGTTCATAATACTTTTCCATTCCACATTTTCATCCCAAAAGTCATGAGTAGAGAATATGGCAACATATTTCATGCCTTTCCTATGTATCTAACCCTACATTGGTAGGATCAAAATAAATCCTCAATATTTTAAAATAGAGTTTATGTGATGGGGAACAAAAATATTGAATCCAACTTTTTCACACATTTTTTATACAATTATCTCATTTTTCAACCATTTTTACATCTTTTTTCGTATAACTGTCCTGCTTTATAAGCGGCTTTCTTTCTATGTAACCGGGTTACAAAGAAATAGACCCATATAACCCCTTCAAAATCTATAATTTCGATATTTTATGAAAAATTTAATCCATTCATTGTATTTAACATCATTTTTTATCTAAGGGATCAAATTTAATCCCAATCAAATATATTTATGGGCCACATTTGTTAAAAAATGTATATATTCATTGTAAATTATAAAAAATGCTAAAATATCAACTTTAAAGTGGTATCTAAACTGTCCAAAATATCATTGCTACATGAATAAGTTATTTCATAAAGTATATTCCATTATAATACATCTGAAAATAGATTTAAGTGTTTTTCATAATTTACACATAAATATATATATATATGAACAAATGTGCCCTTAAACATACTTTATTTGGATAAAAGTTGGTCTTAGGAGTAAACAAATTATGTTAAACACAATAAATGAATTGAATTTTTTATTAAAAATTAAAATTTTAAATTTTAAAAGAATTACATAGGTCCGCGGTTGCATAGAAGTTGTAGCTGCTTATATAATATACACAACTACTGTTTACTAATCATAAGCTGTATCTTATCACATTTTCAAACTTTATTTCTGCACAACAACTTTTCAACATTTGTATTCCATCTTACCAAACGCACACAATAAAAACATTAAAAAATAATACTTTTGCGGATGGTACAAAGCAAAAAACCCCATGATTTAGACATCCGTGCTTGCACACGGTCGAACTGCGAGATTTCCAAATAAAAGTATTACAATTAGTTGTCACCATTTGAAATATTATTTATTTCCTTAAGAAGAATAAGTGCCATTAAAAATTAGATATGTAAGCGTGCTTGCCCACGGTCGAACTGTGAGATTTCCAAATCATACTATTGCAATTAATTCTCACCATTCGAAATATTATTTATTTCCTTAAGAAGAATAAATGCCATTAAAAATTAGATATGTAAATAGATTCTACAACCTCTCCTGATTTCATTTAGCTATCTAGTTTTGCTTGGCTGGAAAACCATATATGATATAAAGCTTCATAACGCCACTCATCAGAGAAAAACAATAATAATAAAAAAGGCGCTCCTTGATGCCCACGCCTGACCCTACACACTTGTGAAAATCTCACACGTGTCCAGCCTCTTTTTGGAAACAATTTAGGTGGTCCAGATTTAAAGTGGAGGGTAAACGTGTGCTGGAGGTGGATGCTATTGCTAGCTCGTCAGACTGCACATTTGACGGTGCATGCACGTGAAAAGAATGAAATTTTGTACGCATGCGTCTTTCCGTTCCCTTTTCATGTAAAAAGCTTATGAATTTAGTATTTATTTGTCTAGCTTTTACTTGTTTATCATTTATTACGTCATATCAGTTTTCGCTTACCACACTTGTAGGAATTTCATTTTTTCACCTCTTTCTGGAATTTTAATTTAATAAAATAGAAAATGCATTTGCCAAAAAAGGGTTCACTCTTCATAATATGCATAATAATTTAAAAAAAAATTTATAACCTTCCGTCGAAACCCATGCCCTTTTTTTCGTAATTCTGAAAATGCTCATCCAATATCTCTTCTTGCCCTCCGGCCAAGCAACAGCCTACCGACCGGGTTCATCTTCCAGCAAGTAGTGGCTTGTTGAAGATGCAGCCATCCAAAGCAACTTTCTGCCTAGAACAAAAAAAAAAAAAAAAAAAATCCCGATCAATTCCGCCACTTGCAAAATCCAATTGATGCCAAATCCAAGCACCGAAACTACCAGTCGACCCTCTCTCTTTCTCAATTCCGACGGCTTGAATCTAAGCCGACAGAGCGGCTCCCAATAGCCAACATCACCACCACGCTCCTGCACTTTCCATTTCTAGGGCTAAGAATTTAGGCATCTTCAAATCTGGCAGCCATCGGCCAGAAATTTTCAATTAACCCTTTCATTTGTGTAGCTTTTAACCCATTAAAAAAAATCACGGCCGGAAATCGCCCTAAATCCCATTCTCCTAAAGATCGAGCCCTCAACACCAGCGTTCTCCCCGGCAGAACCAGCTGGGTGAAGCTATTGAATCCCAACTAAATGATCCGCAACGATGGAGTATGATCGGCAGAGTGCGCATTGTAGAAAACAGAGGAAGGGAGGCATGATGGGCAGGAGAAATTAGGGTAAATTGTTACGGTCATTTTGAAGAATTTTTAAAATGTTTTGGATTTGAGGGGAATATTGGCCAAAGAGTATGGGTACGTGGAGAATTTTTCTTTATTTTTATTAGCATCTTTGGTTATTTGCTATTTATTTTAATTTCACTTACTTTATGATGGTTACATTAATTTTCCATGTTTAATTTGAGGAAAGAAAAATGAAAAGATAATATAAGACCCATTCACACTATGACAACTCAAAAATAAAATAATTATAAAATTCTAATGATTTTAAACTTCTTACATTTACGCCAACTAGCTAGCTAGATTTTTACAAAAATTATTGAAGCATACAAGTGAAGCTAATCATTATTACATCTAAGGGTGTAAATAGGACTGGTTTCAATCCAAAACTTACTATACCAACTTGATTAATAACAAGATTGAGTTAGATATTTAAAAAAAAAAGTTATATAATCTAATTTGAACCAACCTGATTTCAAAAATAAATTGATTTAGGTTAGATGCTTGTCCATCTAATCCGACTTAATTTCATAGATTAGTATAAAATATAATAGATTATTAAAAAGTAGTCATACGTTAACACATAATCTATAAAAATTAACTAAACATTATTGCTTTGATTATTGTATAAGTCATAAACCAAAAAGTATTCATATAAAAGAATAATTTTTACTCTTTTATATAAATTTATATTTTAAAATAAATTTAATTAAGCAAAATATTTTTAAATATTATATATTTATTGACCCAATTTCTAACCCAAACCAAACCAATTGTTATACAGTTAAAATAGTGCTAGATTAAGGCGTAAAAAAATATGGTTGAAATTAAGATTGATTGAGTTAGAATTTTACAAGATGAGTCAAAGTTGTGTTTAGCTCAACTCGAGTCAACTTGACCTAATTACATCACTAATTACGTCATATGTTTTCAATTGTTAGATTATATATGAAAATTTTTTTATTACCAACACACAAATACACAATAACACTTTCTTCAATTTCACATGCTTATCTCATCCTTCCGCGGGCCTAAAAATGTCAAAATTGTAGTATGTATGAAAAATCTAGATCCTTTTGGTAAAAAGAAGAGAAATCTAGCTTTTCTATATGAGTTTTTATATCATTTAACATATTAAATGCCTACGTGTTCTTAAAAAAAAAAAAAGAATTACCTACCAACTCTACTTTTTTATTATTATTCATATTTTCAATGATTATTTTACATTTAATTTTTCATCCAACAACGCAATCAATTTTATCTCTATTTTTTTACTTTTATTAATTACTCATATTAGATCACAGCAATTTTTTATTTTTCGAAATTTTTTCATATCATTTTTTCGGTCATTACCAAAGCGGACTACAAAAGGCTTGCATGGGAACCGCTTTCCACAGTGGTCAGTGGGAAGTAATTTGATCCATGTATTCTTCGGTTATGTTTAATTCAAAAATCCAGCCATACATGTATTTTTTAAATATAAATTGAACTGTTTAAAGTGAAAATCATACATACAAGACAGTTTTTATTGGTAAACTACAACACAGGTATCTTAGCGGTATACATTTTTTAAATTATAAGTAATATTTATAACATAATTTATATAACCTGACATGTCATGAATATGTATTTTAACTACACGAGTCTTAAAAAAAATCTTTTATGTTGATAAAATCATTAAATATCATTTTTATGTGATAAATATATAGTCTTTATAATTTTTACTTGTTGAAGATCTTATTAATATCCGATTTACTTTGAATAGTTAAAATTTTAAACGAAAGAAAAATGAATGAATTTGAAGTGGTTCCCACGGAGTCAGTGGGAACTGGGAACTGCTTCCCTCTAAATCCGTCCTTGATTGGGCTACCTTACGAGAGTGAAATCCCAAGAATTTTTACCCAACTTTGAACTCTCTTCACCCTAACACTGCATCTCAATATTCATTTTACCTTTGAAAACCACACCATCTCAAAGCCTTTGCCTACGCCCTCATCATCCTCCCTCACCCCCTTCACTTCTTCGACATTTCCAACGTTTCTGATAAAAACAGGATCTGCACCACTACTAGAACTAATCAATCTCATCGCTGATCAACTACTCGCACGCGCCCTCAAGCAAGCCCCGAAATCTCCACTACGCGCACTCCCTCGGAATCCTCTCCTCCACCTTCAGGCCACCCTTTCGATCTCCCAAGGGTTTGGTTATTAAGAGAAATCTGTTTGAGAAAAGAGGGGGCAATAATGGGCGTGGAGGCATGACGCGGCGAGGCTTTGATTTTGGAAACTGGGTTGCCGCCGCCATTGGCAGCCAATGTCGGATGTACAATAAGGAGTAAGTTCTGGTGCATCCCGCACACGTATCGGCCCGACCGGGGAAGGGAAATGAGATGAGGTAAGATTTCTCCTGCAGGGGCAAATTTCGCATTGAGAAAGTAACTTAACACTGATAGACGTCCAACCACAGATGCCGGGGTATTGTGGCCCATGGGAAGGAGGGTACGGTTGTTTATTAAAAAATAACTATCTTCAATCTCAAATTTTTTACTTTTATAATTATGTTATTTTAAAATTATTTTTTCACACTCTCCTGTATAACCATCAAATTTTTTAATTAAATTTTGTTTAATTATTTCTATACAGCTGCTTGCACAACTAATTTATCTATTTTAACTTTATCTTCTTTACTAATCAGTATTATCCTTATCATATTATATTATCTTCTTCTATTTCAAAAATTTTTACATAAAAAATATTTCATCCACTAATTTTATCATTATCCAAACATACCTTTTATACGTAGTTAGCGCGCACAAACGTTTTCAAATCATTGAAATATTTTAAACCATTTTATTTCTATCAGTAGATATGGGAATAACCCATAATCTAAATCACAAGGAAATTATCCATGTGGAGGCGCTCGATCCGTGCACCTGGTGCACTGATTTTTTTATTTTCTATTTTTTTCAAATGTGAATGCCATCGCGTATAATTCTTATAGATACAATTTTAGAATTTTAAAATTTTAAAATTTATTTAATATTTAAAAATTCAAAAATTAAATAGAATAAAAAACTTGTAAAAGTATATATATTATTCTAAGTGTATATAATTCATATAATAACTTTTATAATTTTTGAATGTGTATATGTACTTTTTGAATTTCAAACATAGAAGTATGTTAATCGTTTAAAAATAACTAAAATATTCTTACATTTGAAATTTAAAAAAATATATGCATATCTTAAAAAAATAGTATATATAAGTTAAATATATCTAGAATAGTAATTCTATGAAAAAGAAAATAAAAATTATTTTAAAAAACATATTTTTTAGGCCGCACGGATGCATAGAATCATCCCACGATGTTGATGACAAATGTTTATGTTCATCGACCTCATCAATCGGTCCCTCCTGCGGTTTGCCATCTGTCGTTTTATTTTGATCCTCATCCACCATGTACGTATTTGGCAATTGGGATTCCACCTTATCACTCACCAATAATTCCTAGTTTCGCATCATCATTATAAGCTGGAATTGAAGAGATTCCTTGGAACTTATCAAAACCACCAAACACCATGAAGTGGCTCTGCTGGCACCTTCTTCTTCTGCTGCTAGCTCTGCTCCTCGAATTCGCTGCGTCAAGAGCGACGCCCCCACCCCTGCCCATCCTGCCCTTGCCCACAGCAGCCCAGCTGAAATGGCAGCGCCGGGAGCTCATCATGTTCATGCATTTCGGCGTGAACACGTTCACCGACCGCGAGTGGGGGACCGGGCACGAGAACCCCAAGGTGTTTGATCCGACCTCTCTCAATGCAGGCCAGTGGGTGGATGTTGCCGCCCAAGCCGGCTTCTCTCTCGTGATCCTGACCGCAAAACACCACGACGGGTTCTGCCTCTGGCCTTCCGTGTACACGGATCACTCAGTCGTCGGCAGCCCGTGGAAGGGCGGGAAAGGAGACGTTGTGGGCGAGCTCGCGGCTGCCGCAAAAGCTCGAGGGGTGGATATCGGGCTCTACCTTTCGCCGTGGGATCGCCACGATAAAAGCTACGGGCACGACAAGGAGTACAACGAGTACTACTTGGGCCAGCTACAAGAGCTGCTGAACAGGTTGGCAATCCAAATTCAAAACTAAAAAGTAAAAAAGAAAGCTCTAACAGTATTGAATTTGATAATGGTTGGCGATTTTTCAAATTTGCGCAGATATGGGAGTGTTTCGGAAGTGTGGTTCGACGGCGCCAAAGGTGCAAATGCACCGAACATGACATACTATTTCGGGTCTTGGTTCTCGATGGCCAAGGAATTGCAGTCGTCCATCAATATATTCTCAGACGCAGGTCCTGATGTCAGATGGGTTGGAAACGAGATGGGGCACGCCGGCTCCACCTGCTGGTCCACCATCAATCGCACGTCGCTGAGGATTGGAGACGGAAGCATTGTGGGGTGCGAGATTATTGTTTAATGCTCCCACCCATTTTTAAATTTCTAATAAAATTAACTAATTCTGTTTGTTGGATCAGGTATTTGAGCAAGGGAGATCCCCGAGGAACGGACTGGCTACCGGCGGAATGCGACGTGTCGATCAGGAAGGGCTGGTTCTGGCACAAATCCGAGAGGCCCAAGTCGCTGAAGAAGCTGCTCAACACCTACTACGCGTCGGTGGGGCGGAATTGCGTAATGCTGCTGAACGTGCCGCCGAGCACGGCGGGCCTGATGTCCGAGGACGACGTGCGACGGCTGAGGGAGCTGAGGAACGCGCTCGACACGATATTCTCGAGCAACGCGGCGGTGGGGAGCGCGATCAAAGCGAGCAGCCAGAGAGGAGGAAAGCAGAGCGATTTTGGGGCGAGCAACGTGGTGGACGACGATCATGTGTGGACGTATTGGGCGCCGGAGGAGGAGAGCAGCAGGCATTGGATTGAATTCGGGGGGAAAGAGATGAAATTCAACGTGGTGAGGATCCAAGAAGCGATTGGGCTGGGGCAGAGGATAATGAAGCATGAGATATACGTGGACGGAGAGAGAGTTGCAGTTGCGACGACAGTAGGGTACAAGAGACTCCACAGGCTGGGAAAGGTTTTTGAGGCCAAGCGTGTGAGAATTAGAATCGTGCAGTCCCGGGGCGTGCCTCTCATCTCCTCCGTTGGCCTGCACTTAGACCCATATTTCCCCAACAACTAGCTACTCTCCTCCAAAATCCGATCTGATACGTAGTGTTGTCCTGTCAATTTGAATTTTTAGAAAGTTTGTGGTGCTCATTAATAAATAGGTCAGGCAAGGCCTAAGTTCCAAGAGCTCTCCCAATTCACAGCCACGTGAGCCTACTTGTGTTTTGAGTCACACGATTTAGCATACTCCGCTTTGTGTGTGGGAGAGAGACGCAGGGCTGATTCCAATCTACTTTTAGTGCCCTCCACCGGTGCGACCAAATAAATTAAAAAATGACCACCAACTTGTTAGGGGTACTAATTAATTAGTGATCATAAAACTTAGATTCTCCTCAATCTTAAACTTAATGTTTTCTTAAACCCTAACTATATTTGTAAATGATTGAGATTTAGGTCAAAAAATTTATAATTTATTTAAAAGTAATAAGTTCAAAATTTTATATAAGCACACAATAACAATAAATCATATAAGTAAAAATGATCATGAATAGTTAAAATACATTTTATTTAAAAGTAACAAGTTCAAACTTTTATATGAGTATACAATCACAATAAATCATGTAAGTAAAATAATTATAAATAGTGAAACTATATTTTTATAAAAATATAATAAGTATAAGTGTATCTCTCGAAGAAAATTTAACAGTGAAAACAAAAAAAATGAAGAAAATTAATAAATATAAGAGTGAATGATAGAAATATGAAAATAATATAATTGCAGTCTAACACACATGTATTCAAACGTAAATACAATAATATAAAATACATAAATATAAGAAAAGAAAATCGGAATTGGGTTCTTTGGTGCTTAGATTATCAAAAAGGTGAATTTTAACGCTGATGGTATTCGGGTATGAGCTCAAAGTTGGTCCAAATTGCACCCCCACCGCCTTGGTAGCAATTTTTATCTACGCCTGTGCCTTACGTGGCCCGCACGAGGTTGGTTGAAAATTTTTGGGTTTGAAATTTTAAAATGGATGGGCAGTTGTAGGTTGTAACAAAAAAACGCTTGGAATGCGGCATCTTCGAAGAAGAAAATAAAACAATGTGATCTCACTTGGGTTTTCTATGTTTCAACCAATGGTTAAAGTCAAATCGGATAATTTGGGTTTGCTATGTTTGGACCAATGTGTGCACTGTCAAACCAGAAATTTGCCAGTTGTCGTGTTCATCCTAATGCAGGGTTATGGTGAAATCACTATGATGAGCCCACTGTTCAACTTAAGTATATTTGTACTCATGCCATATGCATGCATATGTAATATAATTCAAAGTTAGTTGTTAAAAGTTGGTATAATATTAGGATTGTTGGAATGTGAGTGCAAAATGATGCAATGAAAGTATGGAAGTAAATGGCAGGAACAAAATTAAGACAAAGTCATCACTTACCAAAATGGTGGTTCGATTATTTAGAGACAGTGATTACACAAATTCTGGGTAGACTGCCCATTAGACGATGAAAAACTTATTAGTTAATTTAATCAAAAAGTTAAATTTTTGTAAAATCTCAAGGAGGATTAAGTGTCATTTCATGGCATGGTGCCGTGATGTGCGCTAAGAATTAAATCACAATGCTTATTATTATATATGATAATCTGACTGTTGATCATTGAACATATTGTGGTCAACTCGTAATACATGGTGTTGACAGTAATGATCTCATGATCTAGATTAGGGGTGTTAATGGTCATGGTCAACCCGTTAACCCGCTCGTTCAACCCGTTAATAAATGGGTTTAGGTTGGGATTTTTGAATAAATGGGTTCTGATCCGCCAACCCGTCAACCATTTAATTAAATAAACGGATTAGGGTTGAGGCTTCGCAACCCGTCAACCCGTCCAACCTGTTTATTTAACTCATCCAACCTGTTCAACCCGTATAACTCATTTAATATAATATATTATAATATATATATATATAATATTTATAACAGGAATTGACATT
>JAXCLR010000073.1:29003901-29019534 GCA_035584095.1 Annona squamosa | reverse complement strand
CGACTCGATGAGGAACTGCTGCCTGCCTGCTGTGCGTTGATCGATAGAGGAAGGCACAACCTTTATCTCGCCGAACAAACGGGTGCCGCTGCTTGCTGGTCACCGGACGGACGGTTGTTGCTGCTGGGTGTTGCTGCTGCTGCCGCCTGCTGCGTGCCACTGGAACCATGCGATTCTTTAGGAGGGGATGCTGCCTGCCGTGCGTTGATCGATAGAGGAACTGCTGCTGCTGGTCGCCAATGGTGCCGCTACCTGCTGTTCACCGGGATTCGGGGATTGAGGAGGGACGAGGGATGCCAGGGACGCCAGAGAAGGTGGGATCTGCTGTTTTCGTGTTTTGCTGCTGAGCGGGAAAATTTTCACAGCAAATCCGCGTGTATGACCCGCCCAACGCAACGCAACACGCACATCAGCTCTCGACGGACAGGATTCAACCCGCCGAAATCGACGGCCAGATGAGCCGTCTGCACCGTTGCTTCCGTGCATGCAGAATGCACATGAGTATATCCCTATATATATATATATATATATATATAAAAGTAAGCTATTCTTGCAATGGCTATAGGGTTGATCGATATCCTGTAATTGGTACAAGTGATTTTGCAAATTTGATTGTTTCACGCATCATATTGGCAGTGAGCTCAAAATCCGAACCATTGGCACAAAGAAGCCAATTTTTTTCGTGTATATTTGCCGGCTCCTTGCGGTTGATCGTCACTCGTTTTTTCCAATTTTCAACTGTCCACTGAATACATGAACCATAGCCTTCAAATCTGATTTTCCCTTCAAATTGCAATATATTCTCTCTATAGGCGGGGAATGACATGGGAGCCATATATCTAAGTTGTGATCTAGTACACCCGGTGTCGTAAAGATAACCTTTTGAGGTGACTCGCGGCATGCCTTCTCTCTCTTCAATCAATCCAAACCGTAGATCCAGGCCATGGCTTGGTGTACTGCATACTTCTAGCTAATCGGGTTGATCAATCTATGAGCATTCCAGGTGATCTGGACCATTGAATGCATGGATATCAATTTTTATCATTTATATAGACTCGGTCACACCTGCAATGTGTTTTTAAACTTCTAAACTGTTGGATATAAGTAAGACGAGCAAGCCCTAGATGAGTTCTTAAGGTAAATTTGCAATTTCAATGTTCAAGGATAACTACAGAATTTTTACGAATGCAGACAAAGGCTGACCGTATAATTTTACGGATGCTGACTGCTAACCCTGTTAAATTCCATTAAATTCTGCTAGATGCATAGAAACTATGGGTGTGTTTGGTAATGAATAAAACTTTTGATGAAAAGTTTCGGAGAGTAAAAGTTGTCAAATGATGTAATGTGATAAGAGTGATGAGTGGTAAAGAGTATAAAGTTAAAATAAATAAGTTAGTTGTGTGGATAATTGTGTAGAAATAATTAAAAAGTAAAGTAGTTGTATAAGAAAATGTGAAAAAATGATTAAAAAATATGATAATTGTGAAGAGTGAAAAGTTTTATATTAAAAAGTTTTAACTGGACATTTTCTATCAATTGCCAAACACACCCTATATACTGGTGAAGCTTTCTTTTTTAATCTCATCTACTTCTCTCGCATCATCGCGGTTATGGAAGCGCGTAGCACTCTTGTAAACAGAGGAATGTAACGCACATTTCTCACTTCTTCCTGCTACCTTCTCACCTTTTGTTATGATTTAACATTTTAATTAATTAATTATCTTATTTTTCCTATTTTTATTTCTATATTTCAATATTTTTTTACATCCTTCCATATAACTATCATACTTATTCCAACTTAATTTCTACTTTAAGCCCATCATATCTGATCATTCTTTGACTTTTCAAAGCCAAAATAAAATGCCAACTAAGGGTATGTTTGTCAATGGTTAAAACTTTTCACTCTTTACAACTATCATATTTTTAATTATTTTTTCATATTTTCCTACACAACTACCCTACTTTTCAATCATTTCTATACAACTACCCACACAACTAACCTATCTATTTTAACTTTATCATCTTTACTACTCATCATTACTCCTATCATATCACATCATTTGACAACTTTTACTCTTCAAAACTGTTCATCAAAGTTTTACTCATGCCCAAACACACCCTAAATTTTTTTAAATTGTCATATTTCACTTGGATAAAGACTCAAGTAGAGCCTGCATATTCTTAAAAAAATAGGTAAATCCTAAATACACCCACAAATTTTGCACCTAATTCCAAATATACTTACAAACTTTGATAAATTCCTTTTATACCTTTATATTTTGCCCAAAATCTCATTTATACTAGTGTCGATAATAAGTGCTACCGGTCAGTTTGCAAAATGACGAGATTGCCAGTACCCTAGTTCTTACACTCATTTGCAAATCAGACCATACTTTTCCATTTAAGCCTTAATTCCTATTTTGAGAATAAAAATTAGGGCTTAAATGGAGATTAAGTCATGAATTGCAAATTTAGGTAAGAATTAGGGCACAAGTAATTTTATCATGTCATACACAGCCTATTAAAACATCTTACAAGTGCTTAACGCCTTAGGTATAAATGGAATTGTGAGCAAAATACGTTAGTATAAGAAAATTTTCAAAAAATTCGTACGTATATTTAAAATTTTCGTGCAAATTTTACAGGTATATTAGGATTTGGGAAAAAAATTATTTTTTCCGACTCCCTTTGATTAAAAAAAAGAAGTAATTTCATCCCCATTTTTTCCATCCACACGGCTGTTTTGTGTTCCGGCATGATTTCTATTTTGGCTTTTTGTCTTTTCCGAACTGCTTTTAGCCCCACCACGGCTGTTTTGTGTTCCGGCATGATTTCTATTTTGGCTTTTTGTCTTTTCCGAACTGCTTTTAGCCCCACCACTCATGCATGCAAATATAAACTCAACGAATTCTCCCAATTTCCTTGCGAAGTGGGCATTAAGTGGGCCCGCATATATGGGCGGAAGATATGTGATCTTTCCAAAGGAAGACGATTCGATGGGAATCTCAACAACCGTATTACTTGGAAGAAAGTGAGCATGCATGACAGCAATGCATTGTCTGACGTTCAATGGGATTTTGCCGCATTTCAATTTTCAACCACTGTTGGTGAAGTTGAAGTGGGATGGAAGATAGCCTTCAAACGAAGTTCCCGACTCAAAAAAAGTTATTGGTGAAATAGTTTTCAGATTGCAGTCGCCTCGGCGATCTGCCCCGCATGGTTCTTTGCTTGTCGGTTGCTCACCAGATTTCAATGGTCGTCCACTTCTATTTCAGGAATTTACATGTGAACCACCACGGGATGAGGAATCATTCATGGGGCTCTCCACTAGGATTCTAGGTCTTCATTTTGCTTACTGCCCAGCCGACAGAGTAGTATATTGCTTACTGCTCAGCCAACAGAGCAACGTATTGAAAATGAATAAAAATGCATTGAGATTAGACAAAGATGCGTAAAGAAAAGAAAGATTTCATTCAGGAATCATGCTATCCTATCCCATCAGAAGATAGTCCTAGACATGTTTCACTCTTCAGGGACCCTCCTCAAGCCACATCCTGCCTCCGCTCTCTCCTCCCTCCCTGCATATTGTGCCTGTATATTGTGCCCAGGGGTGCATATCACCGTAAGGTCGCCACCAGACCTGTTTCCTACTTCTAAAGAGAAGCGATTTCAATTTGCTTATCCCCTACAAGAACTTTTCAAAAGCCATTTGATACATGAAATTCCATACACAGCACACATCTATCTAAACAAGAATTTCACCATATAGTTTATTTTTATACAGTTGCTCTCCCTTCAAAAAAAAAATATATTATCGCCCTACAATGGCAATTTGTGTCCTGGCTCTGCCATTGCATACAACACCCACATTTTCAACTCCTAAATAAAACTAATTAATTATCGTTTAAAAAATGACTATTTGATAAAAGAGAAATAATCCTATTAATCTAGACTAAGTAATGACTTACTTAGCCCACTTTAAAAAACTTGTTTATTTATTTTTTTGTTTTTCCTTCATATACTTATTTGTTTAAGCATATTTAACATAAAACTAAATTGTACTATTTTTGAATATGTATAGCTATTTTTTAAAGATTTTTAAACATGGAGATAATTTAAACATTTTCAATGGTTGAAAATGACTAGCATACTCCTGCGTTTAAAAATCTAAAAAATATCTATACACATATCCGAAAATAGTAAAACTTAATTTCACGTTAAATAAA
The DNA here is from genome assembly GCA_035584095.1 of Annona squamosa. Taxonomy (NCBI): domain Eukaryota; kingdom Viridiplantae; phylum Streptophyta; class Magnoliopsida; order Magnoliales; family Annonaceae; genus Annona; species Annona squamosa. Next base: position 29,015,305 of record JAXCLR010000073.1, on the reverse strand, counting down.
TCTATATATTAACAATTTTATGAAGAAAACGCCCAAAAAAAATTTAATGAGTTTTTTAAGCCAAGCTAAGTAATGGCGGGCTAACAGGATCATTTCTCATAATAAGATTTTCTCATAACTTAGGAGTATCAAGGTTTAATAAGGTTTAAATATATACCAAAGACTATTGAAAAATAATGTGTATATTTTTTCAGTTTTTAGAAAATAGTTGACTTTTTTTGCATCTAATCGACTTTAATAGACATAAAAGTGTTTTGAATGCAAGTTAACAAAATTAAATTGCATTTAACAGGCTTCAATAAAGTTTTTCAGGAATCAATAGGCTCTTGTTTTCTGGGCTTTCTTCAGTTTTGGCTTCAAAATGTGTAAATCAACATCATGAAACAGGATCAGCAGGAAGATCATGTAACAAGGATCTTCAAGAAGGATTTGCGTTGCCTACAGATAGAAGCCCTTCTCTCTTGGCCATCTCATAAATTGCAATCGCACACAGAACTTTGGCATCAGGGGTCATGCGCCAGAGTCTATCATAGGGAACAGCGTGCACCTTGATCAGCTCACCATGTTCACGAAGGCCTGTTTCCTTCCCTTGCAGCGCTTTTATGACATCTGGATCTGCATGCCCTCTATAAAGAAATAGGCTGAGCTCTTCATCACATCCACCCTAGACAATAGACAACAGAAAAAATATAAAAATCAAATAGTTAGGGCATAAAAATAAACAGCAGCGATGCTTAGGGATAAGCTAAGATAGACTAGGGTTAGCAGGTCTGTCAAGCCTTCCAGAGCATCTTGCTGCGTGAAGTTCATCAGCAAAGTCCTATCGTGTGCCACAGAAGTCCTCGTGTGCAATATCTTCAAGATCTATACTTGTAGCACTTCACCTCATTTTAGCTGTCTGATTAGGCGCACTACTTACCATGCATCACAATACAGATCCAAACATACTATCTCACTCTCACAACTCCCCCATAGAACATATAATACAGATATAAACACTGAAAGAGGAGAAATTCAGATCCTAGAGACACTTATTTCTTGCCTGGAACAGATTGAATACATTCAAACAAATTAGTAACAGCAGTTGCAGCTAACCTACCGGTGAAGGAATAACCTTGAATCCAGTTGATGGATCCAAGAGGGCTGTGAGATTAACCATATCATCCACATTTAAGCATATCCCAGTCTCCTCTTCAACCTACCAGAACATCTGGACAAATGTCATAAGCTGAAATAGCCGACGACATATTTGAAACTTAAAATCAGTTGAATGGTCAGACAAGGAGTTGCAAGATACAGTCAGTCGTCTGACAGGATGATGAAAGGGCTTCACCTCACGGACAGCTGTCCCAAGCACATCCCCTTTGTCATCATCCAACATTCCAGCTGGTAGTTCCAACACATACCTCCCAACAGGAACCCTGACCTTTCATGTACAGAAACATCCATCAGTGAATTAGTCAAGCCAGCTAGCTTCACTCTTCATGACCAATTGCTTGACTATATCTGTAACTTACTGATCAATTAGATTACCTCAAAATGAGACTCTTACCTGCTCTGTGAGAACAACAAAAGTCTCAGCTCCTGATTCCAAAAGGACTAGTACAGCAACAGCTGGCCCTCGTGCAAATACAACACCTGGAACCTAAGTAAATTATTTTAAAATGACAATGGTCATGGTCCCCAAAACAACCCATTTTTCAAAAGATTTACAAATGGAATTGCAATAAAGAAAACTACAAAGGGCATAATGAACTAGGGAACACTTGGAAGAGAAAACTCAGAGGAACAAGTATAAAAGGAACTTAGTGGTAAAAAAGGAACTTAATAGTAAAACCCCTTTATAGTAAAAACAAACAACAATGATGAGACAAGTGTATAACACAGTTGCAAAAAATTTGGAGCAGGTGCTGGAGCCCAATGCAGCTTTCTTTTCTTCTTCTTCTTCTTCTTTTTTTTTTTTTTTTTTTTTTGCTTGGGTTCGTTTCTCTGATAACTTCAGTACAGATCTTATATGGTTCAATTGAATCTGCAAATACAGACACCTTGGCACTAATAAAGATGGATATATTGTAAATTGTGCAATTAAACTTTGACACTGACTATGCATCAGCTAAAATTTTCAACCAGTAAAGCTGCTATCTTCTTCCATTGTTATTTTTTCCATGAATTTACTTTTTGCACTCCCTTTTTTCATCTTTCCTTTTCCAATATAATTCTTCATCCTGGTCAAACCAAGCCACAAATCCTGAAGATAATGATCACACAGTTTTGATGTCCTATGAAGAATAAAAAGGAGACAAAACTTCAAGCATACTTATCATAGTCCGTCCCATCTTTTTTAAACATATAGCAAGACATTTAATATTGGAAGTTAAAACAACCAGTAAACAGTACAAACACATGAATCTGGATGGAAAACTGCAGCAGGGTAATTCGAGTAATTACCTTCTTCCCTGAAACATTGTCAATAACATCAGCTTTGAACTTCAAGAAACCAACACGTCTTCCAAACATGTCCACTCCCTGTTCTCGCACATGAGAAGAGAAAAGATTAATAATATCAGGGCTGTTTAAATAAAAATAAAGCAACCAATAATGGGACCTAGGAAGATGTAATACAATAAACAAAGCTTAAAGAAAGAATGGAAGAGCTACAAAATTACCAGCAATCAACAACCGATTGATCATCATGATTAATTACTGTTATTTATCTTTCCACCAACACCTCAATAAAATGCATCTGGGGTAAAGCCTGTAAACTACCTGAATCAGTACTCGCTGCAAGCACATGCTTCCATCTGCCAAAGCTCCTCTTTCACGCTGCATATTTTTCAACCATTGATTGAAGAGACTCGAACCAATAGCATGCCTGCACAATAACAATTAATCTTTAGTGATCGTTACGTAAACACAATAGATATTGTCTGATGCCAAGAAATTGCATGTTCTATTGAATCATGGAAAGATTTTGCATTCATGATAAGGAACTTTCGCCTGATGCTGTGGCACTTTCATCAATCAAGAGGCCAGGTAATGGACATCAGTCATGCAGTCAATTGGTTGTGGTTTCCTCCAGAGATTAAGAAGGGCTGACTATCAGCATTATTCTAAGGGTATGAACTTACTTTGACCTCATTATAAAGTGTAATTATGAATCAGAAGATGTGAATTGACACATTCAGCGCACTATGATGCAGGTTGCCATCACAGGAGAGTAAATATATTATAATGCATTCAGTTCGAACTTCCGGAAGAGCTGACAGCTAAATGTGGAATAAAATAGTGCCAGAGATATTGCAGTTCCAAAACTAGGGTTCCATGCAAATATACAATAATGGCTAATAGGTATAGTACAATATAACTTAATGACAAGACCACCCTGCGAGAGTGGAAAAGTACTTTAAACCCCCACTAACACCATGCAACTGTCAAACAGTGTCCTTTGCCATTGAAAAACCAAAATCCGCAGCCAGGGATGTTGCAGTTCCAAAACTAAGGTTCCATACAAATATAAAATGAATGGCTTATAGACCTGGTACAATATAAGTTAAGACAGGACCACCATGCATAAGCAGAAAATACTATAAACCCCCACTGCAAGTCTGCAACCATGCAACTGTAAAACAGAGTTCTTTGCTGCTGGAAAACCAAAATCTGCCTCTTCTGTACATTTAGCATAACAGGACCTATCCTCTGAGACAGTACACAGCACAGATAGTTCAACTTATTATGAATACTAGATTTTTATGAATACTAGATTACGCTAACTGACATCAATATTTGAGTGCAGAATAGTTGTTTTAGGGCATAAGGCTCACTAAGAAGCAAAGGGCACTTGAAGCCTAAGTGCAACCGTGCAAGGGCCAAGGCGCACAAGGGAGGAGCACACCTAAGTAGAGCAAGACACTCATTCTGTGAAATAAATATATTTAATAATTTTTGTAAACTAACTACATAAAAATGAAAAGAAAGAAAATAAACATTGAAGAGTATGAAAGACATCAACTTTAGTTCAATTGGAAAAGAAAAAGAAGGGTGAAGTTGGTAAGGCCAAAACTCTATTTGAATTTAAACAGTTTGTACATTTTAGGCAAAGCTCAGCCAAGAGCACAAAACACTCTTAAGGTGCAAGGGGCATGCCTGATGACACTTGATCATTGTCGAAGGCCTAGGCATGCCTTTAACAACTATTGTGTGTACGTTGTAAGTTCCTAGGTCTTGAGTTGATAGTTTGATTGATACATGCTGCCCACTAATTGATGCACTAAATTCAATATTATAGGCGTTATGTTCAATGAGAAACTGGGGAAATCCTTTCTTGATTTGGAGGGCTGAATATCATAAATTTTAAGAACTGGACTCAAAGTGATGATTACGGTCCATCTGGTAATTGTAACAGCGAAACAAGTTTTCATTACTTTCTCCACCCCTTCCAATGTGATTTGACTTTTCCATTAAAAAAACTCTTTATCTATTTTATCCTATCGTCTTTACTCATCCTAATAGTCAGTCTCATCACATTACATCACTCTCTTTCTTTTTCAAAATTTTACTCGACAATTTTTTTGCTTATAACCAGTCAGACCCTTAAAGCTTAAATCCTACATTAAAGAGAACTAGAATCCTTTTAACCTATCTTTAACACTGGTTGTACTAATGCTTTGATCCCACTTGATATGAAAAACTTGAGCTGTCATTTTAGACCTAGAAATTCCTCCCGCACTCATCTCACAACACGCTTCATTAACCGATGACATCCAACTGCACACCCCAACTGAACATTCATAAGATTCAAGGGCTCTGATGAGTAATTATTTTCAGAGCATTAAGCATCACTGGTAATGATCTGATTTCGCGGGCTGAGCAATAGACGAATTCCAACAAATTAAAAAGCTTGGGAATATGCACTAGCGTACACGCAGGTTAATCGACGAAGCCAACGTCAATCGAATGAATGGAATTATAGATAATTCTGGAAGAGGTGGAAACGACAACGCGGAAGGAGAGAAGAAGTTCACCTGAAGTCAGAATCGGAGAGACCAGGAGCTGCTACGATCTCGACAGGCGCTCCTCCGGGCATGTGTACGGTGTGGATTTGCTGGCCCGCATCCCTTTCGGCCTTGGAGTGATGTAGGGCGGCCATTCTCGGGCGAATACGTCTCTCCACGACGGCAGAGGAACAAGCTGGCAACGACCTGGAAAGAAGCGGCGGTAGCGAATAGAGAAACAGCCGCCGAGGAGAGAAGCGAGATGCGTTGAAGCTTCGAGCGGGAAGAAGAGGAAAATAAGTAGTCATCACCTCTCGTCCCAGCCAAAAGCCTAAAACCCGTTCCTGTAACTTCGTAAGTTCGTTGCTTGCAAGCTTGCGCGTTCTGCTGTGGCCTTTAGCGCCAGCTGTCCCGTCCCGGGGAAAAAGAAGTATTTTTTTTTTTTCCGGGAGATTTTTGCATTTCAAACTCTCTAGTTTTCTTATTTGCATTTTAAGGGTGCGTTTGGTTCGCAGCGAAAATTTTGGTTCGGTCGAAAACTTTTCACAGTAAAGATGAAGTAGTCTTTTCACAGTGGATGAAACGTCTTTCAAGATGAGGAAGATACTGTTAGCAGAAGTCGAATCTTGAGAGAAGGAATAGGGGAGAGAAGCCGAGAAAAGATACGTCGTTGCTCATCCAACCCTAATCCAACTAGTACCATGAGCGCGTCGGGTTGTGGCAGACACCAGCCCATGCCATATGACTCATCGACGATCCCTGCAAAACGATTACTTCCTGCTTGTCCTGCTGCATTTCGTGGATAGCAACGCCTAAAACGACCACCACGAGCTATCGTGCCGGTGACTTGTAAACCATCAACACCGGTAGAACGGCACCTTTCTGAGGCGTACGTAAGCTCTCCAGCAAAACCAAGTCGCCGCTGATCTCGACAGGCTGCCGTATAGGTGATGCCTCTCTCCCCTGCTACTTTGCGATCTACGAATCTTTGTCGTTTTTACCTTGTTTCTGGTGCGAACGCAAAATTTTCATGACGGACGAATGCAAGATTCGTCTCTATAAAAGGGGGAAAAAAAAGCAAGCTCTGTTATGCAGTTGCTTCTTCTACTACACCGCAGTTGCGTCGCCGATCTAAACGTCCAATCTCTTGCCTTTTCTGGCAAAACTCTCTGAGACTCCTTTCCTCCAAAATTCTCCCTCCTTTTAATTTCCTCTCTCTCCATCTCCCATCCATCCATCCATATGTGATTGGCGAAGCTTCAGTGTTTTTTTATTTTTGTAGTCATGTCAGAAGCCTTCTTTGCTTTTCTCGTAAATCTCTCTTCTAAGGCTTCCCTTCTCTAGCTCTCTTGCAGTTTCCCGGCTTCTCTTTATCTCCCCAATAGATATCTTACACTCAGGCTCATCTGATTTCGTAGCCTAAGATCTCCATCAGTATGAGACAATGATTGTATGATCTGCTGGTTTCTATTTTCTATCTTTCCATCATCAGCAGGCCAATCAGTAGATGTTTAGAGCCACCTTGGTGTGACTCGTCAAATTGAAAAACTACTGCTGCTACTAAAGTACATTACAAATGCATCCATGGGAAATAAGGCTACATGCACATTTTCACCAGTGTTCCAAAACAGTAATCCTTCTTCCAATTTTGGGTTAGTACTCTTTTAAAATTTCAAAATCATCCTGATTTTGATATCAATAAAACAACAACCGAAACATATGTCATGACATCAGAAAGATGATGTACGATCTTCCTTAAAACAACAGTGAATCATAAAAATTTTAATAGCTTTTCAAACACCCATCCCGCCTGTTAGGTTTAAAAGCCCATCTCATTGCCCATTTTGCCATCAAGGAGAGACGTTTGAACCTTGCAGCCTGAAGTAGTCGTTTCATCCAGCAAAAACCATGTTCCTCAAAGGCCCTCAACTCTGTACCCCAGATCTACGCTCTGGAGGTTTTGGTTGTCCTCCAATAATCGATCATACTCAAGAAGTAAGCCCTCTGCTTGCTTCTGTAGTTGGGAAACATGGGCTTCTGCCTCTGTTGCCTGTTTCTCCTTTTCCTCCAATTCGGATCTCATTTTCTGGATGCTTTTTGTTAGACTAGATATATATAAGTCATTTAATATTATAAATAAATACATATCTAACCCTTACAACAATGACGAATCAAATATCCTCACTGTTCTAGGGACAAGAAAACACCGTCGTAACTAAAAGAGACCGATACATCTTAGTTATAAATGTAGTTATATAAAAATAATTGACGATTAAAATAATTGTAAAGGAAGATGTTAAAAATAATATAAAAATATAATAATTTACAAGTAACGATAAATTTTAGATGGAAATTTTTTAATTTGAAAATTTTTTTGTGCCCAAACATGCCCTTAACTTTTAAGTTTCATATTTATAGTAGATGACTTGTGATCCAAAATTTTACAATTTAGCCTTTCTAATTTTAGAAATTTGTTGCCCTGGCCTTTCCAATTAAAAAATAAAAAAAAAAATCAAAGCCTTGAAGTTGTTTAATTTTTTACGTCAAATTACTGGAACTCACCAACCCAACAAGGAATTCACTACTCGGTTAGATTTCTATGCGGGACATGTTTTATTGCATGAATCAGTGAGAAAAAAAAAATTTAAAACTTTACCTATACTGACATATTAACTTCTTGGTGATCTCAGATCACCAAATATGTCTTCATTCTTGGAACACTTAAATTTAGAGGTGTCTGATGAGGTCCTAAGCGTGGCGTCAAACATTGTACAACGATGTAGAACAACTACTATCTTAGGTGGAGCACTTGCCCTAGCACAAGAGGTTGAGAATGCACAAGACCAAGAGTTGACAAATCGCGATCTAGCACTCCAGCGCGAGTTGTTTATGTATTCATCGATACGTGGTGGGGATAGAAGATGCATTTCTTATGTGCGCATGAGCACATTTGCATTTAACCAGCTGTGCGAAATAGTGAAGAACAAAAGCTTATTACAAGCGACAAGACATTTGACAATCAAAGATCAAATGACGATGTTCCTGCATACGCTAGCGCATAATGTTAAAAATTGTATGATAAGTATGTACTTCTGTAGGTGGGTGAAACTGTGCATCGCCATTTTCATAAATGTCTGCGTGCAATTCTCCAGCTATATGAGGGCTTCGTACCCTAGCCTAATACCGAGACCCATCCAAAGATTACCTCAGATCCATCTGTTGCCCTTTATTTTAAGGTATTTAACTCTTCGCTGGAGAGTTTACTACTTTGCATTTTACTATCATGCTAACTGAACCCATACTTGTTAGGATTGCGTTGGTGCACTTGATGGCACACATATTCCTGTGCTGCCTCCCAATGAGAATGCATTGGCATTTAGGAATAAGCATGGAAATGCAAGTCAAAATGTTATGGCTGCATATGACTTCAATATGAAATTCACATACATACTAGCGAGGTGGGAAGGCAGTGCACATGATGCGCGTGTGTTGCAATCGGCACTTGACTTATCCACCAATCGATTTAGCATCCCACGAGGTACTTATTTTTTCTTTCACCTTTATGACAAATCCTAGTATGACAACAATGCATGATGACATTGTTAATCACTTGTCACAGGACGCTACTATCTAGTGGATGCAAGATATGCACATGTGCCAGGATTCATGGCACCGTATAAAGGGGTTTCATATCATTTGAGCAACTTTGGACATGGCAGGAATCCCCAGAACTGTCCTGAGTTATTTAATTATAGGCATGCGAGGTTGCGCACTACAATTGAACGACTTTTTGCTGTATGGAAGAAGAGATTTCCGGCACTTCAAGTAGCAACCCCGTACCCATATAGAGTGCAGGTGAAAATGGTCATTGCTTCTGCCATCCTGCATAACTACATTACTAGTGTAGATGGGCTTGAACTACCTCGCATTATTGAAGAAGAACCAATGCAAGCTGAAAATGCTATAACAACAACCGAGGGTGAGGTGGCTGAGGAGGCGGACCTCGAAGTTATGATTAGGGTATATCTCTAGAAGCGTGAAATGCATGGAGACTCAAATGAGATGACATTGCATATCAAATGTGGCGAATATGCCAATGATATAGGATAGGCTGAAAATCTAAACTATTTATGCTACGTTTTGCATTAGGAGTGTTGTTCTTGATATGTTTGCATGTCTTATGTTTGACCTATATGAGGAACTTACTGTCACTAACATGTTTCCCCATGAATCATATGCATGCTTCTGATGCATTTTATCAAGTTTGTTGTGATTGCCACATAATGACGGATCATGTGAAAGCTGTTATGTTTTCTTCTCTTTACTTATTGAAATTTAATACCTTTTTCATCAAAGTTGTATACGAGCATATGCTAATGTGTATGTAATAAGGTGCCAACATGGACCATGTCCGACATGTATTTGTGTGGCCCGGAGAACTCTCGAACTGTGTTAATCTCCAATCCCTCCCAAGTACAAGTGCATTGCCAAGGAGAAGGCATCAATGGACAAAGGTCCAATATAGAAAGCTTGTTGAGGTTCTCCTTCATAACTTACATACAGGAACTATAGAGGCAAACAAATTTAAAGATGTTGGTCTCCAAGCCGTTGTGCAGGAACTAAGTAATTTTTTCTCAGTGACCATCACACCCAGTAATGTCAAGAATCGTGTTCATGGCATGAGGAAAACCTATGGAATGTACTGCACTATACTCAACAAGACAGGCATGGGATAGAAGCATCAGGAGAATCGATTTGATGGTCCTTTGCATGTTTGGAATGTGCTGATTGAGGTATGAATAAGTTTACAAACTCTACTTTGAAATTTATGCGTATGATTGTTTAATGGTCAATGGGATCCTGAACCATGCATTCTTTATCGTGAATTTGCAGCGTGATAATAGGTAAAAAAGACTGATGAGGCGTCAGCACTTGAGTTATGATGATCTGCATGAGTTGTTTGGAGGTAATCGTGTCACCGGAGAGTACATGCGCCCTGGGGGGTCACATTCCACACCCCCATATGAAGACACCGAGGAGGAAGAGCATGAAGATGACTTCTCGGTGGAGACCCCACACACCGATGAGACAGTCATTGGATCCTTAGAACATATCGCCACCCCAGTCTCATCAGGGACTCCAATAAGAGGATTATTTTGCAATGATGATGTTAGAGCTGAGAATGCAGAGTCATCCCGTGGCGTCCGTTTCAGGAGAACAACTGCGAGTGTGCGCAGGAGACCACAACAACTGATGGAGCAGTTTGCAAACATCTGTGATACGTACTTTGGACAACCTCCGGTTGTGACATTTACACACTCCTGGCAAGAGGATCTTCAAAGTCTCCCAGAGTTGTTGCGTTCTATGGGCTTGTCTAGTGAGTTAAGGGGAGCTGCTCTGTTTCACTTTACTAGACATCTATTCCTAGCTAGCACATTTGTTAATGGGAATGATAATGTGAGAGCAGACTGGATCGAAAGCATACATCAAGCCCATTTTCCATCTTCATGACATTAGTAGATGAAATGGATGATTGTTCTATTCTTGTCAAACTCTTTCTAGAATTGACTGCATGTTGTCATGACTAATTACTAATAGGACAAAAGTAGATGTTTACAGTTTATATTCTTCTTTACATGAACCCATTTATGTATGATGCGTTTATGCACTCTTAGATTGTCACATTGCTTGTTATGATATTGATTGTTGTGATATGGAATCATTAGGAATTGACTAATGAATCTCTTCTTATGATCTATGTCATGCTTGTGAACAGATTAGTCAAGAAACTGATGGTGTGGGTGTACGTTGTGTTTGTTGGTCGTGTGCCTGGTATATATAGGACATGGCCTGAAGCACACGCTCAGGTAAACGAGTTCAAAGTAGCATGTTACCAAGCCTTTAAAATCGAAGCAAACGCTGAGGAGGCGTGCAAATCTTATATGCAGCACAAGAAAATGGAACCAGCAAAATCTGTGATCATCTTATGTGATCGCCCAGAATGTGTTAGGTCATCTAGCACGGCGATGATGAATCTTAGTTTTTGTAAGGCCTGTGGTAAACGGCCTAATGTGTAGATAGTACATTCATACATGTAAGATTGATATAAGTTATGTATGAAGCTACTAAGATTATGAGTTTGGCTATAAATGATGTGATTTGAGCGGGCAGATATTTACGGTTATTTATATGCTTAGAGTCTATCTTCATTATGTATTACCCGTCTACATACTCTAGTGTTCATCATATTGTTTGCTGTTTTATGGAACCATTATGAACTGATTTGAATGAATTTCTTCTTATGTTCTATGTCATGCTTATGAACAGATTTTAACAGTAGTTCAAAATTTTAATAATTAAATATTTATTTAATAATTATTTTGTGAAATTAATAGATTAAATTAGTTAATCTA
>JAXCLR010000073.1:28954114-29003801 GCA_035584095.1 Annona squamosa | reverse complement strand
TTTTAATAATTGAATATTTATTTAATAATTATTTTGTAAAATTAATAGATTAAATTAGTTAATCTAAGATAATTTTTAATGACCTTAATCAAGATCGTAGACCTGTACTCATGGGTTGGGCCTCATTACATACAAATAATCGGTTAGTATTTTAACTTAAAAATAAAAAATTATTTTAACTGTAGTTCAGAATTTTGATAATTAAATTTTTATTTAATAATAATTTTGTTAAATTAATAGATTAAATTAGTTAATCTAAGATAATTTTTTAATGACATTAATCAAGATCGTAGACCTGTACTCACGAGTTGAGCCTCAATACGTAATATTAATTGGTTAGTATTTTAACTTTAAAATAAAAGATTATTTTAACAGTAGTTCAAAATTTTAATAATTAAATATTTATTTAATAATTACTTTGTGAAATTAATATATTAAATCAGTTAATCTAAGATAATTTTAATGACACCAATCAAGATCGTAAACCTGTATTCATGAGTTGGGCCTTAATACGTAAGATTAATTGGTTAGTATTTATTTTAACTTTAAAATAAAAAATTATTTTAATGGTAGTTCAAAATTTTAATATTTGAATATTTATTTAATAATTATTTTGTAAAATTAATAGATTAAATTATTTAATTTAAGATAATTTTTAATGACCTTAATCTAGATCGTAGACCTGTACTCATGGGTTGGGCATCATTACATACAAATAATCAGTTAGTATTTTAACTTAAAATAAAAAATTATTTTAACTGTAGTTTAGAATTTTGATAATTGAATTTTTATTTAATAATAATTTTGTAAAATTAATAGATTAAATTAGTTAATCTAAGATAATTTTTAATGACATTAATCAAGATCGTAAACCTGTATTCATGAGTTGGGCCTCAATACGTAAGGTTAATTGGTTAGTATTTTAACTTTAAAATAAAAGATTATTTTAACGGTAGTTCAAAATTTTAATAATTGAATATTTATTTAATAATTACTTTGTAAAATTAATAGATTAAATTAGTTAATCTAAGATAATTTTAATGACACCAATCAAGATCGTAAACCTGTATTCATGAGTTGGGCCTCAATACGTAAGATTAATTGGTTAGTATTTTAACTTTAAAATAAAAAATTATTTTAACGGTAGTTCAAAATTTTAATAATTGAATATTTATTTAATAATTATTGTGTGAAATTAATAGATTAAATTAGTTAATCTAAGATAATTTTTAATGACATTAATCAAGATCAAGACCGTACTCATGGTTTGGGCCGCTTCAGTTTTTCCCCACTACATTCAAATGTTTGGCCTTAGTTCCAACATCGTCCCTTCTGCATTGTCGTGCTATTTCTATACGATGACGCGCGCGATGCTAATGCTGCTGTTATCACCAATTCACGTTTCCTCGACAACCACCTTCGACCGCTCAAACATTAATGTATTCGGACATTAAGCATTCATTCATGTCGAAATGGCTCCAATGAGTGACATTTTTTTCAGCCAAAACACGTCAAACACTTTCGCTGCAAACCAAACGCACCCTAAGTCTAAAAGTTTGGTTATTTGTATTTTAAACTCCAAAAATTTAGGTTCATTTATATTTTGACTCTAACTCATGATGGTGTTAAAAACTAGTATTAATTCATGCAAAATGACGTGAATACTCTCGAATATTTTTTTTTAGAAAAAACTCAATTTTATATTAAATGTGCAAAATGTTGTTGGAGTCTCTAAGAACAAAATAAAAAAGTATAATAGTTAAGTTTAAAGTATGAAAACAAAATCTTTTTCTAAAGTACCGAATGATATCTATGTCATTTTGTATGGATTAATGTTAATTTTTAACACGTTATAAGTCAGAATTTAAAATGCAAAAAAACCAAAGTTTATTGGGCTTAAAATTCAAATGGCTAAACTTTGATATTTAAAATGCAAATAGGTATAGTTAAAAGGTTTAAAATGCAAAAGATCCAAATTTTCCATTAAAAAAAATTCTTTAGTTTCTAAATTCTAATTTCCTGTGGCATAGCAACCTTATTTTTCATGAGTTTACCGAGCAATAAGATAAAGATATTTAAAAAATTTGTTCTACTTTTCAACGTTGTTGCTCTGCAATTATATTATTTTACATTTATTTCAAGGTATCTTTCGGTATAACTAACTTATATTTATTTTAACTTATTATATTTACCATATCATTTTTTAAGGCAATATCGGTTACCTTTCATAGCACATCATTCCCCTTTTTTTTTCAAAATTTTAAAAAAATTTCTCCCTTTTTCAAACGTATACCCTTATATTTGGAAAACGATAAAACTTTAAGAGTTTGTTTGAGAAGTAATAAAAATTTTATTAAAAAGTTTTTGAAATGAATAAAAATGATGTGATATAATATGGATAATTATAAAGAATAAAAAAAAGTTAAAATCGATAAATTAATTATTCAGGTAGTCATGTAAAAATAACTGAGAAGTATGTTAATTTGTATAAGATGATGTAAATAAATAATTAAAAAATAAGGTACTTGTAAATAGTGAAAAGTTTCAAATTAAAAAATTTTAGATTAAAAGTTTTATTTTGACAAACACACCCTTACATGAAATTTTTTTTAACTTTTTTCAAATATAACAACTATATTTGACTCTAATATTAAATATATTCGTTCTATTTTCAAAATCTCAAATATATCCACTACATTTGCGGTAATGCTTATGCTATTAGAAACCGTTGGTCAAATTTTCATGAAAGCCTAAAATAACCTTGTTATAAAATAACAAAAGATGAAATGAAATAAAGGTATAATTCTTCTTATACTCATAACAATTGCACATAATTCTTAAGATATTCACGACATTTCATAATTATTTTTATATTCATAACATTTTACCCTAAAATTTCTCACATACCCACACTGTTAAAACCACTATTATCTATCCAATTGAAAAGACTATTTAGCCCCTTTAATTTTTTCTAACTAAAATAAATCAACTTTAATATGAAGTTCAAGTTATTTAACATCTTATATAAAAATTTACTATCATCAATTGAGTATTGTTAAGTTTAAATTATCTTAATTAAAAAATTTTAAATGGGCAAACTCGTCTTTTCAATGGGATAGATAATGGTGGTTTTAACTGCATTGATATGAGAGGAATTTATGGTAAAATATTATGGGTATAAAAGGAATTTATGAAATATTATTGGTATATTAGGAATTATGCGCAACTATTGTGGGTATAAAAGGAATTATCCCTAAAATAAAATAAATATGAAATTAGAGCTTTCCAAATTTAGAGCTCATGTACAATTAGAATATTAGCGAATTATAACATTCATAATTTCAATCATATCTAAAATTTGATGAGTATATTAGTAATTTCATATATTAACTAATAACATTAACTTACAGATTGAGTGTTTTTGGGATTAACGGTAAACATGAAGAGTATATTTGGAATTAGAGTTAAATATAATGAATGTATTTGGGAAAAATCCAAAAACTTTTGTATAAAAGTTTCTGAATTCGAAGAAAATAATGCAATATGGTAAAAGTAATGATGATGACTAAATATAATAATGTTAAAATAGATATATTAGTTATATTGATATTTGTGTATTAATGATTAAAAAGTAGAGTAATCGTATAAAAATATGTAAAAATAATTAAATATAAGGTAGCTATGAAGAATGAAAATTTTTAGCTTTTTATATTTTTTTATTGCTAAGTACACCCCAAATAAGTAAGATATTCATGAACATAGCCCATGTTAAACATTTTGTATAATATCAAACAATTATTTTTTACAGTTGCTAAGGGAACAGATGTAAACGAAATATTTAATAAGTGTATTTGGTTTTTTAAAACTTAATTAGTATGTAGTAAATATAAATAAAATTAGTAGATATATTTAGAATGAACACTAAGGGTGTGTTTGGTAATAAATAAAACTTTTTATGAAAATTTTGGAGAATAAAAGTTGTCAAATGATGTGATATGATAGGGATAATGATGAGTAATAAAGAGGATAAAGTTAAAATAGATAGGTTAGTTGTGTGGATAGTTATGTAGAAATGATTGAAAAGTACGGTAGTTGTATAGAAAAATGTGAAAAAATGATTAAAAAATATGATAGTTGTGGAGAATGAAAAAATTTATATTGAAAAGCGTTAAGTTAACATTTTCTATTACTGTCAAACACACCCGAAGTTTTTAATATTTCACTTCCCTTTCTTCCATAAATGTACATCTAACAGACTTCCTAGACGGTGCTTTAATGCCTTGCTCAATTGTTCTCTGCAGGGAGGCATTATATTCACCCTTGGTTTTTTAAAATTTAAATATTTTAAATCTAAACTATTTATCGTGTTTATCCAATTTTATTTATTTCTTTGATTTTTCTAATTGTAAATATTTTTAAATCTAAATCATTCGTCATCTTTATGCACGTGCATTTATTTATGATTAAAATAATATATTTTAAACTTCTATGGATAATAATTCAATACTTACTATACCTTTTGGTTTTTTAATTTTAATGTATTTTTGAAATTCAAACCATTTATCCTATAACTCAAGATTATAAAGTTTACATGTATTGACTATTGCATACTTTTATATTAGTATAGTTGCACTATATTTTTCACAATTCTAACAATTATATTACTCTAGAAAGACACGACTTCTAAAGATATAAGTTTTTAATTAAATTTGTTTGGCATTATAAAAAATCCATTAAACACTATAAATAACTTAAAATTAAAAAAATAAAGGAGTGTTTGTTATTTGGAGAATTGTGAGATTGAAAGTAAATTGAATGGATGTGACTGAGGCAAAGTGGAAATAAATAAGAAAATTTCATGAAAACTTAAGAAAGTAATTAAACTATAGGTGTAAACATAAAAAACAAAATAATTAAGTAATTAATTGCTTTGATTTTTCAATTCTCAATTTTCTATTTTACTCTTATATCCCAATTCCCAAATAGGTTGAAGGTAAAAATGCAACTCTTGTGATGAAATTTTTCAAAGAAAAAAAGGAATAAAAATTTTTCAAATTAAAGAAGTAATGTGATGCGACTTGATGTGACAGGGATAACAAAGTTTAGAAATAAATAAAATAAAGTTAAAATGAATAAAGTGATGGTATAAAGTTAAGAATAAATGATTAATAAAGTAGTTATATAAAAAATATAAAGAAATATTAAAAAATAGGATAATTTGGGAGAAAAAAGTTTTAAATGGAAAGTACTTTTTTGATTGAATGACCGATGTCTCACCAAAACAAAAACTCTTTCTCTCCACATTTATCTTAATTTTTCCATTATTTATTCATATATTTTTATATAATTGTGTTATATTTAATTATTTTTCACAAATTTTCATATAACTACTCTATAGTCTATACGTATTCTCCTTATTATCGCTAAACACATTTATCATGTAGATTATTTTATTTTATTTTAAAAACTTTTAGATTACAACTGTTTATTTTAAAAATTTTATCAATTATCATACGCACTCTAACGTATGTGTCTGGCATTTCAGAAATATGAAAAAAATTTCATAGTTTTTTCACTCTCTTGTTTATATGACATGTCATCTTAACCATCTAATTGCCTTATTATCAAATTATTTTTTTATATTTTATTTAAATAAAATTTAAAAATATTATGAATTACTGAAAATTATGTCTTTAGTCGCCAATAACGGTACAACAAAATCTACGCAACTTCGTTAGGAAATAACTTATGATGATGAAGATGATTTTATATTTTATTTATTTTATAGTATATTTGTTTAAAATAAAAATATTTCAAATTAAAATTTTTCAATCTAAAACTTTTCACTCTTCAGATTATTTATATGGGTAATTTTGTATAAATAATTGAAAAATAAGATAATTGTCAAGGAAAAAGTGGAGAAATAATTTTAAAATGAATTAATTGTGGAGAGTAAAA
Organism: Annona squamosa; assembly: GCA_035584095.1. Lineage (NCBI taxonomy): Eukaryota > Viridiplantae > Streptophyta > Magnoliopsida > Magnoliales > Annonaceae > Annona > Annona squamosa. The sequence goes on along the minus strand of JAXCLR010000073.1, from coordinate 28,997,843 downwards.
ACTTTTAAATGAAAAATTTGTTTTCAAAAGTTTTTGGTGCTAATGAACATCCCGAACCTATGCAATTTTAAGCATTATTGATTTTCTTAATACTTCTTGAATTAAAAAATGAAAATTTTAAAATTTAAAACAAATATTAAATAGAATTAATAAATTATAAAATTGTGTATATGTATGGTGTGTTTGGTAATACCTAAAACTTTTCAAATTAAGAATTTTTAATTTAAAACTTTTCAGTTTCTATAATTATCATATTTTAAAATTATTTCTTCACTTATTCTTGTACAACTAATCGAATATTCAAATATTTATATATAACTATCGTAAATTTAATTTGAAGTTATTATTATTTTTATTATGTTACATTATTTTTCACATTTTAAAAACTTTTATAACAGTAATTTTTTATTAAAAATTTCGTCGATTCCTAAACATTAGCCTAACATGATGCTAGAAAAAAATGAAAAAAAATTGATTATTGATCATTGATTGGAAAGATGTATGAAATTAAGCTTTAAAACCGCTGATGACGAGGACCATCAGATGTCCATATTTATGCAGCCGCCGGTGTGATACGGCGAAGAGTCGCCACCGTTTTTCAGCCGGTCCAAAACTACCACCCAGATCCAAGGCTGGCCCGCCCGGCGGTATAAAAACGAACGGTGGGATTTCTCTTCGCGCTCGAATCCCCTCCCTTCCGTCTCTGGCATTTCTCTGCTACCGCAGTATTCATCCCATCCCTTAGCATTTCTCTGCGATCGGGAAATCCTACGAAACAAGGAAAAGATATATAACCGACGTCCGTTTTCAAGTGCACGGAAGAATGACAAAATACGCCCATTTTCAAAGGTACTCCTGTCACTTCCTTCTCGCTTTATTTTTATTTTTATTTATTTATTTTTTGATTCCCTCTCTTCCTCCGTAGATTTAGATGCTAATTGCGGCAGATCGAATTCGTTCATCTGTTGCAATACGGAAAAATCTAGTCCTGCAATCTGGATCTTCGTTTTCTTCCCGCAAATCCTCTACATTTTCGATTTGTTTGATGAATCTGATTGGGCATTTAATTTTCCTATGCTTTCGTAAAATCGGGAAGTTGATTTTGTTATTGTCTTGCTGATTGCCGGGAATTTGATTCTTACTTCCTAAATTCTGAGTTTTTCGATAGTTGAATCTATTGAAATCTACCTGGTGATTTGTTGTCTGTGTTCTATGCCGGCAAACCTCAGTAGTTAAAAGTGGTTTTTCCCCATATTTTTTGTCCAGTTCATGAGCAGGTCAGAGGAGGATGATGGAAGAAGCTGGTCAGGAAGCTGGGAAAGTCTCGAGTACGGATACTGAGAGGACAAGCACCACTACATTTCAATCAGATGATCATTCGGGCAATGCAGCTGAATTGGACGATGAATGCAGCTCGCATGAAGCAACAGCTGAAGATGTGGATGCTAGAGATTGGAGTGGATCACCGAGCGAGGAAGCAGATAAGTTTGAGCAGGTGTCTCTGAAAGATAATGAGGAGGCCGTGCCTGGGCGTCGGGCTGATGTCAGCCCTATCCACTTGGCAGATTTAGAGAATATGAGCCAGGTCTCTAATGCTTCTGTGGGGAAAGCAGCAGCTGATCTGGATGTTGCGCTTGCTGCTGATATGCAAGACAATGCCAGTGCAAGCCCTGGTTCAGGAAAGTCATCTGACCAGCAAATTAAGCCGCTATCATCTGCCAGCTTGGAGTCAACTGGGGGTGTCTGTGGAGAAGTGCAATTCTCTACCCCTCTTGGGTCTCCACAGAGAGCAAAGACGAAACCTGCCATGCCCAATGTGTCACCAGAGCTCCTGCATTTGGTTGATTCTGCTATTATGGGCAATCCTGGGTGCTTGGAGAAGCTCAGAGCTGTCATTTCTGGCACTGAGAATCTTGGGACTGAAGGTGGAATTGGGAGCATAACTCTTGCAGTGGTCGATTCGCTTCTTGTTACAATGGGTGGAGTTGAATCTTTCGATGAGAGTGGAGATGGGAACCCTCCAAGTGTGATGTTGAATGCTAGGGCAGCAGTTGTGGGTGGTGCTCTGGTCCCATGGCTTCCGTGGGAGGGAGATTCCTTAGGCTACATGTCCCCGAGGACACGGATGATTAAAGGGCTTCTTGTGATTTTGAGGGCTTGCTCAAGAAACAGATCTATGTGCTCAGCATGTGGTCTGTTAGGGGTTCTTTTAGAGTCTGCTGAGAATCTCTTTACACAAGCCAGTTCAGTTAAGCCCATGCTTTGGGATGCTGTTCCATTGTGTGATTGTATTCAGATTTTAGCAGCCCACTCTGTTGGTGTGGTTGATATGTACAGGTGGCTTCAGTTGGTTAACAGAACACTTTCTTCACCCTGGTCTATGCATCTGATGCTTGCATTGGAGAAAGCCATGGGAGGGATGGAAACAAGGGGGCCTGCATGCACTTTTGAATTTGATGGTGAGAGTTCTGGTTTACTTGGCCCAGGAGAGAGCCGCTGGCCATTCAGTAGTGGATATGCATTTGCAACATGGATCTATGTAGAATCATTTGCAGATACTCTAAATACAGCAACAGCCGCGGCTGCGATAGCTGCTGCTGCTGCAGCCAGGTCTGGGAAATCTTCAGCAATGTCAGCTGCAGCTGCTGCAAGTGCTCTTGCTGGCGAAGGTACAGCACACATGCCACGTCTGTTTAGTTTCTTGTCAGCAGATAATCAAGGTTTTGAGGCCTACTTTCATGCCCAGTTTTTGGTGGTTGAGAGTGGAAGTGGTAAGGGAAAGAAAGCTTCCTTGCATTTCACTTATGCATTTAAGCCTCAGTGCTGGTATTTTATTGGTCTGGAGCATACTTGTAAACAGGGCCTACTTGGGAAGGCGGAAAGTGAATTGAGATTATATGTGGATGGCACTATGTATGAAAACCGTCCATTTGAGTTTCCTCGTATTTCCAAGCCTTTGGCATTTTGCTGCATTGGTACAAATCCCCCTCCAACCATGGCTGGTTTGCAAAGGAGGCGACGTCAGTGCCCCCTGTTTGCTGAGATGGGTCCTGTGTACATCTTCAAAGAACCAATTGGTCCAGAGAGGATGGCTCGTTTGGCTTCTAGAGGAGGAGATGTGCTTCCTTCTTTCGGAAATGGTGCTGGGGTACCATGGGTCGCTACAAATGACCTTGTTCGTAATTTGGCAGAAGAAAGTGCACTCCTGGATGCGGAAATTGGAGGAAGCCTTCATCTTTTATATCATCCAAATTTGCTCAGTGGGCGTTTTTGTCCTGATGCTTCTCCTTCTGGTGCAGCAGGTTGGTTTTATGGTCTTCCTAGGTTTGTTTTTAGCTGGGCTATTTCCTTGCTATTCCCTGCATTCCCTATATCTCATTTCATTCCAGAAATCTCTTTGAAAAATTTGACCTGTTGACTCACAACTTGCTGGCATAAAATGAATTGAATATTTGCTGCTACATACAGGGGATTCTGTCCCACCCATTTCTTAGCAGAAAATTCAGTGAACTCCTGGCATAAAATGAATTAGGTTTCGTTTAGAATTACAACCAATGCACAAGGCTCCTATCAGTGTAGGGTCTGTGGACGCGAGATGTACGTAACTTTACCCTCTTATCGAAGGGAAGGTTTTTATTCAAACAGTGCCACCAAAGACAGTTGAAGAGCTTTACCATTGTGATAAGTGACTTTCTCAATTTGTCACATTATATTTAGCCTTTTTATCATTCATTGCTTATGTGATAGTGAATTGGCCATATTTCCAGCTTTCTATCTGAGAAATAATGGTATATTCATGATTAATCCTATTTGATGATGAATTCCTTTGATGTGCAGCTTGGTTGATGCATGTCATGGACCTAATCTTTGGCCTCTCATTTTTGAGACATTTTGAGTGGATTACCATATGGTAACTCATAAAAGACACGAGCAAGAGCTTTACCACTGTGCCAAATGCCATCCTCTGGCTATCATATTATAATTGCCCTTTTCCTAGCTTTAAATTGTTCACAGCTTACCTGACTGTGAATTGACCTTATTTCTTGCTTGCTGACTGACATTCATGTTAAGACCTATTTGATAATAGATTCCTTTCATGTGCTGCTCACATGGCAGCATATGTCACAGATCTAACATTTGGCCTCTCTTTTTGATGCATGTTGAGTGGATTGGTCCATATGGACATTCACACATTTCTGACTTTGTAAACTGAGAAAAGACATGATTGATTAAATCCAATATAAATCTTTACTGAGCCTAACATTAACTCCTTCCATCTTCCTTTGCTGTGGAACAAACTTTTCCTTTGGTGAAATGTTTTCTGTACTTTGAAATTTGAGTTGGTTTGGGCAAAAGAGAATGATAATTTAACTAACTGTTTAAGCCCCCCACTTGTGTTTTTGAGTGATGGTTAAAATAGTGACTTGGATTGACACTCGGAGCACAACTGCGCCTTTGGTACCCTCGCCTAATGTATGCAACTAGGGACTTCAATGCCATGTACACAACTGCACCTACTTTGGTATCTTTTGACTGATCTATCATCTATGCAATGGAAGATTTGTCTATTTCATGAGGACATTGTGTTTGTATCACTCACGTCATCACAAATTTGAATGTAAAAAGATTTTTGTCCTCCCATTTAATTGATGCCATGGTTATTGACCCCCCAACAATTCCTCTTTTTCTTAACTATTGCTTATATCTCTCATCATCAACTCCCACATGTTTTATTTTCTATTTTATCTACTTTATATATGATATTATGACTTATTTTGTTGTTATCATTTATATTTCCTTTCGTATTTCTATTTCCATGCGGCACTATCCAAATAGGTCTTCAATTAAATTAGCAAGATTGGGGTTGAAACAGTAACACCGCGCCAGTGTTTGTATATTGATAGGAGGCATTAGTTATTCAGATAAAAGGCTATAAGAAAACCAGAGGAAGGCCCAGAAAAAACATGATTAGAGGTAAATAAGAAAGATATGAAAACATTGGAGCTTAACAAGAAATTAGTACTGGACTGACAGGAATGGTGCAACAAAATCCACGCAGCAGACCCCACATAGGTGGGAAAAAGCTTTTGATTACAATGATGATACAGGTGGATATTAGGTCTTGCAATTCAATGAAATTGTTTGTGCAAATTGTGAATTGATGGATGTTTCGATATCTTGTTGCTTTTAAACTGTAGGTTCTTTCTTAAATACTTGCCAGTGATATCTGCTGCTTGTTTATTTCTCACCATAGTTTACTGTTAGTATTTTGAACTAACTCAGCAAATTTTCGTTTTGTTGACAAATTTTGTATGTGGGTGCTTATAATTACTTTCATATCCTACTTTCTATGTCATCTTTTTTTTTTTTTTTTTTTTTTTCGATTATAATTTTTAAATTGCATTAGTGATGCCATGTTTTATGAGGGGAACTTGCAGATCATACTTACCTGTTATGTTTTGCAGGAACTAGCAGAAGGCCAGCGGAGGTTCTTGGACAGGTTCATGTTGCAGCTCGAATGCGACCCGTGGAGGCTTTGTGGGCCTTGGCTTATGGTGGTCCAATGTCTTTGCTTCCATTGGTGGTGAGTGATGTGCAAAAGGAAAGCTTGGAACCAAAGCAAGGGGATTTGCCTTTGACTATGGCCACAGTTTCTCTTGCTGCCCCAGTATTGAGATCTATTTCCATGGCAATTCAACATCCCGGAAATAATGAGGAGTTGTGTCGCACCCAAGGCCCTGAAGTTCTCTCGTTGATTCTACGCTACTTGTTACAAACTCTTTCAGCACTAGATCATGGGAACAAAATAGGAGTAAGAGATGAAGAACTGGTGGCAGCAATTGTTTGTTTGTGTCAATCTCAGAGAAAGAATCATGCACTGAAAGTGCAGCTCTTCCGTACATTGTTATTGGATTTGAAAATGTGGAGCTTATGTAATTATGGGCTCCAGAAGAAGCTCCTTTCTTCACTTGCAGACATGGTTTTTACAGAGTCGTCAGTGATGAGGGATGCTAATGCAGTCCAGATGCTTCTTGATGGCTGCAGAAGATGCTACTGGATTGTTCGTGAATCCGACTCTACTGATACATTTTCACTGCATGAGGCTCCACGGCCTGCAGGCGAAGTGAATGCACTGGTTGATGAGCTCTTAGTAGTAATTGAACTTCTTATTGGGGCAGCATTACCTAAATTGGCTGTCGATGATGTCCGATGTTTGATTGGTTTCATTGTGGATTGCCCACAACCTAATCAGGTATCATGTGCTTAGTTTCACTGTCCGTTGAAGTCATTGGTAATATATTTTTGGTATGCATTGAGAAAATAGTATTTTTCTTTTTTCCTGTTACCCTGTTTCATCTTATATGCCTGTCTCAGTTTTTGATATGACTAATATAGTCAGAAGCTGTTCATGGTAGTGCCTTTTGGATGCTAGAAATGAAAGAGTGACATTTAGATGCTTGATTATATCCATGGTAGAAACTTGTCTTTCTTCAGGGTTTATTTTTGTTCTTTCTTTGTTTCATCCAATTTATAAGCTGTGATGTCCTTTTTATGCTTTTTTTTTTTTCTGAATTCTTTTGGCAAAATTTTTTTTCCTCATCAATGCATTTCTATGTTTCCAGAATTTGTATTGGGTCCGAAGTTGGATTGCATCATCATAATGCAGTTTACCACAAAAGCTATGATGCCTATATCATCATAAGTTTAGCCTAGCAACTTCCATCAAGGGTGTGTTTGATGTTAAAAGGGGAGAGGGTTTGAGGTATCTGCAGAGCAAGGGCCTTTGATGGTGTGATCTTTATAAATTATGACTTTGTTTTGAGTATTAAATATTTGAAGGCATTCATTGTTGGGTTTTTATCCTGTGCACTTGAGCATACTTAGCTTTGGTGCACTCGAGTGCAAATACCTATTTTCTTTTTATTTTTTTTTTCAAAATTTTTTTACATGATTGTTAATCTAAGTTTATTCAACATATGTATCAATTTTTACCAATTTTAGAGATTTATTGATTTTTTTTGGATTTTTAAAATAGTGGCATTTTAGCAATTTTAAATTACTAAAAATATCACTGATTTTAAAAAAATCTAAAAAACAATTTACAAATCTCCAAAAATTGTAAAAATTGATATACATGTTAAGCATACTTAGATTAACGGTTATATAAAAAAAATTTTCAAAAAAATAAAATAAAATAATGGGTTAAATTCACCCGGGTGCTCTTTAAGTCTTGAGCCTAAGTGCACCCGGGGGCATGTAGGCATTTCCATTCATCGTTATATGTTATTCTATCAATAGTCTATTAGTTGTAATGTACTGTATAAAAATAATTTAGCAATAAGCTAATAGTACTTGATTAGCTAAACAAGAAATATTGGCTTGTTCTTCAGGGTTTATTTTGTAAAAATACAGATTTTATAATTATTTTTAGCTCAACGAGAATGAAAACTTGATTAAGGATTCCTGGATTAATAGTAGAACAATTAAATAGCAAAGTGTGTAATCTAAGATTCCCCAAGCAGAATGGTATTTAAAAAAAATGACAATAAAACTTGATCTAGATAGAAGAAAGAAAACTTGATGTAAATTTCTATAAACTGAATTTAGTAAATTGAATATCAAAAAGAAAATTTTTTTCACACTTCATCCTACACACCTTTTGATATGATTCGACATCTTAACCCTAACTGTCCTACTCTTTCTGTTATTATATCTACATTCCAATTATTTTTTCATTGGGTAAAAAGAAATTTTTTTTCCCTCTTCATCTTACACACATTTTGATATGATTTGACATCTTAACAACCTAACTACCATACTTTTTCTTTTATTACATCTACATTCAAAATTTTTTTCCCGGAATTTCTCATAGAACTACTCATCTATTTTATCGTTATTCTCTTTGCTCTTAATCATTATCCCTAATTCTAACCCCAAAAAATCATTATCTCTATTATATCAGATTACATTCACTTTTAAAGATGTTCCCCACAAATCTGACCTTCTTTTTAATCGCTTACCAACCATAAGAATAAAAAGTATATATAGGGTGTGTTTGGCAACCCTAAGAATAAAAAGTATATATAGGGTGTGTTTAACAATGTGTAAAATATGTTAAATTAAAACTTTTCACTTTCCGTAATTACCCTATTTTTAATTATTTCACATTTTTTTATACAACTACCCAACTTTTCAATCACTTCTACATAACTACTCGTACAACTAACCTATTTATTTTAACTTTATCATTTTTACCCTTCATCATTACCCCTATCATATCACATCACTTAACAACTTTTACCCTAAAAACTTTTCATCAAAAATTTTATCCATTCCCAAACACACCCATAATGACATACAGTTCTTGAAATGAATAGAAAAGAAAAAAAATTAAATGTAGAATATGCGAAAAGAGAATAAGATTAAAAATATAAATATATATGATATTATACATCTTGTTCTCTCTCTCTTTTTTTTTCCAGCCACCTCAAACCATAAGAGCTTCCCTTCGTTTTTTTTTTTTTTATGACACCTCATTCGCTAGGTTGGTGTTGAATTTAAATATTTTCTTTTTCATATTAAACAAAGTTTAGCAAAATGTTTTATTTAGCAAATTTAATAGGACTTTAAAATAGCTTTTAAAAAATTGAGGGGGGCTATTGCCCCACCTAAAGTGCTTATGGCTTTGCCGATGTTTGAAGGAGATTACAGGAAATGATTTCAACACTCAATAGCAGTGAAGATTCCCTAAAGTGGAGGGTAAAGGGTTAATAGTTTTGTTCAGAAAGACGAGTGCTCACTTGCGTATATTCATTACTGTACATTTTATTCTCTACCTTCTAATTAATCACCTCTATTGAAATAATTTTCTAATTAATCATCTATCTAATTTGTCAAATACACATCCTCATGTAATGCTCATTGTGTTAGTCTTTTCTGCTGTACACTAATACAAACAGTACATACCCTAATCAGATTATCCAAACACTACCTAAATGCAAGATATTGGTTTTGGCAGATTCTAGGGAACTCATTTCATATTCTCTTCTTGTGATTTTCCTTTGAAAAGCATTTCTGATTAGCGTGTCTCTCAGGTTGCCCGGGTATTGCAGCTAATCTACAGATTAGTTGTACAGCCAAATACATCCAGAGCTCACATTTTTGCAGAAGCCTTTATTTCATGTGGAGGAATAGAAACACTTCTTCTTCTTCTGCAGCAGGAAGCAAAAGCTGGTGATAATTCTATTATTGGGAGTACAAATCATGCTGAATCATCAGCCTCAGGCAGCACGGAATTTCTAGAAAACTTGGCTGCTGAGGGATCTTGTCACACTGGTGGACCTGAAGAGAAAAGCTTAAACGGACAATTTGGTCCTGAAAATGTGCCTGTCGAAGGTTCTGGACTGGAAACTAGTGGTCATCAAGACAGAAAACCAGATTATTATAGTGGATCTAAGCAGGAAAAAGAACCTGTTTCACAGGAAGATTGCCAGTTGCAAGTGTCTGATAGTGTTGATAGCTCCATTATGGTTTCTTCAGACGACAGTGTTGCAAGATCAGCATCTTCATCTGAGAGTCAAATGATCAGAAATTTGGGTGGTATAAATTTGTCAATTAGCGCTCACAGTGCTAGGAATAATGTCTATAATGTGGACAATGACGATGGGGTTATTGTACGAATAATAAGCTTGTTGGGTGCATTAATGGCTTCTGGTCATCTGAAGTTTGGTTCAAGTGCTGCTTTTCCCCTTCCATCAAGCAACCTTCTGGGTAATGGCTTTCCAGATGAAAGCAACATCATGTTTTCTGATAAAATATCTCTGCTACTGTTTGCACTGCAGAAAGCTTTTCAAACTGCACCACAGAGGCTAATGACCACCAATGTCTACATGGCTTTATTGGGAGCAGCAGTAAGTAGAACATTGATTCCTTAACTGTTTCTGTATGTAAGCGGTGTTTTGTGAGGAGGGGCATTTTTTGGGGTTGACAGAATGTAGGGATACATATTTTGCTGATTTTTTTGCCGTTTATAATTTGTCATATAACATTGAGACCTGCATTGTCTTGATTGTGCTAACCCCACATTGCATTCTTCTCTTCAGGTTAATGCTTCTTCAACTGATGAAGGCATGCACCTCTATGATTCTGTTCATCGCTTTGAACATGTTCAGCTTTTGTTGGTTCTTCTCCGTTCCTTGCCATATGCATCTAAAGCATTTCAAGCTTGTGCCATACAGGTAGCTGTATATGTATTTATTTCCTTGTCTGTTCTTTTCTTTCTAGTGTCCTCTATTACCATGTTCTGTTACATTATCTGGGGCGCATTTGAAGAATACCAGTATTTGATATTGATATGCAAAGTTTGAGATGCCACGATGCCAATAAAAGTGAGTGGAAAAAAATTGGAAGGTACCAGCAGCTGGTGAACTATCTGTTCTTGCTTGAGGCTCGAATGCTATTTTCTACTGTGCAGGTTTAGCGGCAACTATTAACAATGCAGACAACTAAATGATCTAGGAGTCATATTTGTGGTTGACTATTGGTTGCTGTTATTTTATTTTCAGGGTTGCTTGAGATAAACTTTTTCAAAGCATGTGTTCCATTTCATACTTGTGATGTTTAGGGGAGCATGTACTTACCTATTGATGAAAATAGAAAGCAATATTTCAAATTTGTCTATTTTAGGCGCAAGAATTTTGTAAAGAGGTAATAATCCTAGGATATTTTAGAAAGATTTTGCTATTTGTGAAAGATATTAAAAGATTTCTAGGATATTTTAGAATCTATTTAAAATAAACATGTATTTATTTTAAGTTTACTTCCGTAAGAAGTTTACTTAAAATATACAATTTCCTTTTCTAGAAGGATTTTCCTAGGATATTTTAGAATTTTTTAAAATAAGCATGTATCTATTTTAAGTTTACTTCCTTAAGAAGTTTACTTAAAATATACAATTTCTTTTTTTAGAAGGATTTCATTTGTTAAGATTAGGTGGTATGTTCACCTATAAATACAACCCTTGTAAGCTCTAAAGGAGATCAGTTTTGAGAGTTATATAAGTGTTCTCTAGTTCTTCTTCTACTTGTTCTTGTTCTTCTCTCCTTATTCATCTGTTCTTTCTATCTTGTTTCTTCATTTCTCATCTCTAGAGGTTCCTTTCTCTTTTTTCTATTTTTTCCTTTACCCATCCTACATCAATTGGTATCAAAGCCAAACCTGGTACTATTTTCACCCAATTTTTGTTGTTGTTTGCTATCCAAAAAAAAAAAAAAAAAAAAACTGCTGCTATCCACAAATCACTGCTGTCCACAAACTGCTGCCATCTACAAATCACCGCTGCCCACTCTATTGGTGTTTGCTGTCCACGAACTGGTGCTATCATTGTTGTCCATTCTGTAGTTGTTTGATGCTGCATACTGTTGCTATTACAACAACCTATTGGTCATCGCAAAAGATACTGCTAAGAAGTTGCTGAAATCACTTTCAAGTTGTCTCTTGCTAAACTTGGTAATATTGGACCTCAACAGGTACATTTTCTCTAGTTGAAAGTACTTAATTCATATTTGTTTCAATTAAGTTCTTTGCTTTTGAACCTTTAAAAAAAAAGAAGAGAAAAAAATTTCATTCTTAGTAGTAAGTCTTTTCTATATCAGCATAAGTTGAATTTTTGAGCCACCATGTCTACTAATGCTGAATTGAATGCCGAACTCGAAGCTTTATCCAATTCTATTGATAATCGATTTGAATCTTTAACAAACCTTTGTGATACCTTGGCCCAAAAGCAAGAAGATTTTCGAAAGAAATCACCTTTTCCATTCAATCTCTCATTTCCTCAGTAAACAGATTGACTGAAATTGTTGGACAACGTCCTATGACTGAGATAGGACATTCATTTAGAAATGGTCAATCACAAAATACTCGTGCTTTTAGTAGCTCTCCTATCATAACTGGTCTTCTGCAAAAATCCAAACATGCATGCTAGAGGTCATTATAACTCAAAACATTCACATATTCCAGAAATGCATATAAATTCGGAAAATCATGAAGGCGACAATAATTTTTATGAAATTGGTTTTGCAAACAATCTTAGACATGGGAACCACCAGAGAAATTATAATATACTTTTTCTATAACAACAACGGCGTGTAACTGATAATTCTTGGGTGGCAAAACAAGTCAAGGTAGACGCTCCTAGTTATGACAATCGTCTAGACCCATACTTTCTTAGATTGGTTGGAAGACATGGAAGTTTTTTTTTTTTGTTGCTATGATATGGATGATGCATAACGATTGCCTAAAACCTCTCGAGGATTCGATTCAATTCTCGTGGTAGTTGATAAATTTTCAAAAATGACTCATTTTATCCCATGTACTAAATCTGCTGATGCTTCATATATTGCAAAATTATTCTTTAGAGAAAGTTTTAAGCTTCACGGTTTACCAATTTTCATCATTTCTGATCGGGATGTTAAATTTGTGATCTATTTTTGGAAGATATTGTGGAAACTCTCGGGTACTAAATTGAAATTTTTATCAACTTTTCATCCATAAACTGATGGCCAAACTGAGGTAGTCAATCGGAGTTTGGGAAATCTGCTTAGGACTTTAGTGGAAGAATATATTGGAACTTGGGATTTTGTATTGGCTATTACCGAATTTGCATACAGCAATTCTGTCAATCGTTCTACTGGGAAATCTCCTTTTGAAATTGTCTATGTTTATATTCCTCGAGCTCCTATCGATTTAATTCCTTTACCCATTGATACCCGTTTATCTGCTACTGCAGAATCTTTTGTTCAACACATTCGAGATGTTCATGTTGATATTAGAAGAAAAATTACTTTGAGCAATGAAAATTATAATCTTGTTGCAGATGTTCATAGAAGAAAACAAGAATTGATGTTGGGGATTATGTCATGGTTCGTGTATATCCAGAAAGATATCCTAAAAATTCTTTTAAAAAGTTGCATGCACGAGCCAGTGGCCCCTTTTGTGTTTTAAGAAAATTAGAATCCAATGCCTATGAACTTGATTTGCCTTCAGATATAGAAATTAGTTTCACTTTCAATGTAGAGGATTTGTTTCCTTACCGAGGTACTTTTGAGCCTCAACGTTTTTTCTGCAGGAATTTCAACAGATAACAGTTCAACATCACCACATGTGCCTATACTTCCACGAATACCATTTACTTTTTCAGATCATATGAAGAATATCCTACAAGATGAACTTGTCACTACTGGATCGGACATTATGCAAAGATTTCTTGTCAAGTGGAAAAACAAGCTTGATTCTGATGCTACATGGGTTACTGAAGATGACCTATGCCACTGGATCTACATGTTTTTGAGTACTATCAAAGTAAGAACTCTCCAGTGGCAAGTTTTTCGAAGCCGGAGAGAATTGATGAAAATAGAAAGCAATATTTCAAATTCGTCTATTCTAGGTGCAAGAATCTTGTAAAGAGGAAATAATCTTAGGATATTTTAGAAAGATTTTGCTATTTTTGAAAGATATTAAAAGATTCCTAAGATATTTTAGAATCTGTTTAAAAAAAGCATGTGTCCATTTTAAGTTTACTTCCTTAAGAAGTTTACTTATAATATACAATTTTCTTTTCTAGAAAGATTTTCTTAAAATATTTCAGAATCTTTTAAAAATAAGCATGTATCTATTTTAAGTTTACTTCCTTAAGAAGTTTACTTAAAATATACAATTTTCTTTTCTAGAAGGATTTCCCTAGAATATTTCAGAATTTTTTTAAAATAAGTATGTATCTATTTTAAGTTTATTTCCTTAAGAAGTTTACTTACAATATACAATTTCTTTTTCTAGAACAATTTCATTTGCTAAGATTAGGTGGTATGTTCACCTATAAATTCAACCCTTGTAAGCTCTAAACGACATCAGTTTTGAGATTTATAAAAGTGTTCTCTAGTTCTTCTTCTACTTGTTCTTGTTCTCTCTCCTTATTCATCTGTTCTTTCTACCTTCTTTCTTCACTTCTCATTTTTAGAGGTTTCTTTCTTTTTCTTCTATTTTCTCCTCTACCCATCCTACATCACCTATCATCAGCAATGAAACCCTAGCGATCTTGGTTTTTAAGGGGGGGCACGTTCTTGAAGTTGAAATGTGTTCAGATGTTCTTCATTCGAGATGCACCCATCCAAGATTTAGTTCTCTGCGGACGTCATTCGGTGACTCTGAACCTAAAGGAGGAAAAACCAGTGTTATTTGTAGATTGTATGTGTGTTTGAGAGTGGATAAAACATTTGAAAAAAAAAGTTTTGTTATAAGAGTTTTTGAAATGGGAGAAAATGATGTGCTATGATTGATGTAATGATGAGAAGTAAAGAGAATAAAGTTAAAATAGATATAGGTGATTGTGGAGAAACGTTTGAAAAGTAGGGTAGTTGTATGGGAAGATATGAAAAAGTGATTGGAAAATAAAGTATTTGTGGAGAATAAGAAGTTTTATATTGACAACGTTTTGTGATTCCCAAACACACCCTTATAAGACTAGAAAAAATTGTAGTCCTTGTGATGTCTACTGCTGGAGTTATGGATCATCGTCAGGATTGGCATATTCTATAACTACTATTAGAAGGTTCAAGAGATGGGTAATTTGAATCTTGATTCATAAATACTTATTCATTTCTTGTAGAGCTTTTACATTTGCTGTTTAGGGTTGTCGTGCCCCAGTCTACCAGCCCCTTTGATACCCAGGATTAGGATGATCTATATTGATCCTGGCCTAGACGGGACAGGGGGATTAGGACTTTGAATTTGCTAACATTTATCAAATAAGTCATTTCCTTTGTTTCAACTTTCAAGGAACAAGTACTTCGTCAGTCTGTGATTCCCAGGATCTCGTTCACAATTCGTAATGTTAGGAGGGATTCATCATCACATGAGCATATCAATTTACAACTATCAGAGTTAACATTTTTCCCATCAATGAACAAAAGGAAATAAATGAACTCTTTAAGTTATATCTGTTATAGTCATCCAAAATTATCAGTTCTAATGTTTCTCTCAAAATTTCAAGTTTAAGAACATAAACTAGGGGCCCTTCTTTGAGCCCTGCTTGCCTGGATGCTCAAACTGCTTGGTTCCAATTTGCATATTTTTTAGTTCGTAACTGAAATTTGAAAATTGGGAATTGCTCCCAAAATTAGTTTGCTTCATAGTCACTTACTTTTCAGTGGCCTAAGTTGGTTTCTTATACACTTCTTCTGCTGATGTTCTCATGTTTTAGGCTTTACCTAAATCATTCATGCCTTGCTTCATGTATTCTGATTTGGAAGAATGAGTTATGATTTCCATGATGGGCTGGTTACATAGAAGCAGTTCCATGTAATCTCCTCAATTTTTACAATGTCGATGATTGATGCAAAATTCAATCCGTTTATTATATTTAACATAACTTATTTTGTTAGGAGGCCAAGTTTCATCTAAATCAAATATATGCATGGACCAGATTTGATTAAAATAGATATATTTATTTGTAGATTAGGGAAAATGCTTAGATCTATCAATGTATGTATTAGAATATAATAATATTTTATAAAATCATTTATCTATATAGTAATAATATTTTGTTTGATAGATGTGTAGCTCATGATTTAAATTGTTATTATTGCCTTCCAGTCCTATTTTTACACCTTAGAGTTTTTTTTTTCTTTTGATATCATTTAGACCTTGAGTTTTGTGTGGGACTATCACTTGATGTAATAAATGAATTCCAATGAAACCACCCCATTCTTTGTGTTTGGAGATTTCCTCATAAGAAAAGCCCTATTTTGCTGCACTTTCTTTGTGTTAAATCTGAAAAGAATGATGCTTGTGGGTTAGAATTACACTTACCCATGAGATACACCTACTTTAGGCTCTCCACTGCGCCCGTTATCTTTCCTTTTTTTTTTTGGGGGGGGGGGGGGGGTTACACTAGCTCCTCATAAGGAGGCCCTGCTCTGCTGCTGTTTCTTTGTGGATAACCAAATTATTGATTGCATCAGTTGGTTAAATCTGAAAATAATGATGCTTATGGTTTAGAATTTACACTGACCCATGAGATACCCCTAGTGTAGCTTCTCCACTCATTACTTGGATGAGAACAAAAGTGGCATGAGGGAGCCTCCTTGGATGAAATGCATCTTATAAAGAGGCAATCATCATGATCACATTATAGTTCCATGATTGATATGGACGAGGGATCCTCCCTATCAGAAGAGAGCTGCTCTCTTGTTCTGTTAAGTGGCTGTTCCCCCTCAAATTTAGCTGCCATGCATTAAAAGCATCTGCTATTGGGATCTTCAAAACGTTCTTTCCATTCATTGTTCTTTAATGCAAAATCTTAACTGGGAGTCTTCTGTCTTTTTTGTTGATCTATCAATTGCTGGAAATGGGTGGCCCATTCTAATTCCATTGATGGATTGCCTTGTGACATCTCAAGCATGAAGACTAGACTTTTGGGGTTGAATTTTATTGGTCATTTCAGATTGTTGAAGGATGTGTCACTTGCATAATGGCAGGAAGTCATTAATCATTAAATGGAAGAATGACTTGCGGAGATTCATTTAGGACGGCCACAATTGTGGATTTGACCATTGGTTACTATCTTAAGCTTAATTGAGGCAATTAACGTTAATGACATGATTAAACCTTAAAATATTCATAATCTCCTTTCATGTTTGCATATAGTCTCTTAGACGAAAGCTGAATTTTCTTTAAGATGAGCTCAAGGTTGGGACTAATTGCCTTAATTCTTACATCCTTATCTTATTGTGGACCAATCCTTCTTAGGTTGGGTTGATTTGAAGTAGCAATAGTTGCAACATTCAATTCACCTATTCGTTGGTTCATAAACAAAGTTCTCAATTAGTCTTTATAAAACTGAACTTCTCATCAAATTATTCGTGACATTGTGTTAGGCAATCGATTAAACACCTAAAACTTGTTTTCTTCATCATAAAAATTACATATCCCTACCATTCATTTTTTTCCGAAAGATTTGTGTTCATAAACGGTGGTGACGCACTATCTTCTCTTTGTTCTGCTTGAAAACACTTCTCATTTTCTGTGCAACAGAGGATCTATAGTGGTCATACAGTCTACTATAGGCCTTGCTGCTTTTATTTGTTCACTTTGTGCGTTTTATTGTTGGCTTAATAGAGGGCCGACAGTGCGCCTGCAGATTGCAGTGGACTGTTAGGGGCCAACAGTGGACTCTTGAGGGCCAACAGTGAACTTGCAGATTGCAGTGGACTGTTGCCCGTGTAATGTTTCTTGAGGTGTAGTGTTACATAAGGTTTTTAAAGTTCTGAAAGCTTTTCTTCAGATTCTGTCATACTTGGTAAAATGTAAAACATTTACACATAAGGCTTTCATCTATAAGATGTTCACTTACATGTCCTCATAAAAAGCCGTACTAGATTTGTATTATGAGTGTGTTGGCAATAAGAAAAAAATGTCAAGTTAAAACTTTTACTCTCGATAACTTTTTTATTCATTTTTTCATATACAACTACCATACTTTCTAATTATTTCTACACAACTACTTATATAATTAACTTATCTATTTTAACTTTATTCTTCTTACTCATCATTACCTCTATCATATCACATCATTCTTTTCAAATTCAAATACTTTTACACTAAAAATTTTTTATCTAAAAGTTTCATCACTTCCCAAACACACCTTATATATGTATCCTGACAAATACACTATTGCATGGGTTCCCTTCTTTTTGCTAGAATTCTGCCTATTGTTGTTCACGTGAAAGACCAATCACCATGTCCATTTCTTCGAAAATTACATTGGTCTTATGAGAACTTTCAAGTAGCCCCTGACCTTAACGTTTTTTCAATAAAACGAGTACACCAATTGTGTAATGTTTCAGCCTTTACCTTCTATTCAGCTTTGCTAGTTTAAAGTTATAACTACGGCAATTTTTGTGATTACAAAGAAATTTATTGTTCAGGCAGTTCTACAGGATGTAAACTGTTATATGTGGGGTTAGCTACATAATCACTGAACACAATTTTATGTCAACTTCTTGTTTTCTTGCAATAAGAATGTCCTTGATTTTTTTGGTTGATTTCTGAAGTTTCTTTCTATATGATTTCAGGACATTCTGATTTTGGCTTGCACTCATCCCGAAAACAGAAGCACTCTTACCTGCATGGAAGAATGGCCTGAATGGATATTGGAGGTTCTGATTTCTAATTATGAGGTAAAATTTTAATGGTCCTAAATCTAATTACTTTTTTGCTATTTGATTAAATTTCCTACTGTATAGATTGACTAACAAGTGGCATGTTTTAACCAAAAAAATAATTTAAAGCCCTATTATTTTGATAGCTTTCTGCATTATTGGTAACTAGTGCTTGCTTTATTGTTAATTAAGATATGTATGTAACTCCAAGAAAGGAAGTACTACTTTTGTTTGATATAATGCCTTTCTATCAGGAATTTTATTGGAAAAAATTAAAACTGAGGAATATTAAGTTGTTTAACAAAACCACATTAAAGTAAGATAGATATGTATTCATACTTCAGCAAAGAACATTACTTCCAATGTAAAATTCAGTGTCCATTTATGATATGTGTGTGATCTATAAATTGTCCTCACATTTAGTATAACTTGAATCCATGAAAAACAAGAAAAAATGGGCATAAAAATATATAAAATTATAAAAAAATGTACATCAAATATATGTGGGTTTTTTAATGATTTGGAAAGGTAATCATAGCTTTATGAGTGAAAATAAGGGAAGGATGGTAGAATGGATGTAGGGCATTCTTTACTACACCTTAAACTTTTCAAACAAAAACTTTTTACTCTCTACAACTATCCTATTTTTAACAATTTTTTCGCATCTTCTTATGCAATTGTTCTACTTTTTAATTATTTCTGCATAACTATTCATACAACTAACCTATCTATTTTAACTTTATTCTCTTTACTTCTCTTCATTACCCCTATCGTATCATATTATTTTCTCCATTTAAAAAACTTTTCTTCTATGAGTTCTATCACTTCCTAAACACACTCTCAAATTGCCGATAAGTTCAGGAACTTATCATTTATATTTTTTGAAGCATAATAACATTTTTGATAATATCAGCGGTCAGAAATAGTATTGATAATATATCCAATATTATTTGCAACATTGGGAAACTGCAGTACACAAGTGATAACATTGGCTATATAATCGCCGATGTAATTGATTTCGTGAACACTGGGGAGTAACAATCTCAGCTGTTATCTTGATGGCCCTTATGGCCTTTTTTAGTGGCTGCTATTTCGATTTATGAAATCCTCCAGGAAAAAATAGTGATAACTGTTATGTGGTTGATACTGGATGTTTTATGGCTGTTGCACCTGTTAGGAGCTGCCACGGGCTATATATATGTGTGTGCGCATTAATGGTAAATGCTCTAATGAGATGGTTGCAAAGTGCAACCTTTCAAAAAAATTTTTATTTTGATTTTTTAAAAAATTTAGATCCAACCGATGCCTCATATTCTTCTTCATAAACATTTTTACAATATAAAAAATCATTTTAATTGGTTTGCAAACGATTCACTTCGAATGCAAATGCATAAAATTTCTTAAAATCATATTCGTTAACATTATGGATTATAAAAAATTTTAATCAAGCTGATTTTTATAATCATACTAGATGTTTTGATATTTATTGTCCACTATATGTTTTTCAACCATAGGATTTCTTAAAATCATATTTGTTTTCAAATTGATTTTTTTATGTAGCCTAGATAAATAGTTTTAAATAAAATTGATGGCTTGGAAGTTGGATCTAAACGAAAATGTCAGAAAATTGTAAAACCCTAAACTTTGCAAATTGCAACTGGTTTTGTGGTAGAATTTCCTTTCATTTGATACAAACTACTCTGCAATGTTGACTATTTCAGTACGTATATTCATTTTAGTAGCAAACAACGCTGTAATGGTTACTGTTGTCCAGTGTTTCAGTTATGATATGACCATTACGTTCCTGTTTTGATTTCCATGATGGTGTTTGCAAATTCTGTGCTGTTGTATTTTGTGATTGTTGTCATGTTGTTCTGCGTTCAAGTTTCAATTTGTTCCTGCAGATGGGATCAAGCAACCGCTCAGATGTTGTGAACACTAGTTACATAGAAGACCTCATTTACAACTTTCTGATAATCATTTTAGAGCATTCTATGCGCCAGAAGGATGGTTGGAAGGTCAGACTTTGTTAATCATCATATTTTTGGTTTTATTTTTGTGTTGGGTATATTGATTGTTTTTAGTGATTTGGGCCTTTTGTTTTTTTGTTCTATTCCTTTTGGGTCCTGTTTGGTTAGTAGAATTTGGAATTGGAAAGGAAAAGGAATTTTGGAAAAAGTAGGGTCAATGTGGTAGGTACATTTCAAATTATAAATTGAGAAATGAAGGTAATAATGAGTCAAAATAGGATTGTTATGTATTGGAAAATGAGAGCTTCTGTGGGGAATGCAACATCAAGAAAAATGAGAATAGGAAAGGCTCTAGGACTGGATGATGTACCATATAGGTGTAACTTCAGATTTTTTATTTTTTAATAAATAAGATTCTTTCAAAATTATGCAAATTATCATGTGAAAGCACTTATGAGTCACATTATGAAGCTGTGATAAAGAGCAATTGAACAAAAAAAAAAAAAAAAAAAAACAAAGACACAAAACAAATATTTTGGAAAATCAAATTGGTTTCGTGTGATGGAGACAAACTACTGAAGCCATTTTTTTTACTTGGGTATTTAATGGAGAGATGTCAAGAGAAGAAAAACTTAAACATAGTAGAAATGGATAAAGGTTTTCCAAATCAGATTTAAGCTAGTGGAGGAAATGGTGGGTGTGGTTCAAGAGTTTTATGTGGTCATCAAGTGCCAATTAATTAAAAGGAAATTTCCTTAAGACAGTGATAACACTGATTATGGTTTATGGGGTGGCGGGTTGGGTGGTTGGAGACCAATATACATAAAATGGGTGTAGCAGAAAGTAGGATACCAAGACGAATGCGTGTAAAATGAGTAAAGATAAAACTAGAAGTGAAGTAATTGAGATAATCTAAATGTGGACTTAATAGGGTAATATAATAAGGTAGCTTGGGCATGTTAAAAAGGAAGTTGGAAACTGTACCAGTTTTGGAGACGTTAGCTAATTCAGATTAAAGGTTTTAAGAGAACTGGAGGAAGGCCCAAGAAAACATGACTAGAAATAAATAAGAAATATATGGAAACATTGAAGCTCATAGAGAACAAGTGCATGACTGAACCTCCAGGAATGGTTTAACAAAGTCCATGCATCCGACCCCACATAAGTGGAAACAGCTTACAGGTCTATTTATTTATTTTTTTTTTTATAGAAGTTTGCACAAAACTTAGATCTGAGCTGTGTAATGATCAATGTTGTCAAAGCCGAACCGATCAAGGGATTGGTTCTAGTTGGACTGGTTCAAAACTGTTTGTGAAAACTGGATTGAACCGGTGTGTTAACAATTTATGTAAAATATATAATAAATTGATAAGATAAAAACGTTAACATAAATATATAATAAATTGATAAAATAAAAACTTTAACATTTATATGTAAACTAATGCAACAATTGTGATTCAAATCATGATTTTAGAAGTTGGAAAATATCTTATTTACCTTTTTATGTTTTAATTTGATATTTGGAAATTTATATATCTGCAAATTCAAAGCAGAAACGAAGAAGAACATTAGAATAATCCTAGTGATATGATAATTAGAAAAAAATGATTAAGCAATATATTATTCTGTCACAAAATAACACAAACAATTGCTTTAACTTAGGAAGTCTTGTATTTTGACTAACATCTAGAATGCTTAAAAAGGGTACGAAACCCCACTCGTATCACCCAATGCAGATAATTGACCACACCCCAAAACCTCAACTCAACTGTTGATAACGAAGATACTCCTTTTCTCTGGAAAGAAAATATCACAAGAAACTGGTGGGAAAAAGCAATGTCAAAATATGGCAGCACCATCCAACAATCTCAAAATTCTAGGAACAGAATGGGCAAGGGAATTCGGCCCTGAAATCTTCCTCCTTGCCAATCTCTTCAAATCTGAAGTAAAGATCTGTGAGAGCGATTAACTGTACACTAATCTCATGAGGTTCTTATTCCTTCTGTTTGCTTGTTTTGCCATGATCACCAAAGAAATTGAACATGTCACATGTTTTCCTGTTTGGAGCTGAAGTTGCTTTATATCAAACTATCATTTTCACGTCCTCTGCTTTGTGTAGGATATCGAAGCTACAATTCATTGTGCAGAATGGCTGTCTATGGTTGGTGGATCAAGCACCGGAGACCAACGAATCAGGTAACATTGTAGAATGTACTGTTTACAGATTATGCTTCTGTCATACCGATGCAGATACAAGTTTTTGGTAAAAACTAAACAGCGAAATTATTGGGTTGTACATCTGGCTCCTTGATTAAAATTTAATCATGTTCAAGAAAATGAATTCAATTCGTACAGTCTAAAAAGAATAATGCTAAAGCAGCCAAAATCCAATACGCTATGAAGCTCATCCAGGAAGAGGAAGTCCAGAGACCCTCTTATTTCAATTTTGGTCCTCTGAATGGTTGTGATTTGATCCGAGCAAATCAATTCATAGGTCATAGTTCTTGGTCCTATCTAGAGCAACATATCCTTGTGAGAAAGAAAGAAGGAAATCTAAAGGGAAAGATGACATGATGAGCATCCACCTCTTTACAATTATTATTATTTTTTATTTTTTGCTTTTCCATCTCCTAGAGTTTGCTTTACATGCGAGCTACCATCCTATGGTTAAGAAATCAATGTGTTGTCTGATGTTTGCTCCAATTCTATTGCCATGGGAGCAGGGGGTGTTGGAGGCTCAAACTTAGGGATGCAACTTGGGTTCATGAGATTCGGGTTTGCCTACCCTATTTATAAAATCTAAACTTTAACTTTATTTGTGAACCTAAACCCTAACATCAAGGAAGGAAACTATATTATTTATGATATATTTGATTTTAACTTTAACCCTATATGTAAAACCTAAGCTCTTAACATAAAGAAAGAAAACTATATTATCTATAATATATTTTTAAAAGAAAATTTATTTTTCCAAAAAAGATGAAGGAAGAAAACCAACAAATGTGAAAATAAATAATAGAAACATAGCTGTAAATATAAATAAAAATGATATAATTTATCTAGAATATAATTTCAACATGACAGCATCCAAGAAAACATAAATATAATAACATAAAATACATAATATGAAAAAAATTATTTGGATTTTATGTGTAGGATATATTTTATATTTAATATAAATACGGAAATTGGGTTTGGGTCCAACCCAGCCCACGTCGCACCCCTATAGTCAAGCTGCAGCTGTAGAGTGAGATGCTGAGGGCAAAAAAAATTGGTGGTTATAGTCTTGGTTCTGGTGGTAGTTATTAGGTAGTTAATATTGGTTTTTTTACTATGTTGCCCCCCTCTAGATTGTGGTGGTTATCAAGTTGTAGATATCTAAATTATAATAGTTCTTGTTGAATAATTTTTACATACTGGTCACTTTAATATATTTTTTGGTTTTTTCTTACTGTAAATGTTTTCCTTTTCTTGCAGAAACTCCATAGACCAATTTATTTCTAACTAAGCCCTCCTTTGTATATTTTTTGAAGGCGTGAGGAGTCACTTCCTGTATTTAAACGAAAACTTCTTGGTGGCTTGCTAGATTTTGCTGCCCTGGAACTTCAGGTCCAGGTAAAGCCAATGTTCATGCCCTTTTCTTGGGAACTTCAGTAGTTTTGCTTGTTTATAACGGTACTCAATTGTCTTATTTTTTGAATCAAATTTCTTTGATGATGCTTCAATTTCCCGTGTGGTTTTGACTTAATTCTTTATAATTTTTTGCATAAAGAGATTTTCCATCTAGATCTCTTATGCCGAATAGATTGAACGATAATACATTAACATTCTAAGTTTTTACATTCTGAAAAATGGTTTGAAATACAAATTTTCCTACTTCTACATGGTATTTGTAGCTTTTGTTTTCACTTTAGGGATGGTCAAAGGTTGATTTTTTTTTTTTTTTTCTAGCAAGACACTTCCTCTAAGAGAGCCAATTTGGTCTATGTATGTGCAAATTCTTTTGTGTGAGGTCTATTCATGGAAACTCATTTTTGAGTATATAAAATCCAAGTATGCTTTTTCTTTGTTTTTTGGGGATGAAATGAAATTTGAAGGCTGATGCAACCTCTTGTTCTTTTTTTTTTTTTTTTTTGGGCCCACTTATTTATGGTCGACAATAAAAATTTAGGTCTTATGCTTATTTTTCTTTTTTTAGGGCATTGGCAACTGTAGGCTTTTCCTTTGTGTCCTTAGTTCTGTAGATTTGGATCTTTGAAGCCTCTTTTTTTTTTTTCAAAAAAAAAAAAGTTATTGTTATGCACATCTCACCTGTCCTAGACCCCTTCAATGACAGGAGCCTTATGTATGCTTGTTCATCCATTCTTCTTTATGGAATCTATTTCATAGAAGTATCAATATCAGTAGTAATGATTCCATTTAACTTGTCACTTGGAGTCAATCTATGCAACTAGTTTCTAATTAGGGGTGTAACGGATCGGGTTGGACGAGTTGAAACCTAATTCTAGTCCTAACCCATTTAAAATATCCCAACTCTAATCTCTTTATTAACCCATTTAAAAAACTTCAACCTTAACCTATTTACAACACATTTAATAAATGGGTTAGCTAATTGTTAACAGGTTATATAGCAAATGACCTGAAGGCCTAAACTCTAGCAGATGATAATCAAGCAAGGAGAGACGAGAGTGTTTTCAGCGTAGGAGAAACAGAAATAGATCAGTAACTAGAAAATGAAATTAAGGCAGCAACGGGAAAATGAAAAATTGGTGGCAGAAGGAAGACTTAGAGGGAAAAATAAATAAGGGATTTACATTTATATATATATATATATATACATATCATTGTAATGGGTTAAACGAGTGTAATGGGTTGAATGGGTTATTAAACGGGTTGATGGGTTAAATCTCAACCATAATCCGTTTATTTAATTAAATGATTGAACAAGTTGGCAGATTATAACCCATTTATTTAAAAATCCTAACCATTAACTCTCCTATTTCTAACAATCACATATTCACTCTGAGAGAATATTGAATTTTTAGGGCATTGAAATTTTCAGTGAAAAAAAAGTTTGAAATCATGAATCAATATTTATTTATGAATATTATTACATATGAGCCAATTCTTTTAAATAGAAAATCAACTGGATGATTGCATGAAATCATTACCTGGACATTAGGTCAATGCAAATACTTATTCAAAGTTTCCAGTAAAAAAATTTGAAATCATGAGTAAATACTTTTTTTTTTTTATGAGCATTATTAGATATGAGCCAATTCTTTTAAATAGAAAATCAACTGGATGATTGCATGGAATCATTACGTGGACATTAGGTCCATGCAAATGCTTGCAGGTCCAGGCAAATGCTTTTCAAGTTTCCGGTAAAAAAAATTGAAATCATATTTATGAATATTATTAGATATGAGCCAATTCTTTTAAATAGAAAATCAAAAGGATGATTGCATGGAATCATTACCCGGACATTAGGTCCATGCAAATGCTTGTGGGTCCTGTTGTACCAGGGGACTGTGATTTATAGGACTTTTACCTTTAGCATGAGATCACTACCTTGTAGTCTAGTTTGAGGGCCTTCATATTTTCTCCATATTTCAGGGAGTATGCTAATTCATATTAATATGCTAGATCCCTTTTTGATGTACTACTGTTCTGTAAATGCATTTCCCATGTCAAGATGTATGGGAGTACTAGAAAACTTATATAATGTATAAACGATATGATCAGAAAAATAGGGAAAGGAATTGCTCTGGTAGCTCACAAGCGAGAATTTCTTTGGATGCCAGATGTCATTGTTGATTTACACCATTTCTGTGGCATCTGGAACTTTTAACTAAGAGTATTGACAAAGAGTTTAAGGCATGGGTCAACCTAACGGAAATGAACACTTGGAATTGCATGTTAATTAGTGTATTAGCCAGCCTGATTTGTTCAGAGCCATATTAGACATATTCCAATCTATTGATTTAGGCCTCCGAAGCATCCAGGTCCAATTATTTCTGATGCTGGCTTGCTGCGATGCTTTCCAGAAGGCTTTGAAGAATTCAGAACTGCTATTACTGATGAGAAATCTACAAGAAATAATGTCTGCACCACCAATACCATCATAATATGCTGTTTCCCACCTTAAATGGAATTCTCAAATCTACAAGAATGCCTGTGTTAATCCTTTTGTCTTTTTTTTGTTGTTTTTGTTACCACAGACTCAAGTAATTGCAGCAGCTGCTGCTGGCGTCGCAGCAGAGGGTTTGTCTCCACAAGTTGCTAAAGCAGAAGCAGAATCTGCTGCTCAGCTTTCTGTAGCTTTGGCAGAGAACGCTATTGTGATACTTATGCTGGTTGAAGATCATTTACGTTTGCGAAGCCAAATACCTTCATCCCGCTCTGCGGAAGCTTTGGTCTCTCCTAATTCATTTTTATCGTCTGCTAGCCGCTCAAACTCATTGGGAAAGGCTGTGGGAGAATCTATGGACACCACCTCTCGAAGTTTGTCGTTACCTACAGATACTGGTGGCCTTTCTATTGATGTATGTCCCTCTTTCCACACAGTTTGCTAGAGTTTTTAAGTTAATCTTTTTGTGTTCATGTATTTGGCTAGTGCATTTGGTTGTTTGCTACGTGTGCAGTGTGTCAATCTTAGTTTCTGTAGACACTTCTTTATGCATTCATAAAGTCATAGTTGGTAAATGGTTAAATATATCTTTAGAGTTTATATCGTTGTGGTTTGTGCAATAGTAAGGCTTGTTGCTTGCATCTTTGTTGGCGGGAGAGATTTCTGTAGTTGCTTCTCTATGCATATGTTCATGCATGGCTATCAAATGGTTATGCATAGCTGTAGTGTAAGGGTTCAGATCATATTAGGCAGGTAGCTAGGGAGGGAGGGAGGGAGGGAGGAGGGAGAGGGTTTAGATCTAATGATGGATTGGTAGCTGATTTATTAATTTGGGTTCTTATCCTTTTATTTGTGCATAAGATATTTAACAAATATCAGAGGAGGTAATGCGAGTAATGATTCCACATGTCAATGATTTATAGAACATTTAAGCTCTGGTTGAAATAAGTTTTGGAATCATAACACGCATGTCAATGAATATTATTAATAATTTGAATTTAATAAAAAACAGGTTGCAATGGTGTGGAATCATTATCCATATCAAAGATATTATTGGGGATAATACCAATATCTCATCTCTAGTTTGTCGTAGTTATTTGATATATTCTTGTCATTATCTCCAAATTTTGATATGAAAGATTACTGTTTGTTCTATAAATTATTATTGGTTGAAGTCCCTTTTGACCAATTCTTTCTGTATGTCTGCTCAAACAACCATACGAATCTTCTTGAATGATTAAAATCTCATGTATTTGTTCATGGCGTATTTGTTAAGCCTCATTGCCTCCATATATGTATATTTTAGTCCCTGGATTCTTTATCAAACTTCAGCGCCTCTTTGTATTGGTGTTGTCCATGTTATACGTGTATTGTGGGCTGTAATTTTTGGTATTAATTTCTTCTTTTCATTTGTTTGCATTCATACATTTGCCAATTGTGTCTAAATCCATCTATTGAATCACAATTTATTATTTGAGTTCTTTAGATGCCAAATTACTTTCTCTAGACTTCACTTTTGCTTATCTCTTGCATGCATTTCTGGAATTAAATATCTATCATGTTCCCATAAATTCAAGAAAGTTGAGTCTGATAGTGAGGTGTGTTTATTAGCCATAAGTCGCTGGAACATCGTGCGCTTGCTTTTTGATGCAGGAAAGTGGCAGACAGCGGAAGGTCCTCTTAAGGGGTGAGGCAGACAGAGGAAGGTCCTCTTATGGGATGAGAAGGGAAGGAAGGGGAGAAAAAGAGTTGAATTAGGAGAATTAGTGACAAGAGTCGAAGAGAGGAAAACAGAGAAACAAATATATTTTTCAAATCAATGCATACTCAGATACCAAATCGATTTAGGACAAAAACTGGTAGAAAAGAAGAAAAAGTTGGGTTGAGGGGGGAGTTGAAAATGAGATGAAGAATAAAGGACAAAAAGGGAGGTTTAAGATTTCAATTTTGACCAACTGCAATTTATTGATACTACCTTATTAATAGAAAAATCGAATGCAAAATAAAACCCTAATGTAATTACAAAAAGAATAAAATCCCTAAGTTAATTAAATAGAAATACTCATATAACACATCTGCCAAGTTTATACATATTTAGATTGCTTGTTCATACATCAAATCCTAACATTATACTGCTATCTAAAATTCTTGATTCATATTGATCGACCTTGTTGTTCATATTTCATTCCCCATCACTTTCCCAATCAGTTAATATTTTGAACACTTAGAGTACTATATATAGAACTTATCATATATTTGATGAATCAGGCTATAACCATATCTTTATATTGCTTTGTTGGTTAGTGCCACAAGCAGGTTCTATCAATTTCCTTTGTTCCTTTCTATTTTGAATGAGATTTAGCAATTATTGGTCCTTTGTAATGCCTGGTGCCTTCATGTTTATGTAATTTGTAGACTTTTGTTAATTATTATAAGCATCATCTGATGTCATTATATGTAACCTCGAGGTGCTGGGTGGGCTGGGGGGGGGGGGGGGGGTGCGGTGTTTCGGTTTCTTGCTTTATTCAGTATTTTTATCGTGTTTCCTTTTCTATTCTGGAATCTTCCAAAAATAACTGTCATGCTCAATATCAGGTTCTTGCTTCCATGGCTGATGCAAATGGGCAAATTTCTGCTGCAGTAATGGAACGTCTTACTGCTGCTGCTGCTGCAGAACCTTATGAACATGTTAGGTGCTCCTTCGTGTCATATGGGAGCTGTGCTTTGGATTTAGCAGAGGGTTGGAAGTATAGGAGTCGACTGTGGTATGGGGTTGGAGTGTCTTTGAAGAATACTGTCTTTGGTGGTGGTGGAAGTGGCTGGGACTCATGGAATTCTGCCCTGGAAAAAGATTCCAGTGGAAGCTGGATTGAGCTCTCTTTAGTAAAGAAGTCAATTTCAATGCTAGAGGCCTTGTTATTAGATGAATTTGGAATTGGTGGTGGTCTTGGCATTGGAGGTGGGTCTGGAACTGGAATGGGTGGAATGGCTGCTCTTTACCAATTATTGGACAGTGACCAACCATTTCTATGTATGCTCCGGATGGTACTTGCTTCAATGAGAGAAGAGGATAATGGTGAAGATGGGATCTTTGTAAGGAACAGCAGCATAACCGATGGCATATCTGAAGGGCTACAGATGCAAACTGGTAACCTTGCATTTTCAGATAACAATAGTCGCTTATTGACAAGGAAACCACGCTCAGCATTGCTTTGGAGGTCTGTTTCTTCTTGTTCCTTTTCTGTGTCCTTGCGTCTAAAGCAACATGTCTAAGTTTTCCTGTGCTGCATCTATATGCTTAGTACTTGTCTTCCCGATGTCAATCACCATAGTGAGTTTGAAGTCACCACGCTGACTGCTTTTGGTTCTCTTTCAAATGTTGTTTGGGGCATAGACTTTTAACTTATTGGGGGTAAGCTAACTATCAGTTTGTACAGAGATCAGAAGAAAACCCTTTTTAAGTGGATCCATCTGATCCTTGTTCATAAAGTCACACCTCATAATCTCTTTCATTTCCCTCAGCTTTTAACTTGCTCCTGTTTTACTTGCCTGGAAGACAATATCTGGCTTTTTTTTTTTTTTTTTTTCCAGTCGACTTGTTACTGTTGTTCCTCAGTATCTTCCTGGGAACAATCCATGAAAATGCGGTGAAAGTTAATGCTATTTGAACGTCTGAATCCATCATTTATTAAATTGGCTGTGTTCATGTATTTTTTTTTTTTGTTCGAAGTGTCCATTTATCTAAGTATTGCTGGTGGCTTAATGCTTCTAAGCCTGTGTTAGCATCTGATATTTGTGAATTACAACACATGATGCACGAATGTACATAACATTGCTACAACTGGTCGATTGACTGCAGTCCTATAGATGTCATAGATGTCACTGTTCCCCACAATTGGTTCAATGACTACAACATTTTTCCTTAACAGCTGCAGGGACAAACTAATATTGTGGTTCTGATTTACAGTGTGCTGGCGCCAGTTTTAAACATGCCGATTTCTGAGTCGAAGAGACAGAGGGTGTTGGTTGCATGTTGCATTCTTTATGCTGAGGTTAGTTTGGTTTACCTTGGTTCTGGTTGTACTTAATGTGCTTGAGTCCTCCTGTCCTACGAAACCTGAATGTCTGATTGAAATTATGGCACATCCCTCCATTTTTGCTAGTTAATTATGAATTATCGCTATGCCTTTACCAAGCCTGTCCTAGTGCTGCATGTAGTCATCTATTTCTCTTTTCTGAAGTCAATGCTCCATTTTCATTCTTTCTTATGTTTTAATTTAGAAAAGAGTTAGCAGGAGTTGGAATTTCTTTTCAAATTTATTAGGACCATGAGTCTTTTTGTTTTGGATTCATTATATGATGATTTCAATTGAATTCAAGCCAATCATCATACTTTCCCCTATATACTGAATACAGTCAGTTATAATTTCAAAAATCATCTAGCATGAAAACGTAGATTGGCTTGGAAAATAGATACTCTGAAGAGCATATCTGAATCTTATAAAATTTTCTAATCAATTTTGTTTCTCACTAGCGAATGGCTCGACATTTATTTCATTCAGAGTTATTCCTTAGTTATATGCCAAATTTGCAGTGATATAAATTCTTGTACATGCAAATTTCAATTTTAAAATTTTTTATAAATGATTTAACATTTTTTTTAATGGTGATGTCTTTTTTTTCAATGGAACAGCGTTTTTGTTTCTTGAATGAACATGTAGTGCCAAGTATGCTGAATGACTTAGATCTGATCATGAAACTGTGGTTAGCCGAAAAATAAAAAAAGCTATATTGAGGTCTTGTTTTAGCTAGTAACACTATTCTTTTCAAATACATTATGAATTTCAGGTTTTAGTCATTTGTCTTCCATCTTCATCCTTTAAATATTTGAATGCAGGTGTGGCATGCAGTTGGAAGGGACAGAAAACCGCTTCGAAGACGCTACTTGGAAGCAATTTTACCACCATTTGTTGCCATTTTGCGGCGCTGGCGGCCGCTTTTAGCTGGCATGCATGAGCTCACTTCCCCAGATGGTCAGAACCCTCTTGTTGTTGATGACCGTGCTTTGGCAGCAGATACACTTCCTGTCGAGGTAATTGTATGTGTTTGAATCATGTGGGACCTCACAGTGTTAGTCTTCTGCCACAGTTCATTTCTTAATTTTCTTTGTTTGATCATTTTTGAATCAATCCAGCATTTCCGATGGCACCAAAGCTAATATTTTATTTCATTTCTTCAAGGGGTCTTTTCCCGTATGTACAAAACTTCTTATATAAGTAAGATCCTGAGAATACCTGATAGTAGTCTTCATCAGGATGAATATGTTCTTGTAATCATGGGAGCCTGGGTGTTTAAGGGGCTAGACTAGAGGTTGTGGTATTTTGTTGTAAGTTGGCCTTTTGTTTATTTTCTGTTGATTAATTCTTGTCATTTGTTGAGGTGTTTTTTCTGAAAATTTTTTAACGATGTAATTAATAAAGAAATAGAAGAAAATAAAATGAAGGGAAGACACAGCAATAGCTAAATGCGAGCAACATCTCAAAACTAGGTGATGATAAGCTCAAATTTGTGGATATAGGGGAGCACAAAATGCTATATTTTTGTTTAAAAAGAAAAAATGTTTTAAAAATGTATATTTGGGCCAGTCTCAAATGGCAGACCAGTCTGAAAAGATCAGACCCCATGTATATAATGTGTAGTATGTATCTCACTTCCCTTGATCATTTTATTTAAAATGGCAGAAAGGGAGTTGAATTCCTTTTCTTAGTAAACCAAAGAAGATACTCCTTTTAAATCTCAGAGGTTCCATCAATGGGCTTCAACATCTCCTATATTTGAAAGCAGTTCCTGTTTGTCAAGCATACATCAACATGAACTACAACTGCTACTGCTGTTGCTGCTGGTGCTACTACTACTACTAAACAGCGGTTAAAGAAAAGTAAGCCTGCATATTTTCATCAAGATTGCAAGTATATCCCTTAATTCTGAAAATTTGAATATACCCACTAGGTTTAATATAAATCGGAGGTGTACATGTGTTGTAGATTTTCCTTCTCAAATTTTTAAAATCAATCTAAAATACCCTCAATGTCCTCAAACAAAAGGGTTATACTTGCGTTATAGATGAAACTATGCATGCATATTTGCTAGCCTCGCATTTCGTTACTAGGTTTATATGTTAATATATATATTTTTAAAGCATAAAGGGAAATGTTTTGCTGGCCTTACCAAAATATTTAGTGTAACTGGTCAGTTTGAGCCCAATTTGGGTGTTTTATTAAATCAAGACCAGCCATATTATTCACTATTATATATTTAACCATGTGTGCAAAAATCATCTTGATTGGATATTCAGGTCAGCCTACATGAGATTTTTTGGTTTTGGAGACACTCTATAAAGTTATGATGGCTTGAAAACCTGTAGGTGCATACTTGGAAACCTGCCAAAAGTGTACCTATTTTGAGCTTGATTGAATGCGCCTCACCTTAGAGGTTGAACGGTGCTGCACCTGCATCTTGTCTGTCTTGCGACTAGGCACACCTTTAAAGACTTCATCATATTTTCATTTAGTATGATCTTATCTTCTATAAACACCCACTGTGGTGTAACTTCACTCTGATAAGTTGTTTGTTTTTCTTTAGTCTGCTCTGGCCATGATATCCCCTGGATGGGCTGCTGCTTTTGCTTCTCCACCTGCTGCAATGGCATTGGCAATGATTGCTGCTGGTACTGCTGGTGGCGAATCCAATGTGTCTGCAAAAAATGCTCAACTTAGGCGTGATGCATCAACGTATGAGCGTAAAACACCTAGGCTTCAGACATTTGCAAGCTTCCAGAGACCCTCTGATACCCCTAACAAAGCCCCTGCTATTCCTAAAGACAAGGCTGCTGCAAAGGCTGCTGCTCTTGCTGCTGCACGAGATCTTGAGCGCAATGCAAAGATTGGTTCAGGGAGAGGTCTTAGTGCTGTAGCAATGGCAACATCAGCACAACGAAGGAACATGAGTGATTCAGAACGTGTGAGAAGATGGAATATTTCTGAAGCCATGGGGAGGGCGTGGATAGAATGCTTGCAGTCAGTTGATGCACAATATATTACTGGGAAGGATTTCTCTGCACTTACCCATAAGTATGTTGCAGTCCTGGCTGCAGGTCTTGCTTTAGCAAGAAACATGCAACGGGTTGAAGTATGTTCACTGTGATGCTTCCATGTTCTGTTTAACTATTCAATTTATTTGTTGTCGTTAAAACTGTCATTTTTTATGCAGATCAACAGGCGCAGACAAGTGAATCTCATAGATCGGCATTGTGCATGTGCTGGGTCATACGCATGGCGCAAACTCATTTACTGCTTAATGGAAACAGATGCTCTTTTTGCGCCCTTTGGACAATTTTTACTTGATTCCAAGCGAGTACGATGTCATATTTTTGCATCTGCTGTTGTTGGAATAGGTTCATTTTCTGACAATTATTTGCTGTTATTTACAGCCATATCAAATACATTTATTGTGCAGGTGTTTTGGAAATTAGATTTCACAGAAAGTTCATTGCGAATGAGAAGATGCCTGAGAAGGAATTACAAGGGATCAGACCATTATGGGGCAGCTGCTGACTATGAAGATCAGCTAAAACTACATAAATCCAGTGAAGAGAATGCAGCATCTGCTTCAAAGGACCCAGAGGCATCACTTGCTGCTGCTACTGCTTCTATACTAATGGCAGAAGCTATTTCGACAGAAGAAAGGAATGATGAGGATGAGCAGACAGAGAATGATAATTACGAAAGTACAACGTACAGTAGTGATCAGATCATGGAGAATCAGCAGAGACTCTCTGCTAATGCTGAGGGTCCTTCTCAGGGAGCAAAAGATTTGAGTAATGGCCGCATTTCAAATGACCAATTGGAGAATGCAACATCTGTTTCTCCTGGGCATTTGCCAAGTGAATCTGATGAACAAATTATCCTTGAACTTTCTGCTTTGATGGTCCGGCCTTTGAGGGCTATTTGTGGAACCTTTCAGGTAAGCTTAGAATATTGGCTAGTGTCTGAACTGGAATTGTGAACCAGTGATAATTTTTGCTGGCATTTATCTCAGAGATCCGCAGACAAAAAAATTTTAAATTAATTTGAGGAAGTCCCATCTTCTGTTTCTTGAAATTATTCTCAAAATTTGGTGCATTTTTCTGCATTTGATGACTAGATGTGAATGTAGGGACTGGGGATAGGCACCCTTTGAATGTTTCTTTAACTTTATGTTTTAGGATTTGAATCTTTTGCTGTTTTACAACCTTTCAAAAAGACAAGTTTATCTTATTTCTTAACAAGGCTGACATACAGTTATTGACATAAAGATTACTCAGAAAAATTTCCTGTTTCCAACTCTTCTATGAAATAAATGTACTCTTACAGGTTACAACGAAGAGAATTAATTTTAGAGTTGATGAACACATTGAGGAGCTGACCAAGGATGTATCAGTTTCAAGTACTCAAAATAGAGATCAGGAAAAAGATAGAGCCTGGTTGATCTCTACCCTTCATCAAATTTTTAGCCGAAGGTGAGCCAGTTGCTTTTTCAGCAGTAGTTTTAATGCTATTATTATTTTATTTAAAGAGATTGGGCTTTGAGACTCTTAATTCATAGGCATGTTGTTTTATTTAAAAGGATTTTTTTGTTTTGTAATGTTTTTTAAATAATATATTTCATATTTGTGCATAATTTTCATGTTCAGATTCTAAATTTCAAAAAGTACGTTTTTGTGGTTTTTGGAATATTACAAATGTGGGCATTATTCATCTATGATACATTTGATCACTCAAGAAAATATGTTTTTCTGATGTAAACTGTCTAGGCATGTTATGCACAGTATTCAATTACGTCAATTATAGAAAGTATTGACTGGTGATTTTCGTATGTAATCCTGAATTTAGGCCTAATTTTATTTAGTATTGCTTAACTTTGCTATTTTTCAAGCCTGCCCTAAAATTGCAGTCTTTCAAAAATACCCCTGAAATTTTACTCTGTCCTTCATAATATATGTGAATGCATAATATATTTTTGATAAATTGGAATCCTGCATAATATACAAGAAAACTATAATATATAACATTTGTATGTATACAAGATAAATATAATATGTTTATAAAAATAATATATTAATATTTGTATGGGTATTTATGCAGAGTTGCAAATGAAAACGAAGTGCGATTTCCAGCCTATATCATGTATATGCTATTACTGATCACGGAAATGAATCTCATTATTGGCAAAGCCAGCTATCTGAAGATTCCTTATTTGTTTAATATGTATTACATATGACTCACTAAAGTATAATTTATTTGATTGAAATTTATAATATGATTAATACATTTGTATTGTTTATCATTTATATAATATATAATGGAGCTTGATTATACACATCATGATGTATTTTTGGCTAAAATACAACATTTATTTATTTTTTACAATTAGTTATATATATTTACTTTTTCTTCATAAGCATATTTTCCCAAGTGTATTAAATCTATATACATAAGTTTTTATAACACTTTTATATATTTATTTATGATTTAAAAATCAAAATTTTAAGGAGTTAAAATTACTTAAACGCCCTTGAAATTGGCAATTTTTTAAAAATAAAAAATAAATATATTAAAATATTACAAAATGGAAAAACTTGATATATGGATTAGATGTTTCATAGGCTTTGTGTGTAATTCACAACAAATCAAATGCATGGGGCTTATGGAAATCATATTTTTAAATATTGTGATTATAATAACTTTCAATTAAGTTATTTTTAATATTTCAACCAAATAAATAGTTTTAAATACAATTCATGGTTGGGATATAAATAAATAAATAAATCAAACTTGAAAAACCTATGAACAGGGTACATGGGAGAAAAGGCCTATTGTGATATAATATATTTATTTATATAAAATCATATAAAATATTAAACAAAGTAAAAATCGGATTAAAAGTGATACAAAAGTGAAGATTGGATTTACGGGGTTATGTGGGCATTTCATAGATAGTTAACTACGCTAACCCATTTAAT
Organism: Annona squamosa; assembly: GCA_035584095.1. Classification (NCBI taxonomy): domain Eukaryota; kingdom Viridiplantae; phylum Streptophyta; class Magnoliopsida; order Magnoliales; family Annonaceae; genus Annona; species Annona squamosa. The sequence goes on along the minus strand of JAXCLR010000073.1, from coordinate 28,961,468 downwards.
AACCATTTTTAACATAATTGAAAGTAAGGGTATTTGTGAGGGGCAAAGTAGTACTATAGGGGCATTCATGAAAAGGAAAAAAGAAAGAAAAAAGAGAGAGAGAGAGAAGTTAAGCAGTACCAGGTGAAATTAGGTCGAAACCGAGGATTACATATGAAAACCACCTGTTGAGACCTTAACTGTGGGTATAATCACTAAAGACAAAGTGAAACCTCAGGGGCATGTATGAACTAGGTGAAGTTTTGTTGTATTGGATGAAATTAGGCCAAAACTCAGGAGTACCAATGAGGTACACCAAGTATTAACTAACACAAGTTAATGAAGACACTCATAGTCTGATGTAGGATGGGCAGAGAAGATAGAGAAAGAGGAAAGAACCTTCAAAGAGATGAGAAGAGAAGAAAGAAGATAGAAAGAGTAGAAGAATAAGGGGAAAGATAAGGAAAAGAGAAGTAGAAGAAAAAACCAAAGAAACACTTGTGTATAATTATCAAAATTGATGCTCCTTAGAGCTGACAAGGGCTGTATTTATAGGTGAACATACTACCTAATCTTAGCAAAATTATTAAAGATGAAATCTTCTTAGAAAGGAAATTGTATATGATCATTCCTCTTAAGTAAGAGGAGTGATTTTGTTAGCCCGATCTAAGTAAATGCCCCACTCAGCCCACCTTAAAAAACTTATTTACAACAACTTTTTTTTTTTTTTTTTACTTTTTTCTTCGTGTATTTGTTTATTTAAGTGTATTTAACGTATAGATCAAGTTTTACCATTTTCGAATATATTTATCTATTTTTTTGAGATTTTTAAACATCTATGTGTATATATGTATTTAAAAAATTCTTATTTTTAAAAATCTAAAAAAATATATACATATATCCAAAATTGGTAAAACTTGATTTATATATTAAATACACTTAGATAAACAAGTTTACGAAGAGAAAAGTAAAAAAAAAAAAAAAAGTTGTTTTAAATAGGATTTTTGAGGTGGGCTAAGTGAGGCATTTACTTAGTCCGGACTAACAGGATCATTTCTCTTTAAGTAAACTTCTTAAGAAAGTAAACTTAAAATAGATACATGCTTATTTTAAACAGATTCTAAAATATCTTAAGAAATTTTCTAATATCTTCCTAAAATATAACAAAATACTTCAATAAAATCTTTCTAAAAAAATTGCAATAAAATCTTTTAAAAATATCCTAGAATTATTTCCCTTTCACAAGATTCTTGTGCCTAGAATAGATAGATTTGAAATATTGCTTTCTATTTTCATCACAATCATAGATGGCTAGCTTCACCTGAATGTATGAATATACATCATTATTTTGTGTCTAACTCCCATTGTATGACCTTGCTTGATGTCTTCCTTGAGTAGACATACTGAATTGGAATCTCTATTTTTTCTTTTTCTTTTTCTTTTTTTGTTTTTGTTTTTGTTTTTGAGGATTAGCTATAAGAGTTTCTGCCTTTGCGACCAAATGAATATACCTTTTTACAGAAAAAAATATTTTAAGTAGAAGCCAATTGATATATACATCCATAGGAAGCTTTGTGAAAATTTATCTATACTGATATTGTATGATATGCTGATGCTAAATTAGCTCTTTAGAGTGCCATTAGACATCTGATTTTGATGTTTAGAGCCAAGTGTACCACATAAGTATCCCCTTTATAGAATTTTTCTATGCAATTTAAACATGGATTAATATTTGTGTATTTGTCTGGCATAAAACATGCACAGGCTGTCCTTCTCTTTTTATAATATTTGTTAAACTAGTCGTCAAGAGGAACAGAACTGATGGATTTGGAAGGAAATTTTTTTGAATGTGTTCACTCAAGCATTGTATGATCCGAGAACTTTCTATTTCTCTTCTCAAGATCCTATTTCTAGGGATGGCTGATGTTCAGGTCTCAACACTGCCTCCCTCACTCTAACAAGTACATGTGCCTATTTTTGTTCTCAGCAGTAATTCTTGGACAGCTAATATTTTTTGTAATAAGTGATAGGATCCACAAATTTTTTCTGTGTTTGTATTGATTTATCAGCACCTTATGTGGGCTCGTATTTCCCACAAGCAACCCTAGAATGAAGTTTCCATAAGCATGTGGTCAACGGAAGCTAAATTACCCTTTCCTCTACTATCTCCAACTACCGTGATCTCTCGGTCTTCTCAAATTGCTTGCTTAACATTCTAGAATTTTGTACTACACAATGCTTTATAGTTTATACAAGAGGTCAGGCTTAGGGCAACATTAGAAGTTGCTGCCATTACGACTGGGAAGCTGTGGATTTGAATAATGGGAAACGGCCTCTCTGTAATAAAGCAACGGAAAAGTTGTATGCATGGATGCCCCTCCCTGCGGCTGGACCCTGCAATGTGCAGTAGTTCTATGCATTTGGTCAGCCCCTTTAATGCTTTATATATCTCACCATTAGCCTTGGCAGCAGTGCTGAAGCTTTTTGTTAGCCGATCTGTGGTTTTCTTAAATTGATCTCATCGACACACATTGGGTCAAATTCTTCTTTGGAAACAATTTATCTCTTCCTTCAGTTAAATCTTACCGCTGCTTGTTTTAAGTGCAAGTTCTTTCTTCCTTGATGGTCATGGATTTTTTTTTATTTCTTTGATGCCACTTTATGCATGACAATAACATAAAATGATTCTATTCAAGTTAATCTGGATTCTTTTCTCTTCAGGAGCTATTTTGCTACGTTACATGCCTCTCTGGTTGTATTTTGTTGATTTAGTTAAACATGTATGCTGTTCTTATGGTGCAATAGCTTTGCAGATACCTTCTTAGGAGGAGTGCACTGGAGTTATTTATGGTTGATCGGTCCAACTTCTTCTTTGATTTCGGGGTATAATCATTAACAAATATGTACTTGTATTCTTTTCCAATTTAATTGGCAGAGATAATTAATGTTATTAGTATCCTAACTTGATTACATGACATTCCTTGTCTTCATTTTTATTCCAGAGTATTGAAGATCGCAAGAATGCATATCGAGCTATTGTTCAAGCACGACCTCCTCATTTAAACAATATTTATCTAGCAACACAGGTCTTTTTTGTTTTCTTTGTCTTTTTTCTTTTTTCCTGAAATGCTTCAATCATAGTTATCTATACCTTAAGCTATTCTTTCCGTATATTCATCCTCCTCATTGGTTTGATAGCAGCGACCTGAGCAACTTCTTAGAAGGACTCAGCTAATGGAGCGTTGGGCTAGATGGGAGGTAAGGCAAAAAACCGATATGAGCTTCCAGATCATATTGCTCATAGCTCAACATCATGCTCTTCAAGATATGAGCCTTCAATTTATGGGAGTTACATATCTAAAAATTACATTGTCCTGCAGATCGGCAATTTTGAATATCTGATGCAGCTCAATACTCTTGCTGGTCGTAGTTACAATGACATTACTCAGGTGGATTTGCTGAATATTCCCTTATGTTAATTCTTTTTCCAAAAGGCAGTTATTTTCCTTTCTAAGAGTATGTTTTCTGCAGTATCCTGTCCTTCCTTGGATTGTTGCAGACTACACATCCAAGAACTTGGATCTTGGAGATCCTGCTTCATATAGAGATCTTTCAAAGGTGGTTTATGTTATTTTCTTTCTTCTTGCATCATGATCATAATATGAGAATTTCATTTACCAAAATTCTTATTTTATTACAGCCCGTTGGTGCACTAAATCCTGTCCGGTTAGAAAAGTTTCAAGAGAGATACTCAAGCTTTGATGATCCAATTATCCCAAAGTTCCATTATGGTTCACATTACTCCAGTGCTGGGACAGTAAGCAAGTTCATCTGTTGGTTTTTTCCATCTCTTTGGAGTAGTCATTACTATAAACTTCCTCCATGCTGCATTTTCTACCTATTTTCCTTTGTTGTTGCCATATACTACTACTAGACTGCTTTTTTGATAAAAGCAGCATTTACTTGTCAAGGGTAGGTGAATTCAACTATTGAAATAATCACTTGCCCTCAGCTATAAGAATAGTATCCTTCAGTCAAAATGTTGTCATCTTCATTTTGGTTTCATCACTGCCATTGTTTGCCACCATTTTTAAGGTTTTGTATCCGCTGAATTATGCCAGCTACATGGACCCCATCATGATATTTTGCTCTGTTGTGAGCCTCATCCGTCATCTTGGCAATCAGTGATTGTCAGCTGTGTGAAATACTATCATGGATTTTTTTCTATCACAGACCCTTTTCAGCATTAAATTATTGGTTTATTTCACCTTCTGCCATCTTCATTCACAGCCTTCTGGTCTCTCTGAGCTTCTCAGAGCCTTTAGATTGAACATTCAGCTCAAAATTTCTAAGCACCTTGCAGGATGTTCTAGGTTTTCTCTTTCATTTATTAGGTGTCAACTTGAACCAGCTTAAAATTGGCCCGTGTAGTTCTTGACTTCTTGGTCTCTCAGAAATTGACTAGACCAGTAATTTATTACCTATTTGTAGCTTCTCAATTTCCTTGGGTGAATTCATTTTTGACCTTAATTCTTCTCACTGTGCCTGTTATTTGCTTCTCAATCAATTCGTTTTAACATTTATTCTTCCTCCTTGTGCAAATTCTCTTGTCCCCAATTTTTATTTGAATTGCATTTGCATGGATGCATTTTTAATTGGATGTCCTGCATGCTGATTGTGAGGCATTATTGATCTATGCTATAATGCTGTGCCACTGATTTCCCTTTTAGGTTAATTAGTGCCTAGTGATGGCACTGAACTTTGAGTCACTTCAATGGTTCTGTCTCGCTTGAGTTTTGTGGTGACATCCTTCTTAGTTTTCCCTGTTATTAGCTATAAATGAAAAAGAGGGAACCTTTTGCTACAAGTATTAATCGCATCCTAATTTCTAGTCCTATTGCAGCCCAAAAAAAAAAAAAAAAACCTCCTTTTTTACCTTCTCGTTTGACTGAAACCAGCTTTCTCCCTATGTTTTTTCTAGCTCGGTTTTATCCTCTCCCAGTCAGTGCTATTGATAAGAACAATCCACTTTCAACATATATTGGGTATTGTCTACTACTAAATATATCAAGTTTTCAAGTTTAGTTTCAGAACCCTGCTTGAAGACTGTCAATCACTTTGTATGCTAATTGTACATAGATGGCTTTCTGAGTTTCTGCTGCTGCTAGAGAATCTTTGATTATTACTACCATTCTTACAGCTATTTCTTTGCCAGGTTTTGTACTATCTTGTTAGGGTGGAGCCATTTACCACCCTTTCAATTCATCTACAAGGTGGGAAATTTGATCATGCAGACAGGATGTTTTCAGACATTGGGGCTACTTGGAATGGTGTTCTGGAAGATATGAGTGATGTGAAAGAGTTGGTAAAAATTTGCTTAACTAATTATTTTAGTCCTCGATGGGTTGTTGAATAGAATTCCTGGAGAATTTACAGTTACCGTTGCTCTTTTGTTATGTTAACTTCAAGTTTTTATGTCTGTTAGTGAGTCGTTTGTTTCCATTCTTAATGAGTCTATAGGTTCCTGAGCTTTTTTACCTGCCTGAGCTTTTAAGAAACGAAAATTCAATTGATTTTGGCACAACACAGCTTGGAGGAAAGCTTGGTAGGTATATTCCCATGGTATGATTTATTCGTATTCTGCACCTTTTTTCCCCCAAAACCAACACCCCGTCTTTGCGAATGTTGGATTCCTGGTTGCAGATTCTGTGAAACTTCCTCCTTGGGCTGACAATCCTGTTGACTTCATTTGTAAGCATCGGAAAGCTCTTGAAAGTGAGCATGTATCTGCACATTTGAATGAATGGATTGACCTCATATTTGGGTAGGTCATCGCCGAACGTATGATTTCAACATTTTACAAGTTTTAACTTTCTTCCTTTTTTCCTACTTCTAATTGTGCTTTCTCATGTGTAGTTTCCATATATAGGAAACTAGATATTCATTATTTTTTGGATATTGGCTGATTTGTGCCTTGGACAAAATATTGGTCATTCAGATACAAGCAGCGAGGAAAGGAAGCTATTTTGGCTAATAATGTTTTCTTTTACATAACATATGAAGGCACAGTTGACATTGATAAAATTTTGGACCCAGTAAGATTCCAATCCTGTTTGGTTGACTGAGAGGTGATATGGAATAGCTGCTTATTTTCGTGCCACTTTTGTTGAAGGTTCAACAGCGGGCAACACAAGACCAGATTGCTTACTTTGGCCAAACCCCTTCTCAGCTCCTTACTGTCCCACACATGAAGAGGAGGGCACTTGCTGATGTTCTGCACTTGCAGGTACTGCCTGATGTTCCTCTTTCACCAGTTGTATGGATTAATCAATTTTCTTTTTCAACCAAAGTAGAAGTTAGAAGATGCCTTCCCTTTCTTCCATCATGTGATGTTCAGCACCGGAATCAACAACCCAGGAAGTTAAGGGACAAGGAAACAGGCCTTATTTTCTCCTGTCCTTTACCAACAACCTATTATGTGAAGCTTGCAGCAGAACTATTTGGGCTACTATGTCCTTTACCAAACTGATTTTTGGAGATTTAGTAGTTATAATCACCACTGCATGTTGAATAGACCTTGAGTTAAATTACTGACATTCCTCTCAGAACAGTAGGCATGTGGTAGACATAAGATGAATAGAAGAGTGGAAGGAAAAAAACAGAGCAAATGGAACAGAATTCTCTCTCTTCCTAACAACACATTTCATTGGTGGATTAAACATGTGTCACCAATGGGCAAAAGTGGAGATATGATAACTAAGAAAGCTATGCTATAAGTAGACAGCTGGGACAAGCATTTCTGCGAGGAAAACATGTCTGACATTTGCTTTTTTTTTTTTTTTTATCAATTCTATATCAGTTTTAAAATTTGCACGAGGCAGTTCAGAGACTTGTATGAAGGTGTGGACACCAAGACAAAGTCTCCATTTGGGAATTGAGAAAATAGGTAGAAAATTGTAGGGAAAAAAAGAAAATGACATGATTGGATAATGATTTGGGATAAAGTAACTGAAGACAAAACAAATACGCTTCTTGGATAAAAACGAGAAGGTATGATCTAAAATATAGGTTGTGATGAGAAAAATACATGGTTGTGAGGTTAATCAAATGCTATGTCAGCTGAAATTTGGTAGTACAAGTAGGAAAATGATTTCTTCTTTCCCAGTTACAAAACATGCTGACTGTGCACTTGCATTTCCCTCTTGTGTACATTTTCTTCTGCGTTCAAAGCAAATGGACATTTAGACAAACTTTTTTTAATCTTAAGTTTTCTGAATATTCATTTTTACAATTGATTTGGGAAAATTGCGCCATAGACCCTCTAACTATGCGTATTGGCATTTTGGACCCCGATGTTTGCGTATTAGCATTTTAG